>CAWUFW010006241.1:600000-1185838 GCA_963921515.1 Calotriton arnoldi | reverse complement strand
ATGTGTTAAATTCTCTATGGTTAAACTTTGTATTTGTTTTTGGGCCTTGTATTTTGTAACCGCTTAATGTTGTTTTGTGTGATTTGGTTGAAGAGAAGCTCGCGGTTGGGAGCCACTTCACGTCGCTAAAGGTAAGGTTTGTTTTCTTTGTTTTAAATAAGTTTTAAATGTATTTTGAACCTAGTTAGATAGTGTTTAGTGTGTTTACATATTTATTAGCAATATTCGGAACTGTAATATGTTATAGTTACGTGTTGTGTTTTTCCGTAGTTTTAACGTTATGGAGGCCTGTTTAGAGAGTTAGAAACACGGTGTTTAATGTTTTTTTTTTCAAAATTAAAGTTAGTAGTAATGTTAGTAAGTGTTTATGTGTTGTTTTATGTGGGTGGGAGTGTATGTTCTTTTGTTTTGAAAGTTTGTATTTTCAGAAGTTACCGGTGTCGGAAGGAGTCGTTTTTTTTTTAAAGAAGTGTATGTGAGTTTAATTGACTAATATATTTCTTACACTTCTTTAAATTTTTCAGCTTTCCTGGAGTGATTTTTGATATTTTCTACATTTTCGGGTTTTTATGGTTTTCCTATGGATGTTCTCTACATGGAGTATTCATTTTTTGCTACAGTTGTATTTTTCCATTTTTTTGGGGAAACTTTTGTGGATTATTTTATCCTTATTTAATTGGATTGTATCAGAAGAAAATGGATTTTACAGCAATTGCAAGAAACTTGGTAAGTTTATTAATTATTTTTTATTGTGGGAGGGAAATACATTTCTTTATTATTGTTGTGTTTTATTTTATTAAAAATATCATTAATGTGTGTTAATATATTTTATTTCAAAATTAAAAATATGTTACACACAGTAATTATATTTGTGATAAAATTAATACATTTTTGTTGTATGCTATGTTTAAAAGATGAGTATTTTGTATTTTATTTGTATTGATCTTTTAAAGTAGAGTTTTTGCTATCATGTTTAGATACTCCAGGCCTTTTGTACTAGGGTACAGTTTTACTTGTTGTTCTAGGTATTTGTGCATTTGTTTAGTCTGTTTTGATGTTTTTGGTGTTAGTTGAGTTACAGATTGTTCCATTCGGAACTCTTGATAACTCTGTTCTTTGTGTAGGCATGATATAAATTTTTCTTGTATTGGTTTGACTCTACCTGTTGCTTGAAGGAAGGCGTTATGCCATCCTTCTACTGCGTTATTAGTTTTGGCTTCCCCATTTAATGTGCTTCTGTATACGTTCCACCAGGGAATTAGAAATTTAGGGTTTCTTCTGTGGCCAGATCTATGTAATCTGCCGACCCATGTGTCCTCAAAATAGTCCAATAGTGGACTTAGTTTTTGTTCATGTTGCTTGTAAAAGGTGCTGTCTATTAATATATTGTAATGTTCTGCGACATCTGTGTCAGGCACATAAGCTAGTGCTGTTAATTTTTTTATTTGAAATGCAAAAGAAGAATTAGTTGCATATTCAATGCTTAGTGCTGATTTTTGCATGTTCCTCCATAAGCATTGGTTAAAATGATAGTAACAGCCTTGTATGCAGGTATGGGGGTATGTCTTTAATATTGCGTTAATCATTGACTGCTCAAAATCTATGATTATTTTTTGTGGGTAATAATCATTAGTTTGTTGTTTTATTGTATTTAATACTTCTACGTATGTTGAGTTGTGTTTGTTTGGTAATAATGCGTAAATGAATGGAATATTGCAATTGTGATGTAGCCCATGTATTGTGTACAGTTGGAAAAAGGGCTTGGGACATGTTGTAAAAGTCCCATCCATCATCCAGTATTGACATTGTTGCAGTTTTACTAGATTAGTTGCAGTTCCAAATATTATTAATCTTTTTTCACTGCTTTTATTATCAAAAATGATAAATGGTTCTTTATTTAAAGTTATAGATTGTTCGGGGCTAATTATAGATTTGTTAAATGTTTTAGGAATTGGGGTGGAAGTAGTAGTAGCTCTTTTAGTACGTGCTATAGTTCTCTTCAATGAAGCTACAGATGGCATTTGTGAAGTAGCTTGTTTTGGAATTTTGGGCAGCTGCTCTTTTAAAATTACACTTGTTGGTTTTTGGGAACTTGTGCTAGCTTCTTTTATTGTTTCCAATGCATCTCTGACTTCTATTTCTGTAATGTTTGGTGGGTGGTTATGTTCTCTGGTGTAAAGTACTGTAGTTTCCCTTGTTGTAGCACGGCCGTAACATTTATTGGAATAGTATTTGCAGCATTTCCAGTTAACTTTTAATCCAAATTGTTTTTCCTGCGTATAAACGTATCCCATATAGCACAATAACATTTTTCCTTTCTGGCTTGTAATAAACTGTGCTCCTTCAGTCAATTTGATGCAGGAAAATCTATGATAAATGTATATTATAATTATTAAATATGTTGCTATATGTATTTGAATGTTTAAAAAAAACATTTTCTTAAAATATACTTACAAAGTTGGTCTTTATGTATTTGAATCTGATGATGTTAATTCTTTAGTTGTGGAATGCTCTCTCTGTATTTTCTTTGTCTGAAAAACAAAAGTAAATTAATTTTATTATTTGTTTCTACATATTTTATATGGGGTGGGTAGGGTGTTTGGGATGGGTTTTGAGTTTGGGTGGGTGTTTTATCTATTTATTTATTATAGTTTGGAAAATACTTACTTTGTTAGTTGTATCTTTTTTGATGTTTTCTGTAGTTTGTTAGTTTTCTTCAGAGTTGTCTGTAGTAAAGTTTTTTACTTTTAGTATTATTGAGTATAATTTAGTTTACTTACTTTTGATAGAGTTTCTTCTTTTTATATGTTGATCTTCATATGTCTTTAGTTGAATTTCTGTAGAGTTTCTCCTTCTTCAGCTTTCTTTATTTCAGGTGTGAACTAGGAATGAAGTTTAATTGTTTATATAGTGTTTTGGATGTTGTTATTTTCATTTTATTGGTCAGTTTGAATTTTGAGTGTTTCTATTGGTTAATTTGTATTTTTTTTTAATTGTTTTGGTAGTTAGTTTCCAAATAAGGAAAACGCTAATTAGTAGTAAGTTGTGTATAATTTTGTATATATATTTAAATCGTTTTTGTTATATGTTATATTATATAATTAAATTATAATAAAAATATTTTATATTATTAAAGTTTAATGTAATAATGTTGTTAATAATGTTTTCGTATTTTCTTGTTGTGTTAATATATTTTTTATTTGTAAAAAAATGTTCTTTAATTTAATTAATTTTGTAATGTGTTTTTAGTCATTTATTTATATTTATGTCATTTTAATTTGATGTTTTCTATACTTTTATATAGTCGATATATTTATAAATACGATATTAGTGTTGTCGATATAATTGTGGTTGATATTTTGTATCTAGTTAATGTATTTTGATGAATTTCGATATTTTTAAACTTCGATAAGTATGTTAGCGATATTTGTGATGTCGATATTTATGTATTTTGATATTGTATCTTCGATATTTTAGTAATTTTTTAATTAAGGATATAATGTCGATATTTATGTAATCGATAATTTTGTGTTGATATAATTGTAGCTCGATATTCTGTCTGTCAACATTATGTCAGTGATTCCTCACGCCTCTTTCACACCCCTCTTCCCTCTTTCTGCACCCCCTTGCCTCTTTCTGTACCTCCGTTCCTTCTTTCTGCACTTCTTTTGTTTCTTTCTGCACCTCTCTTGCTTCTTTGTGCATCCCTCTTCCCTCTTTCTGCACCCCTCTTCCCTCCTTCTGCACCCCTCTTGCCTCTTTCTGCACCTCTGTTCCTTCTTTCTGCACTTCTTTTGTTTCTTTCTGCACCTCTCTTGCTTCTTTCTGCACCCCATTGCCTCTTTCTCCACCCCTCTTCCCTCTTTCTGCATCCCTGTTGCCTCTTTCTGCACCCATGTTGCCTCTTTCTCCACCCCTGTTCCCTCTTTCTGAACCTCTGTTGCTTCTTTCTGCACCTCTCTTTCTTCTTTCTGCACCCCTCGTGCCTCTTTCACACCCCTCTTCCCTCTTTCTGCACCCCCTTGCCTCTTTCTCCACCTCTGTTCCTTCTTTCTGCATTTCTTTGGTTTCTTTCTGCACCTCTCTTGCTTCTTTCTGCACCCCTCTTCCCCTCTTTCTGCACCCCTCTTGCCTCTTTCTGCACCTCTGTTCCTTCTTTCTGCACTTCTTTTGTTTCTTTCTGCACCTCTCTTTCTTCTTTCTGCAACCCCTTGCCTCTTTCTCTACCCCTCTTCCCTCTTTCTGCACCCCTGTTGCCTCTTTCTGCACCGATGTTGCCTCTTTATCCACCTCTGTTCCTTCTTTCTCCACTTCTTTTGTTTCTTTCTGCACATCTCTTGCTTCTTTCTGCACCTCTCGTGCCTCTTTCTGCACTCCTCTTCCGTATTTTGCACCCCTCTTGCCTCTTTCTGCACCTCTGTTGGTTCTTTCTGCACCTCTGTTGGTTCTTTCTGCACTCCTGTTGCTTCTTTCTACACCTCTCTTGCTTTTTTCTGCACCACTTGTGCTTCTTTCTGCACCCCTCTTACCTCTTTTTGCACCCCTTTTGCCTCTTTCTGCACGTCTGTTCCTTCTTCCTGCACTTCTTTTGTTTCTTTCTGTACCTCTCTTGCTTCTTTCTGCACCCCTCTTACCACTTTCTCCAACCCTGTTCCTCTTTTTTCATTTCTGTTGCTTCATTCTGCACTTCTCTTGCCTCTTTTAGCAAACTCTTGCCCCTTTCTGCACCTCTGTTGCTTCTTTCTGCACTTCTCTTGCTTCTTTCTGCACCTCTCTTGCCTCTTTCTGCACCCCTTCCCTCTTTCTGCAACTCTATTTCCTCTTTTTGCACCTCTGTTGCTTCTTTCTGCACTTCTCTTGCCTCTTTCTGCACCCCTCTAGCCTCTTTCTTCACCTCTGTTGCTTCTTTCTGCACTTCTCTTGCTTCTTTCTGCACTTCTGTTGCTTCTTTCTGCACTCCACTTGCCTCTTACTTCACCCTTCTTCCCTCTTTCTGTACCTCTTGCCTCTTTTTGCACCCCTGTACCTTTTTTCTACACCTCTCTTGCTTGTTTCTGCACTACTCTTGCTTGTTTCTGCACCTCTTTGCTTCTTTCTGTACCACTCGTGCTTCTTTCTGCACCCTTCTTGCCTCTTTCTGCACCTTTGTTCCTTCTTTCTGCTCTTCCTTTATTTCTTTCTGTACCTCTCTTGCTTCTTTCTGCACTTCTCTTGCCTCTTTCTCCACCCCTCATCCCTCTTCTCAATCTCTGTTGCTTCTTTCTGCACTTCTCTTGCTTCTTTCTGCACCTCTGTCCCTTCTTTCTGCAACCCTTGTGCCTTTTTCTGTACCCCTCTTCCCTCTTTCTGCACCCCTCTAGCCTCTTTCTGCACCTCTGTTCCTTCTTTCTTCACTTCTTTTGTTTCTTTCTGCACCTCTCTTGCTTCTTTCTGCACCCCTCTTGCCTCTTTCTCCACCCCTCTTCCCCCTTTCTGCATCTCTGTTGCTTCTTACTGCACTTCTGTTGCCTCTTTCTCCACCCCTCTTCCCTCGTTCTGCATCTCTGTTACTTCTTTCTGCACTTCTCTTGCCCCTTTCTGCACCCCTCTTCCCTCTTTCTGCACCTCTGTTGCTTCTTTCTGTACTTCTCTTGCTTCTTTCTGCACCCCTTGGGGCCTCTTTCACACTCCTCTTCCCTCTTTCTGCACCCCCTTGCCTTTTTCTGTACCTCTGTTCCTTCTTTCTGCACTTCTTTTGTTTCTTTCTGCGCCTCTCTTACTTCTTTCTGCACCCCTCTTCCCTCTTTCTGCACCCCTCTTGCCTCTTTCACACCGCTCTTCCCTCTTTCTGCACCCCCCTTGCCTCTTTCTGCACCTGTTCCTTTTTTCTGCACTTATTTTGTTTCTTTCTGCACCTCTCTTGCTTCTTTCCGCACCGCTCTTCCCCCCTCTTTCTGCACCCCTCTTCCCTCTTCCCTCTTCCCTCTGTCTCCACCCCTCTTCCCTCTTTCTGCACCGCTGTTGCCTCTTTCTGCTCCCATGTTGCCTCTTTCTGTACCTCTGTTCCTTCTTTCTGCACTTCTTTTGTTTCTTTCTGCACATCTCTTGCTTCTTTCTGTACCTCTCGTGTCTCTTTCTGCACTCCTCTTCCCTCTTTTTGCACCACTCTTGCCCCTTTCTGCACCTCTGTTGCTTCTTTCTGCACTCCTGTTGCTTCTTTCTGCACCTCGCTTGCTTTTTTCTGCACCACTTGGGCTTCTTTCTGCACCCCTCTTACCTCTTTTGCACCCCTATTATCTCTTTTGCACCCCTCTTGCCTCTTTCTGCACATCTGTTCCTTCTTCCTGCACTTCTTTTGTTTCTTTCTGCACCTCTCTTGCTTCTTTCTGCACCCCTCTTGCCACTTTCTCCAACCCTGTCCCCCCTTTTTGCATTTCTGTTGCATCTTTCTGCATTTCTCTTGCCTCATTTAGCACACTCTTGCCCCTTTCTGCACCTCTGTTGCTTCTTTCTGCACTTCTCTTGCTTCTTTTTGTACCTCTCTTGCTACTTTCTGCACCCCCTTCCCTCTTTCTGCACCTCTCTTGCCTCTTTTTGCACCTCTGTTGCTTCTTTCTGCACTTCTCTTGCCTCTTTCTGCACCCCCCTTGCCTCTTTTTCCACCCCTGTTCAATCAATCAATTAATCAATCATATCATTTGTAAAGCGCACTGCTCACCCGTGAGGGTCTCAAGGCGCTGGGGTGGGGAATGCTGCTACTGCTCGAAAAGCCAGGTCTTGAGGAGTTTTCTGAAGGTCAGCAGGTCTTGGGTCTGCCGTAGGTGGATGGGGAGGGTGTTCCAGGTCTCGGCGGCGAGGTGGGAGAACGATCTGCCACCGGAGGTCGCTCTTCGGAAGCGGGGGACAGTGGCGAGGTCGGCGGAGCGGAGCTGGCGGGTGGGGGTGTAGAAGCTGAGTCATCTGTTGAGGTACGTTGGTCCGGTGTTGTGGAGTGCCTAGTGTGCGTGGGTGAGGAGTTTGAAGGTTATCCTCTTGTTGACTGGGAGCCAGTGCAGGTCTCTCAGGTGGGGTGTGATGTGGCTGCGGCGAGGGATGTCGAGGATCAGGCGTGCAGAGGCGTTCTGGATGCGTTGGAGCCGTCTCAGGAGTTTGGCCGAGGCTCCTGCGTAGAGGGCGTTTCCGTAGTCCAACCTGCTGCTGACGAGGGCCTGGGTGACCGTTCTTCTCGTTTCAGTGGGGATCCACCTGTAGATCCTGCGGAGCATGTGGAGGGTGTTGAAGCAGGCAGAGGAGACGGCGTTGACCTGTTTAGTCATGGAGAGGGTGGAGTCGAGGATGACCCCTAGGTTGCGTGCGTGGTCGGTGGGTGTTGGGGCGGTTCCCAGTGCGGTCGGCCACCAGGAGTCGTCCCAGGCCGAAGGGGTGGATCCGAGGATGAGGACCTCCGTCTTGTCCGAGTTCAGCTTCAGTCGGCTGTTCCTCATCCATTCAGCGATGGCCTTCATTCCTTCGTGAAGGTTGGTTTTGGCGGTGTGGGGTCCTTGGTGAGGGAGAGGATCAGCTGGGTGTCATCGGCGTAGGAGATGATGTTGAGGTCGTGCCGACGGGCGACGTGGGCGAGCGGTGCCATGTAGATGTTAAACAGAGTTGGGCTGAGGGAAGAGCCCTGGGGTACACCGCAGATGATCTCGGTGGCTTCGGAGCGGAAGGGGGGAAGGCGGACGCTCTGTGTTCTGCCAGAGAGGAAGGAGGTGGTCCAGTCCAGGGCCTTCTCTTGGATCCCGGCGTTGTGGGGGCGTGTTCGTAGTGTGTGGTGGCAGACCGTGTCGAAGGCGGCTGACAGGTCCAGGAGGATGAGGGCCGCCGTTTCTCCGTTGTCCAGCAGGGACTTGATGTCATCGGTGGCGGCGATGAGGGCAGTCTCGGTGCTGTGGTTGCTGTGGAACCCGGACTGGGAAGGGTCCAGGATGTTGTTCTCCTCGAGGTAGCGGGTCAGTTGTTTGTTGACGGTCTTCTCGATTACCTTTGCCGGGAACGGGAGCAGGGAGATGGTCCGGAAGTTCTTGAGGTCCTTGGGGTCCGCCTTGGGTTTCTTGAGTAAGGCGTTGATCTCGGCGTGCTTCCAGCTCTCCGGGAAGGTTGCTGTCTCGAAGGAGGTGTTGATGACTTTCCGGAGATGGGGTGCGATGGCTGTGCTGGCTTTGTTGAAGATGTGGTGTGGGCATGGGTCTGACGGAGATCCGGAGTGGATGGTGTTCATGATCTTGATGGTGTCATCGTCGTTGATGTTGGTCCAGGAGAGCAGGCGGTTGGTGCAGATGGTGGTCGTGAGGGCGGAGGTCTCAGTGGTTGTCGGGGCAGTCGTGGCGTTGAAGCTGTCGTGGATGTCTGCGATCTTGCGGTGGAAGAAGGTGGCCAGCGAGTCGCACAGGTCTTGCGAGGGTGGGACATCGTTGGTGTTGGAGCTGGGGTTGGAGAGTTTCTTCACGATGTTGAAGAGCTCTTTGCTGTTGTGCATGTTGTTGTCTAGGCGGTCTTTGAAGGAGGCCCTTTTGGCGGATCTGATGAGGTGATGGTGTCTGCGGGTGGCGTTCTTGTGGGCTCCGTGGCTGTCCGGTGTTCGTTCACAGAGCCAGATCTTCTCCAGCTTTCGGCAGGTTTGCTTGGAGGCCCGGAGGTCTTCAGTGAACCAGCTGGCTTTCTTGTTGGTGTGACTGTTGGAGGGTTTCTTGATTGGGGCGAGGGTGTTGGCGCAGTCGTTGATCCACTGTCTGATGTTGCGGGCGGCGGTGTCGGGGTCGGTGGGGTCGGCGGGTGGGCTCTGGGCGAGGGTGGTGGTTAGCTGGTCTTCGGTGACTTTGCTCCAGCAGCGGCGGGGCATCTGTTGGGTGCGGTGGTGCGTGGTGGGTTTCTTGAAGGTGAAGTGGATGCAGCGATGGTCGGTCCAGTGGAGTTCGGTGGTGTGGTTGAAGGAGACGTGGGGGCTTGCGGAGAAGATGGGGTCAAGCGTGTGACCGGCGGAGTGGGTGGGTGTTGTGACGAGTTGTCTGAGTCCGAGGTTGGCTAGGTTGTCGATCAGGGTGGTGGAGTTGGTGTCGTTGTTGTTCTCGAGGTGGAAGTTCAGGTCCCCGAGGAGGATGTAGTCCGTGGAGGCGAGGCGTGTGAGCTGACGAAGTCGGCGATGGAGTCGCTGAACTGTGGTCGGGGTCCGGGGGTCTGTAGACAAGGGTTCCTCTGAGGGTGGTGTTGGGATCGGTGTGGATCTGGAAGTGCAGGTGTTCGGCGGTGCTGAGGGTGTCGTCGGTGTTGGTCGAGACTCTGAGAGTGTTCCTGTGGACGATGGCGATTCCTCCTCCTGCTCCGTTGGTGCAGTCCCTGCGGGTGATCTTGTAGATTCCGGGACGGCTATGGCTATGTCGGGTGCCGAGGCGGGGTTCAGCCAGGTCTCCGTCAGGAAGGCGACGTCTGGGGAGGTTGAGTCGAGTAGGTCCCAGAGTTCAACGGCGTGTTTGCGGGCGGAGCGGGTGTTGAGAAGGATGAATCTGAGGTGGTTGGGTTCTTTCCTGGTCGGCGGCATGGTGGGGCGGATGCTTGTGAAGCTGCAGTTCCGGCAGGTGAAAGCTCCATGGGCGCGCTTCGGGTGGCCAGGAAGCAGGTGTGTGATCGTCCGGTGTTGAGTGCGTGGAGGGATCTGGCATCATAGCGGTGTCGGGCGTCGTGGCGTTCATGGGGTCCAGGGGTCCAGGGGTCCTGGCGCTGGGCGCGGTCCAGGCGCGGACGGGCGCAGACAGGCTTGCCAGCGGCGCGCCCGCTGCGCGCGGCCGCTGCACAGCCTCCATATGAGGGGATGTGGGAGGGAGGAGCAGCTGGGAGGTGGGAGCGGCGAATGGGAATGCAGGGGGGCGGGGCCGCAGGGATGCAGAAGCAGGGAAAACGGGCGGGGGCCGCGGGAGAACTGGGCACAGGAAGGAAAAGCAAGTTTAGGCAAGAAAACAAGTACAGGCACAGAGGAATAAAAACAAGTCTGGGCAAGAAAGCAAGTTAGGCACAGGGGAATAAAAACAAGTCTGGGCAAGAAAGCAAGTTAGGCACAGGGGAATAAAAACAAGTCTGGGCAAGAAAGCAAGTTAGCCACAGGGGGAAAGTACAGGATTAGGCAAAAACAATGCAGGCAGAGCCGTGCAGCAGCGTGGGGAGCGACCTGCCTGTGAGCAGGGTCAGAGGTCGCTCTGTTGCCTCTTTCTGCACCCCTCTTGCCTCTTTCTGCACCTCTGTTCCTTCTTTCTGCACTTCTTTTGTTTCTTTCTGCACCTCTCTTGCTTCTTTCTGCACCCCTTGCATCTTTCTCCACCCCTCTTCCCTCTTTCTGCACCCGTTGCCTCTTTCTGTATCCACGTTGCCTCTTTCTGCACCTCTGTTCCTCCTTTCTGCATTTCTTTTGTTTCTTTCTACACCTCTCTTGCTTCTTTCTGCACCCCCTTGCCTCTTTCTCCACCCCTCTGCCCTCTTTCTCCACCCCTCTTGCCTCTTTCTGCACCTCTGTTCCTTCTTTCTGCATTTCGTTTGTTTCTTTCTGCACCTTTCTTGCTTCTTTCTGCACCCCCTTGCCTCTTTCTCCACCCCTCTTCCCTCTTTCTGCACCCCTCTTCCCCCTTTCTGCACCCCTCTTGCCTCTTTCTGCACCTCTGTTCCTTCTTTCTTCACTTCTTTTGTTTCTTTCTGCACCTCTCTTGCTTCTTTCTCTACCCTTCTTCCCTCGTTCTGCATCTCTGTTGCTTCTTTCTGCACTTCTCTTGCCCCTTTCTGCACCCTTCTTCCCTCTTTATGCTCCTCTGTTGCTTCTTTCTGTACTTCTCTTGCTTCTTTCTGCACCCCTCGTGCCTCTTTCTGCACCTCTGTTGGTAGTTGCTGCACTTCTCTTGTCTCTTTCTCCACCCCTGTTCCTTCTTTCTGCACCTCTGTTGCTTCTTTCTGCACCTCTCTTGCTTCTTTCTGCACCCCTCATGCCTCTTTCACACCCCTCTTCCCTCTTTCTGCACCCCCTTGCCTTTTTCTGAACCTCTGTTCCTTCTTTCTGCACTTCTTTTGTTTCTGCACCTCTCTTGCTTTTTTCTGCACCCCTCTTCCCTCTTTCTGCACCCCTCTTCCCTCTTTCTGCACCCCTCTTGCCTCTTTCTGCACTTCTGTTCCTTCTTTCTGCACTTCTTTTTTTCTTTCTGCAGCTCTCTTGCTTCTCTCTGCACCCCCTTGCCTCTTTCTCCACCCCTTTTCCCTCTTTCTTTACCACTGTTGCCTCTCTCAGCACCTCTGTTCCTTCTTTCTGCACTTTTTTCTGTTTCTTTCTGCACATTTCTTGCTTCTTTCTGCACCCCTTGTGCCTCTTTCTACACCCCTCTTCACCTCTTTTTGTACCCCTCTTGCCTCTTTCTGTACCTCTGTTGCTTCTTTCTGCACTACTCTTGCTACTTTCTGCACCTCTATGCTTCTTTCTGTACCACTCGTGCTTCTTTCTGCACCTTTGTTCCTTCTTTCTGCTCTTCCTTTATTCCTTTCTGCACCTCTCTTGGTTCTTTCTGCAACCCTCTTGCCACTTCTCCATCCCTGTTCCCCCTTTTTGCATCTCTGTTGCTTCTTTCTGCACTTCTCTTGCCTCTTTCTCCACCCCTCATCCCTCTTACTCAACCTCTGTTGCTTTTTTCTGCACTTCTCTTGCTTCTTTCTGCACCTCTGTCCCTTCTTTCTGCAACCCTTGTGCCTCTTTCTGCACCCCTCTTCCCTCCTTCTGCACCCGTCTTACCTCTTTCTGCACCTCTGTTCCTTCTTTCTTCACTTCTTTTGTTTCTTTCTGAACCTCTCTTACTTCTTTCTGCACCCCTCGTCTCTTTCTCCATCCCTCTTCCCCCTTTCTGCATCTCTGTTGCTTCTTACTGCACTTCTGTTGCCTCTTTCTCCACCCCTCTTCCCTCGTTCTGCATCTCTGTTACTTCTTTCTGTACTTCTCTTGCCCCTTTCTGCACCCCTCTTCCCTCTTTCTGCACCTCTGTTGCTTCTTTCTGTACTTCTCTTGCTTCTTTCTGCACCCCTCGTGCCTCTTTCTGCACCTCTGTTCCTTCTTTCTGTACTTCTTTTGTTTCTTTCTGCACCTCTCTTGCTTCTTTCTGCACCCCCTTGCCTCTTTCTCTACCCCTCTGCACCCCTCTTGCCTATTTCTGCACCTCTGTTCCTTCTTTCTGCACTTCTTTTGTTTCTTTCTGCACCTCTCTTGCTTCTTTCTGCACCCCTTGCCTCTTTCTCCACCCCTCTTTCCTCTTTGTGCACCCCTGTTGCCTCTTTCTGCACCCATGTTGCCTCTTTCTGCACCTCTGTTCCTTCTTTCTGCACTTCTTTTGTTTCTTTCTGCACCTCTCTTGCTTCTTTCTGCACCCCCTTGCCTCTTTCTCCACACCTCTTCCCTCTTTCTGCACCCCTCTAGCCTCTTTCTGCACCTCTGTTCCTTCTTTCTGCATTTCGTTTGTTTATTTCTGCACCTCTCATGCTTCTTTCTGCACCCCCTTGCCACTTTCTCTACCCCTCTTCCCTCTTTCTGCACCCCTGTTGCCTCTTTCTGCACCCATGTTGCCTCTTTCTCCACCCCTGTTCCCTCTTTCTGCACCTCTGTTGCTTCTATCTGCACCTCTCTTGCTTCTTTCTGCACCCCTCGTGCCTCTTTCACACCCCTCTTCCCTCTTTCTGCACCCCCCTTGCCTATTTCTGCACCTCTGTTCCTTCTTTCTGCGCTTCTTTTGTTTCTTTCTGCACCTCTCTTGCTACTTTCTGCAACCCTCTTCCCTATTTCTGCACCCCTCTTGCCTCTTTCTGCACCTGTGTTCCTTCTTTCTGCACTTCTTTTGTTTCTTTCTGCATCTCTCTTGCTTCTTTCTGCACCCCTTGCCTCTTTCTCCACCCCTCTTCCCTCTTTCTGCACCCCTGTTGCCTCTTTCTGCACCCATGTTGCCTCTTTCTGCACCTCTGTTCCTTCTTTCTGCACTTCTTTTCTTTCTTTCTGAAAATCTCTTGCTTCTTTCTGCACCTCTCGTGTCTCTTTCTGCACTCCTCTTCCCTTATTTTGCACCACTCTTGCCTCTTTCTGCACCTCTGTTGCTTCTTTCTGCACTCCTCTTGCTTCTTTTCATACCTCTCGCTTCTTTCTGCACCACTTGTGCTTCTTTCTGCACCCCTCTTACCTCTTTTTGCACCCCTCTTGCCTCTTTCTGCACGTCTGTTCCTTCTTTCTGCACTTCTTTTGTTTCTTTCTTCATCTCTCTTGCTTCTTTCTACACCCCTCTTACCACTTTCTCCAACCCTGTTCCCCCTTTTTGCATCTCTGTTGCTTCTTTCTGCTCTTCTCTTGCCTCTTTTAGCACACTCTTGCCCCTTTCTGCACCTCTGTTGCTTCTTTCTGCAATTCTCTTGCTTCTTTCAGTACCTCTCTTGCCTCTTTCTGCACCCCTTCCCTCTTTCTGCACCTCTCTGGCCTCTTTTTGCACCTCTGTTGCTTCTTTCTGCACTTCTCTTGCTTCTTTCTGCACTTCTGTTGCTTCTTTCTGCACTCGCCTCTTTCTTCACCCTTCTTCCCTCTTTCTGTACCTGTCTTGCCTCTTTCTGCACCCCTGTTCCTTTTTTCTTCACCTCTCTTGATTGTTTCTGTACTACTCTTGCTTCTTTCTGCACCTCTTTGCTTCTTTCTGCACCACTCGTGCTTCTTTCTGCACCCTTCTTCCCTCTTTCTGCACCTTTGTTCTTTCTTTCTGCTCTTCCTTTATTTCTTTATGTACCTCTCTTGCTTCTCTCTGCACTTCTCTTGCCTCTTTCTCCACCCCTCATCCCTCTTTCTCAACCTCTGTTGCTTCTTTCTGCACTTCTCTTGCTTCTTTCTGCACCTCTGCACCTTCTTTCTGCAACCCTTGTGCCTCTTTCTGTACCCCTCTTCCCTCTTTCTGCACCCCTCTTGCCTCTTTCTGCACCTTTGTTCCTTCTTCATTTCTTTTGTTTCTTTCTGTACCTCTCATACTTCTATCTGCACCACTCCTCTTGCCTCTTTCTCCACCCCTCTTCCGCCTTTCTGCATTTCTGTTGCTTCTTACTGCACTTCTGTTGCCTCTTTCTCCACCCCTCTTCCCTTGTTCTGCATCTCTGTTACTTCTTTCTGCACTTCTCTTGTCTCTTTCTCCACCCCTGTTCCCTCTTTCTGCACCTCTCTTGCTTCTTTCTGTACCTCTTTTGCCTCTTTCTGCACCCCTCGTGCCTCTTTCATATCCCTCTTCCCTCTTTCTGTACCCCCTTGCCTTTTTCTGCGCCTCTGTTCCTTCTTTCTGCACTTCTTTTTTTTCTTTCTGCAGCTCTCTTGCTTCTTTCTGCACCCCCTTGCCTCTTTCTCCACCCCTCTTTCCTCTTTCTTCACCACTGTTGCCTCTTTCAGCACCTCTGTTCCTTCTTTCTGCACTTTTTTGTTTCTTTCTGCACATTTCTTGCTTCTTTCTGCACCCCTTGTGCCTCTTTCTGCAACCCTCTTCCTTCTTTTTGTACCCCTCTTGCCTCTTTCTGCACCTCTGTTGCTTCTTTCTGCACTACTCTTGCTTCTTTCTGCACCTCTTTGCTTCTTTCTGCACCACTTGTGCTTCTTTCTGCACCCTTCTTCCCTCTTTCTGCACCCCTCTTGCCTCTTTCTGCACCTTTGTTCGTTCTTTCTGCTCTTCCTTTATTTATTTCTGCACCTCTAATGCTTCTTTTTGCACCCCCTTGCCTCTTTCTCCACCCTTCTTCCCTCTTTCTGCACCCTTGTTGCCTCTTTGTGCACCCCATGTTGCCTCTTTCTGCACATCTGTTCCTTCTTTCTGCACTTCTTTTGTTTCTTTCTTCATCTCTCTTGCTTCTTTCTACACCCCTCTTACCACTTTCTCCAACCCTGTTCCCCCTTTTTGCATCTCTGTTGCTTCTTTCTGCTCTTCTCTTGCCTCTTTTAGCACACTCTTGCCCCTTTCTGCACCTCTGTTGCTTCTTTCTACAATTCTCTTGCTTCTTTCAGTACCTCTCTTGCCTCTTTCTGCACCCCCTTCCCTCTTTCTGCACCTCTCTGGCCTCTTTTTGCACCTCTGTTGCTTCTTTCTGCACTTCTCTTGCTTCTTTCTGCACTTCTGTTGCTTCTTTCTGCACTCGCCTCTTTCTTCACCCTTCTTCCCTCTTTCTGTACCTCTCTTGCATCTTTCTGCACCCCTGTACCTTTTTTCTTCACCTCTCTTGCTTGTTTCTGCACTACTCTTGCTTCTTTCTGCACCTCTTTGCTTCTTTCTGCACCACTCGTGCTTCTTTCTGCACCCTTCTTCCCTCTTTCTGCACCCCTCTTGCCTCTTTCTGCACCTTTGTTCTTTCTTTCTGCTCTTCCTTTATTTCTTTCTGTACCTCTCTTGCTTCTTCCTGCACCCCTCTTGCCACTTTCTCCACCCCTGTTCTGCCCTTTTGCATCTTTGTTGCTTCTTTCTGCACTTCTCTTGCCTCTTTCTCCACCCCTCATCGCTCTTCTCAACCTCTGTTGCTACTTTCTGCACTTCTCTTGCTTCTTTCTGCACCTCTGCACCTTCTTTCTGCAACCCTGTGCCTCTTTCTGTACCCCTCTTCCCTCTTTCTGCACCCCTCTTGCCTCTTTCTACACCTTTGTTCCTTCTTCACTTCTTTTGTTTCTTTCTGTACCTCTCATACTTCTATCTGCACCACTCTTGCCTCTTTCTCCACCCCTCTTCCCCCTTTCTGCATTTCTGTTGCTTCTTACTGCACTTCTGTTGCCTCTTTCTCCACCCCTCTTCCCTCGTTCTGCATCTGTTTCTTCTTTCTGCACTTCTCTTGTCTCTTTCTCCACCCCTGTTCCCTCTTTCTGCACCTCTCTTGCTTCTTTCTGCACCTCTCTTGCCTCTTTCTGCACCCCTCGTGCCTCTTTCATATCCCTCTTCCGTCTTTCTGTACCCCCTTGCCTTTTTCTGCACCTCTGTTCCTTCTTTCTGCACTTCTTTTTTTTCTTTCTGCAGCTCTCTTGCTTCTTTCTGCACCCCCTTGCCTCTTTCTCCACCCCTCCTTCCTCTTTCTTCACCACTGTTGCCTCTTTCAGCACCTCTGTTCCTTCTTTCTGTACTTTTTTGTTTCTTTCTGCACATGTCTTGCTTCTTTCTGCACCCCTTGTGCCTCTTTCTGCACCCCTCTTCCCTCTTTTTGTACCACTCTTGCTTCTTTCTGCACCTCTTTGCTTCTTTCTGCACCACTTGTGCTTCTTTCTGCACCCTTCTTCCCTCTTTCTGCACCCCTCTTGCCTCTTTCTGCACCTTTGTTCGTTCTTTCTGCTCTTCCTTTATTTCTTTCTGCACCTCTAATGCTTCTTTTTGCACCCCTCTTGCCACTTTCTCCATCCCTGTTCCCCCTTTTTGCATCTCTGTTGCTTCTTTCTGCACTGCTCTTGCCTCTTTCTCCAACCCTCTTCCCTCGTTCTGCATCTCTGTTACTTCTTTCTGTACTTCTCTTGCCTCTTTCTGCACCCCTCTTCCCTCTTTCTGCACCTCTGTTGCTTCTTTCTGTTGCTTCTCTTGCTTCTTTCTCCACCCCTCATCCCTCTTTCTCAACCTCTGTTGCTTCTTTCTGCACGTCTTACTTCTTTCTGCACCTTTGTCCCTTCTTTCTGCAACCCTTGTGCCTCTTTCTGCACCCCTCTTCCCTCTTTCTGCACCCCTCTTGCCTCTTTCTGCACCTCTGTTCCTTCCTTCTTTCTTCACTTCTTTTATTTCTTTCTGCACCTCTCTTACTTCTTTCTGTACCCCTCTTGCCTCTTTCTCCACCCCTCTTTCCCCTTTCTGAATCTCTGTTGCTTCTTACTGCACTTCTGTTGCCTCTTTCTCCAACCCTCTTCCCTCGTTCTGCATCTCTGTTACTTCTTTCTGTACTTCTCTTGCCTCTTTATGCACCCCTCTTCCCTCTTTCTGCACCTCTGTTGCTTCTTTCTGTACTTCTCTTGCTTCTTTCTCCACCCCTCATCCCTCTTTCTCAACCTCTGTTGCTTCTTTCTGCACTTCTTACTTCTTTCTGCACCTTTGTCCCTTCTTTCTGCAACCCTTGTGCCTCTTTCTGCACCCCTCTTCCCTCTTTCTGCACCCCTCTTGCCTCTTTCTGCACCTCTGTTCCTTCTTTCTGTACTTCCTTTGTTTCTTTCTGCACCTCTCTTGCTTCTTTCTGCACCCCTCTTGCCTCTTTCTCCACCCCTCTTACCCCTTTCTTCATCTCTGTTGCTAGTTTCTGCACTTCTCTTGTCTCTTTCTCCACCCCTGTTCCCTCTTTCTGTACCTCTGTTGCTTCTTTCTGCACCTCTCTTGCTTCTTTCTGCACCCCTCGTGCCTCTTTCACACCCCTCTTCCCTCTTTCTGCACCCCCTTGCCTCGTTCTGCACCTCCATTCCTTCTTTCTGCACTTCTTTTGTTTCTTTCTGCACCTCTCTTGCTTCTTTCTGCATCCCTCTTCCCTCTTTCTGCACCCCTCTTGCCTCTTTCTGCACCTCTGTTCCTTCTTTCTGCACTTCTTTTGTTTCTTTCTGCACCTCTCTTGCTTCTTTCTGCACCCCCTTGCCTCTTTCTCCACCCCTCTTCCCTCTTTCTGCACCCTTGTTGCCTCTTTGTGCACCCCATGTTGCCTCTTTCTGCACCTCTGTTCCTTCTTTCTGCACTTCTTTTGTTTCTTTCTGCACATCTCTTGCTTCTTTCTGCACCTCTCGTGTCTCTTTCTGCATGCCTCTTCCCTCTTTTTGTACCCCTCTTGCCTCTTTCTGCACCTCTCTTGCTTCTTTCTGCACCACTTGTGCTTCTTTCTGCACCCCTCTTACCTCTTTTTGCATCCCTCTTGCCTCTTTCTGCACGTCTGTTCCTTCTTTCTGCGCTTCTTTTGTTTCTTTCTGTACCTCTCTTGCTTCTTTCTGCACCCCTCTTACCACTTTCTCCAACCCTGTTCCCCCTTTTTGCATCTCTGTTGCTTCTTTGTGCACTTCTCTTGCCTCTTTTAGCACCCTCTTGCCCCTTTCTGCATCTCTGTTGCTTCTTTCTGCACTTCTCTTGCTTCTTTCTGCACCTCTCTTGCCTCTTTTTGCACCCTTTTCGCTTCCTTCTGCACTTTTCTTGCCTCTTTCTGCACCCCTCTTGCCTCTTTCTTCACCTCTGTTGCGTCTTTCTGCACTTCTCTTGCTTCTTTCTGCACCTCTCTTGCTTCTTTCTGCACCACTTGTGCTTCTTTCTGCACCCCTCTTACCTCTTTTTGCATCCCTGTTGCCTCTTTCTGCACGGCTGTTCCTTCTTTCTGCACTTCCTTTGTTTCTTTCTGCACCTCTCTTGCTTCTTTCTGCACCCCTCTTACCACTTTCTCCAACCCTGTTCCCCCTTTTTGCATCTCTGTTGCTTCTTTGTGCACTTCTCTTGCCTCTTTTAGCACCCTCTTGCCCCTTTCTGCATCTCTGTTGCTTCTTGCTGCACTTCTCTTGCTTCTTTCTGCACCTCTCTTGCCTCTTTCTGCACCCCTTCCCTCTTTCTGCACCTCTCTTGCCTCTTTTTGCACCTTTTTTGCTTCTTTCTGCACTTCTCTTGCCTCTTTCTGCACCCCTCTTGCCTCTTTCTTCACCTCTGTTGCTTCTTTCTGCACTTCTCTTGCTTCTTTCTGCACTTCTCTTGCTTCTTTCTGCACTCCTCTTGCCTCTTTCTGCATCCTTCTTCCCTATTTCTATACCTCTCTTGCCTCTTTCTGCACCCCTGTACCTTTTTTCTACACCTCTCTTGCTTGTTTCTGCAACTCTCTTGCCTCTTTCTGCAGTTCTCTTGTCTCTTTCTGCACCTCTGTTGCTTCGTTCTGCACTTCTCTTGCCTCTTTCTCCACCCCTCTTGCCTCCTTCTGCACCGCCGTTGGTTCTTTCTGCACTGCTCTTGCTTCTTTCTGAACCTCTCTTGCAAATTTCTGCATCTCTCTTGCCTCTTTCTGCACCCCTCTTCCCTCTTTCTGCACCTCTCTTGCCTCTCTCTGCACCCCTGTTCCCTCTTTCTGTACCTCTTTTGCCTGTTTCTGAATCTCTCTTGCTTCTTTCTGAACTTATCTCGCCTCTTTCTGTACTCAAATGGGAAGTGCAAGCTGTCAAGTTTAAAGGTCTGCGTGCTCTCGTGACTGAGGTATATGCCTACTTGTATATGTGATCTTACATGTGTTCTGCATCTGAAGATGGTAGCTTAAAAAGCGGGTAACTTCTCCTATAGATCGTCAAATCTTCTCAGTTCTGCTCTGTCATTCAGTTGCACAGGCAGACATGTCTTATGTATATAGGTGTTATAGTGCCCCTCAAATATACCATTGAATACGCATGCGCCCTGTATTATGAGCAGAAAGAAATGAATACACCTTTTTTTACACAAATTTACAGAGTATGCTGTTTGAAACACAGGTATTCAAGTGTTTGTATGTTTATTTTAATTTAACATGTCACTAGGTAAAAGCATAGACACGCATGCATACCTCCACAAACTTGGTCAGACTTACAACAGTGATATGCTTAGGATTGCTGTTTTATATTTGATAGGCCTAACATTCTGAGCAGTTGATTAATAGTGAACCTTCAAGAGAAAAAGGAGGTTTAATACATCTTCGGAGAAGGATTAGTGATTAGGGTACTTTGTATGAGTCTGTTGTAAGGTATAGTCAAAGTAGGCCTCTTTCTGCACCTCTGTTGGTTCTTTTTGCACATCTCTTGCTTCTTTCTTCACCTTTCTTCCTCTTTCTGGACTTCTGTTGCTTATTTCTGCATTTCTCTTGCTTGTTTCTGTACCTTTCTTCCTCTTTCTGCACCTCTCTTGCCTCTTTCTGCACTTCTCTTGCTTCTTTCTGTGCCTTTCTTCCTCTTTCTGTACATGTCCTACCTATGTAGGCATAGTTAGAAATTAGCATTTAAAAAAACCTTTGAAATTCACTGAAAAAACCATAGGTTTCACGGATGTTATAGTTAGAAATTATCATTGAAAAAAGCATAGAAATTCACTGAAAAAACCATAGGTTTCACAGACATTATAGTTAGAAATTAACATTTAAAAAACCATATAAATTCACTGAAAAAACCACTGGTTTCAAGGACGTTATAGTTAGTTGGACATTTCACTCGTACAAAACCAGAGAAATTCGGCCGTTATAGTTAGTTGAGCTAACTATAACTTGCGTCCCCACAATGCACTGCTGATGACATCACATATTACATCACTCATGACATGGTCAGTGACATTATTGATGACATCACTAATGACATCTCACATTGTAATTACATTATACATTACAAAAAATACTTTCTCAGAATGAATTACTTTAGTTTAAATACTTTGCACATAGGCAATAGACTTTTAAGTACAGTAGTTACAGTTGTTGCAATGGGCAACACATTTTCAAACACAATGCAACATTCAGCTCAATGTGAATTTCTAGTTAAATGCAATTAGTTACTTTATGGATTACTTTTCTAACCACAGGACTGGATCCTAGATTCAGTCCTGGGACATCTCCTGTAAACAGTTGAGTAAAAGCGTTTTGGTTACAGTAGTGATTTTTAAGGAATATTATTGTATTTTAAAAGTTGACACTTTGAAACTTTTTCTCATAGAATCACCAATGTTATCCTATGGAAGGAAATTCACTTAGCAGGTAAAAACTGTTATCGTTACTTTTTCTTACTCAGTGTTGGATCCTGGATCCAGCACTGGTGCATCTCCTGTAAACAGTTGAAAGAATGCGTTTAAGTCATACAGGCGATTTGAGATGTCATCAGTGATGTCATCAGTGATGTCACTGACCATGTCATGAGTGATGTAATATGTGACGTCATCAGCAGTGCATTGCGGGGGCGCGAGTTATAGTTACCTGAACTAACTATAACGGGGGAATTTCACGGGTTTTGTACGAGTGCAATGTCCAACTAACTATAACTGTCCCTAAAACCTTATGGTTTTTTCAGTGAATTTCTAAGGTTTTTTAAATGCAAATTTCTAACTATAACGTGCCTGAAACCTATGGTTTTTTCAGTGAATATATATATATATATATATATATATATCCAGATAGCTCAGCTCACTCATTTCCCTGCTTTGGAAGAACAGACACGGACTCCGGTTGACTGGTGCTGCTTACTTTATTGACAATGCTCCGCCATGACGCATTTTGGCCTAAACATATGTATATATATCTTCAAGGTACTTTGAAGTAAAGGTATTAATAATAAATATATACTTATCTATATGAACTTTCATTCACAATATTTTGGTAGTTGATATGTTAGCTACAATATTTTTGTAACATGGTATTTTTGTGCTTCACATTCTGACCTACAACTGAAAGCTCACGCAGTATTCAAGTATTGAAATTAGATGCCATAATTGTTGTGTTGAACACTGAAAGTTCCAGCAGCACCAAGAGGCATGAATTCCCACACTGAGAATCTTGAGAACATCATGTTCAATTTTTATCATGACCTCCTAAATGCTGCAGCCATCATGAAAGCCCAATTGATATGTTGTCAGGTGATTCTTAAATAAGATGACATGTGAATAAAGACATACTTTCCAATGCTTTGTCCAAGCGTGGGAGGTTATATTCTGATCAATGTTTAGTGAATACAGTTTGTTTGGCTTCTTTAATAAGAGACAAGTGGCCACAATTCAATATGTCAGGGAAGGGTCCCTGGCTGAGGGAGGCATTGATAAGCTTGTGCCAAGCCTGAGCAAAAAGTGAGAAGTTTGCTTGGATGATGTTTCCCGGGATGGGTTCTATTGATAGAAAACTGACTTGAGGTTCCTCATTATTAATATGAGTTCCTCTGGTTTTAAAGGGGAGGCACCAAATGTTCATGCTTTTGGATGACAGTTGTCCAATAGCTTGGGATACAGGTGACCAATCATTTCTGATGGAGAGAATCCTGCTGGTGAAACAGGTTAGGAAGTTGGTGCTTTGGTTGGAAAAGCAATTAGGGATGGTTTTGTCAACAGTGGTGATATTATACTGTATATACTAAAATACTGTTCTAGCTGTATTGGAGAATGGTTCCAGGTTTTTTTTTAAAGAAAGCTGGCCTTGGTTGCTGTAATTGATAGCTTATAGCTTTGCTTTAGAG
This sequence comes from Calotriton arnoldi, assembly GCA_963921515.1. Lineage (NCBI taxonomy): Eukaryota > Metazoa > Chordata > Amphibia > Caudata > Salamandridae > Calotriton > Calotriton arnoldi. Next base: position 1,163,673 of record CAWUFW010006241.1, on the reverse strand, counting down.
GTTTTTTATCAGGAGAGTTGGCAAACTGAATTATCTCTATGCATATCCTGTTGTGTGAACCTCTCTTCTTTTTTGTTGAGGTAATCTGAGAACCAAGATTGATTAGGTTTCTTATATTGTTGTTTTATCCTGAGAGGTTCTTGGGTGTCTACCACCATCATTATGATCTTGCTATATTCTTTAGCGTAAAATTAACATTGTCTGTTTGAAAGCAGTGAGCCTTTTTCTGGGTTATGTGCCCACCCGAAGCAGTGGCAGGTATGTTCTTGAGAAAGAGCGTCTGGGTTATCTGGGGAGGAGGTTTGCACCTAGGACACTAGTATGCAATGATAAGTTGAAAGGGGATGAGAAGATGTTCAATGCCAGCACATGGACTTTACTTGATTAAAACTGAATCAGCTCTAAATATCAGCCTTTGTTGTGGGTTATAATGAAGAGGATTGATGCAGTTGTAGGAGAGATTAGAAATATATGAAGGTTTTCCAATCATTGTTGCAGTCACAGTAAATATTGAAGTAATTGGGGAAGGTATTTTTTTCAATAATAGCATTTAGTTTGCCAAGAAGAACTCAGAGATTAGTTGTCAAGACTGACTCTGAATTTAGGTAGATAGCAAATAATGGATACGTAGTGGGTATAGGGGTGGAAATATACATCACAAACTTTAGGCAATTCAGGGATATGAAGACATGGGAGGACACATGAACATTTAATTTTTTTGACTGTCTGTCCTCGCTAGTTAAGGACTAACTTTGTGTTACTAGTGAGTCAATAGTAGACTGCAAATTCATGTTAAGTTAAGACTTGTGAAGCATGGAAGGTCCATATTGTTAATAGTTAATGAGGTCCACAATGTTTATTTGGTGGGCATTTCGAGATTTGGGGTAATGTAGCATGCATATGAAGGAAGTGGAGAACTGTAGTCTTAACTGTAGTGTGAAGGATGGGTATAAGCACTTGATATAAGTGATATTCTTATGATTGGACATTTCCTTTTTATTGAATATGGGGCGAGGGGAATGGCTGACAATTGAGATGAGGTACTTCACTGGGAGTGGGCACATCTTTCGTGATTGCCAGGAAGTTCAAGAAAGCAGGGCAGTTGCATAGTTATCTAGATCATAGAATTTAGAGTGCAACAATTAGTGTATAATTGCCTATGTGAAAGGTGATAATCAAACCTACAGTAGTCGATTCCTCCATATAACAGCATAAATAGTCATCTGTGGGGAAGATCTAGATGGTAGATGTATGATCAATGCAAATGAAACATAGTCAGCAAGCAGGAGAGAGAGTGGATCTTGGAGGTGGAATTTTCCCACTTTTTAGCTTTCGTTTACAGGTGCTCCAAGGTCTTTAAAGTAGGTAGCTGGGAACTGGATACTAAAACTTAAAGAGATGGTCCCAGTCAGGGTGTGCCTATGTGGCAGTCCACCGGTTACTTTTGTATGTGTCTTATAGAGGTGTTTTAGATTGCCATGAAGGGTGATGCCCTGAAACCGGTCCCAGGATGCTTGTTTCCGGTCCAGGGAGGACCTGGCTTGGCAGTTCGGGCTGGACTGTTCCCACAAGGAGCAGGGTCAAGACTGATTTGCATATGGCTGGGTCCAAACTGGGGTGGTGTGGTGAGCAAAAGAATGATGGATTTAACCCAGATCCTTGTGACTGGGGGTGAATGTTTGCATTGTCCAGCATTCCGTCCATCAATTGTTTCTTTTGCATTTGTCGCCCTAAGTGGGGAGGGTATGCCCAGACGTGGGTCCCGTGCTCACTACACCACTGGATTCAAGCTAGCCTGGCTGAAGAAGGGTGATGCCCTGAAACCGGTCCCAGGATGCTTGTTTCCGGTCCAGGGAGGACCTGGCTTGGCAGTTCGGGCTGGACTGTTCCCACAAGGAGCAGGGTCAAGACTGATTTGCATATGGCTGGGTCCAAACTGGGGTGGTGTGGTGAGCAAAAGAATGATGGATTTAACCCAGATCCTTGTGACTGGGGGTGAATGTTTGCATTGTCCAGCATTCCGTCCATCAATTGTTTCTTTTGCATTTGTCGCCCTAAGTGGGAAGGGTATGCCCAGATGTGGGTCCCGTGCTCACTACACCACTGGATTCAAGCTAGCCTGGCTGAAGAAGGGTGATGCCCTGAAACCGGTCCCAGGATGCTTGTTTCCGGTCCAGGGAGGACCTGGCTTGGCAGTTCGGGCTGGACTGTTCCCACAAGGAGCAGGGTCAAGACTGATTTGCATATGGCTGGGTCCAAACTGGGGTGGTGTGGTGAGCAAAAGAATGATGGATTTAACCCAGATCCTTGTGACTGGGGGTGAATGTTTGCATTGTCCAGCATTCCGTCCATCAATTGTTTCTTTTGCATTTGTCGCCCTAAGTGGGAAGGGTATGCCCAGACGTGGGTCCCGTGCTCACTACACCACTGGATTCAAGCTAGCCTGGCTGAAGAAGGGTGATGCCCTGAAACCGGTCCCAGGATGCTTGTTTCCGGTCCAGGGAGGACCTGGCTTGGCAGTTCGGGCTGGACTGTTCCCACAAGGAGCAGGGTCAAGACTGATTTGCATATGGCTGGGTCCAAACTGGGGTGGTGTGGTGAGCAAAAGAATGATGGATTTAACCCAGATCCTTGTGACTGGGGCTGAATGTTTGCATTGTCCAGCATTCCGTCCATCAATTGTTTCTTTTGCATTTGTCAATCATAAGCAAGAACATCCCTACAGTCTGTCATTCATAAGGTAAACAAGGCTAGTGGACCAGAGAGAGGTTGGGCGTTGCTAATGAAGTTGAATCATCTTGAGGCTTTTGAATGCCGGGAGACCTTGAGGGCATCTGCCGTGAGAATAAATGGCCGTCAACTTACAGAGTATGTTTGCAAGAAGATGGAACGGAGTAAAACTAAACTGCCTAACTGGGTAAACTAATACTTAAAAAGTGTCACCCGACTTTTAGCATCACGTTGGCATGAAAAGACTGTAAATATTACAGTGCGTTGGAGCAATATTCATGCAGGTTATCTTTAAGGGAAAGACACCTGCCAAAGGTTTGTGCTGGATAGAAACTGTTCAGCATAATAGTCAGATAAGGATCCCATGAAGGTGACCATTTCACATTTGGGTTCTAACAAAGGAAAACATACTAATCACAGCATGGCTGTCTGTCTGGCCTCCTTTTCTACAGCGAAAAAATACCTGTTTTCTGGTATGCCAAATGTAGGAAAATGCCTCTTTTTGCACGATCACCCCCATTTTGCTTGGACTGATGTTGCTGGTATTTTGACTCTGTACATTGGTGCTCTGCTAACCAGGCCCTAGTGCTTGTGCTCCGACCTCTAAAACATGTTGAAAATGGCTATATTCCTAATGTGCATATTTAGCTTACCTATAATTCCCAAGTAAATAGTACAATGTGTACCCAAGGCCTGTAAGTTGAATGTCACTTGTGGACTGCAGCACCCTTTGTACCACCCACCACAGTGACAGTGCAAACATGACTGGAGGCCTACCACTGCAGCCTGTCTGTGCAGTTTTAAAACTGCAAATTCGACTTGTGGTAATAACCTCTTTTGACTGGTCTAAGCACTCCTTTTAAATATTAATAAGCCTCCCCTAAGTAAGCCTTATTGCCCATAGGGAAGGGTGCATGGTTATTAAAAGAAGCACATGTAAAAGTTTAATGTTGAACATGTCCTTAAAGTGGTAAGGCCGCAAAAGCTATTTTCACTGTAGCAGGGCTAGCCTTTCTATAGAAAAGCATCAGGATAAAAAATTAGTTTAATCATGTTAACTCCACCTAATAAACACCTACAAAGTTAATTCTTGGACTTGTTAAAATATTTATTATAAGCCCAATTCATTGAAAAAGTAGGATTTGTAATAAATATTTTGCAGATGCTTTTAAAAAGTCACCTTTTACCTGCCTAAAACTTTGAGAAGCCCATTTGTGTGAGCTTCCAACTGTCATGCAGGAGCTGACCTCACGTTGAAGAGGTGTGAACTTTCTCCCAGAGGTGAGACAAAGGCCTTGTATGTGGAGATGTTCTGTTCCTTTGCTAGCAAGAACAGCTGGGCTGTGCCGAGGAACTTAATCGACTTCAAGAGGCCTAATATGTCACAGGTAGATGTAGCATGCACCTGGGCCTGCCCCTCCTTTGCCCCTCTAGTAAGCCAGACATCAATCCCAGTGGGAGAGATGCTACCAATGAAATTGATTTTCAGTGACCACATCATTTCCCTGGCCATACCTCTGGGGTGGGCACAGGAACTCTGCACAGGGGAAGACAGGTTTGTCATGTTGGATTTAAGTAGAGAGGGGCACTGTGGGTTTGTTTACAGTAGGGCTCACAAGAACTGGTACAAACTTGGACTGGAACTGGAACTTTTTGTGTATCGGCTGAGCCAAACATTCAAGTTGCTTCTGGTCAGTGGTTTTCAGCAGCAACAAGTCTATTTCAGCAGGACGTTGCAGTGAAGGTATCCAGCCTCATGGAGCTCTGTTTAGCTTGAGCTTGCAGCCTTGTCCCACTGGAGGAATCCGTGCCCCAAAATAATGACTAAGTCTGAACATAGAAATCTTCACCGGGCAAAGGCTTCAAACGTATATGGCCAGCAAGGGACCTACCTTGGGCGTGGATTTTACATTTCTAATGCTTGGAGCTTACGTGCCAAAAATCAACGGCTTCACCAGTACTTTGTCAAATGGCTATCCATCTTCTTGAATCCCTTCTTAGCCACAGCCTGTTGCCTTGCTTCACTGAAGATGTTTGACTTTCATTTCCTAGACTTAGGGTCTGATTTAGAGTTTGGCGGACAGGTACTCCATCACAACTGTGACAGACATCCTGGCTGCCTTTTTGCTAGTGCAATGGGCTATATAATCCACTGAAAAAAAGGAGGACAGGATTTCTGTCATGTTTGCGACAGAGTAATTCATCAGCCAACCTCTAAAGCAGGCCATAGCACAAACGTTCTGTGTGTGAGGAACCTGGTTTCTGTTTCTGATATACGCTCCATTACAGTCAACATTAAATCATGCCTAAGTCCTGATCAAGCTCACGCATATGACCCTGATGACCTCAGTTGGCATTTAAAGATTTTTAGAGCTATTTTCATTTAAAACTTTACGATTTCTTGACTATGGTTCCCCTTATTTAGTTTTTGTCATATTATAAACTGGAGTGGGATTTTTATTGTGTTGTGTTTTTGACTTTTTGTCAGTTTTGGTACTTCTAAAGGCTTTAAATATTTTCTTAAATTAAGGCAGTCTGCTTCGTGCCATAGCTACCAAGGGTTGAGTTCAGGTTTAAAGTACGGAAACTTTTACTGGACCGAACAAGAACAGTACATTATTACTTTGGGTAGCAACTACTCACCCCAACTAGTAATACACTTTTTCACACCGAGCCTTTACGAATGGACAGCATTATCATGTGCCACTCAGAATGCGCAATATCAAACAAGGAATTAAAGAAGTGCTCTCATGGCTCTCTCAGGGTATCGGGATTATAGATCTACCCCAAGGAGATTGTTTATTTCTTGGCCTTGGCATTCATTTCCTCTAGATTTATGTCACTGCCTTCTTCACAAAACAACCAAATTGCTCCCGAGCTACTCCCTGCGCTGACTTTTATAAATTGTTAGATAGCCCAGTCACCAGAACAGTTGCCACTTGGTTACATATATTTGCAAGATTCCTGATATTGGCTGTCTCACCTTTTGAGTTAAGTCTATTATGCATCCTTTGCATAGGAACCTTGAACGCTTTAACTGAAATGAAGATTTGGACAGGATCTTTGGAGTATCAGATGGGAAACTGTGAAAATCCCGTAAAAAGCATGTTACCATTTGCAAACAATAAGTTTGGCACAACCACCTTGCCACTCATAAAACGTCCCATTTCTAGGCATACATGATATATCAATAAACATCAATGCATCATAGTGTAATTATTAAAGCACATTCATCCATTCACCCACAGTTTGAGCTTGAGGCACACAAATTAAGTGTATGGGTCTGATCTAGATGTTGGCGGAAAAGTTACTCCATCACAAGGGTGACGGCTATCCCGTTCACCAAAGTATAAACCCCATTATAGCCTATGGGATTTATATTTTGGCGCACAGGATATCCGTCACCGCTGTGACAGAGTAACCTGTCCACCAACATCTAAATCAAGCCCAATGTTTTCTCTATCCTGCTTCAGGTATGCCTAGCGGTTTGCTCAAATAACACCAGAACAGATTTAGTGTTGATAATTCTTGCTATACTGTATACAGTTCTGGCAAGATAGTGCTCACCTTTGGTCTAGTATCTGCATTGGTATAATTGTGGCACTTCGTTGTATATTGTGAGCATTTGTGTTATCATGGTGGCTAGCATGTGTGTAATGCTTGCTCTGGTGTAATCTGAGGCTTCAGACTTTAGGACTGGTGTAACTTGTCTGCATCCATCCTGTTTGCATCTATTTATGCACTCACCAAACACATCAATCCATGCACTCACTTCTTTAACGAGTCACCGAAACACTCACCCATTCATTAATCCTTGCACTCTCACCCTTTAATTTCTCATACCCTTAGGGCCTCATTTATGGGGAAGTGGCCTAGGGCAGCACCGCAAGTCTTCTTGCTGCGCTGCCCTACGCCAATATGAAAGGGCAGGAATGTACCTATTTACTTAATACAGTGCATTCCTGTGCTTTCCCCCTGCGCTGGTGCACAATTTGCTGCCTAGCGCCAATGCAGGCACCCTTGCACCATGGTGCAAGGGTGTCTGCTTTGCATGCAGGATTGTTTTTGCACAGGAAATGGCACCTTCCTGCACAAAAACAATCCAGAGATTGCAGAAGGCAGCACACATGGAAAGAGTAAAAAACTAGATGAAATAAAAATATTTCTCCTTGTTACGCCTGCTCTGGTGAGGCGTAAGGTTTTGGCGCTGCCCCAGGTTTACATGATTAAGTAAATCTGGGGCAGCATCAAAATGCATGGGTTTTGAGTGGGAAAACCCACCGCAACGCCCATGGAACGCCTTCCTGGCACAGAGTAAGCAACGCCGCAACTATTGCTACTTTGTCTTACTCCATATCTATGAGGCCATGCAAACCACGCAAAGTTACTTTGCATAGATAGCCTCATAGATATGGTTAAGAGGTTTGCACCGCCAGAGTATCAAAAAAAGTGACGCTCTGGCAGCGCCAGTCTCTCATAAATAAATCCTCTAGTTAGCCATTCATCGATGTATGACTTGACTCACCCGTCCAACCGCTGACTCATTCTCATAGGCGCAGACTCAGCCATCCAAACAACTACAAACACAAACCCGACAAACATTAAAGTAGCAGTTTCACTTTTAAAATAGCTACAGCTATTGCCTTTAGCAATGCTTGTTTTAGGTATGTGGGTTTCCCTCTTGCCGTCAAATTTCGAATTTAACTCGAGCGCTGCAAATCCTTGAACTGTTCTTGAGTTTCACGTCCCTTCCTTGCTTTAACATGTCAGGTTTGTAAATAAAAATTGGAATGGTTGGCAAATGATAAAAGCAGACTCAAAAGAAATTCCGAAATTGTCTTGTACCTAAAAATTTATGTGGGAGAAAAATCACTTCTAAGAATTACAAAAATTCCCTTGGGTTCGCGAAGGAACTTTATCTGCATGGGCATGCCAAAGGTCAAAGAGGTTAGTCAACTTCCGGCTGCCAACCACTAATGCCGAGGCAAAAAGAGAACAGTGCCTCTCTCAATCTACGTTTATTAGAAATTCCCCGACGCTGTATTCAAAGGGCTTCCTCGAGCACAAATAAGAAAATCGTATCTAAGACTGGAATATGTTAATAGAACACGGAAACGCCAGTCTGACCTATCTCAAAAATCGGCACAAAAAGTTGCAATTCACTGTTGCTGTCACACAACTCTCAGATCACAACTGTATATGAACAATAGTCGCTTGTTCTTGTGGAAGAGAAGATATTTGCAGAAAAAAGATAAAAGATGTGTGCTCTCTCATGCAAGATAAAAAGAACAACAGGCCATCTCATCTGTAGAGCCCTTCAGAATAGTTTCCCATAACATAGGCAGCTGTTGTTATACACTGCTGACTGCAAAGCTGCAGACTCACTAGATTGCAGTGAAGCATTTTGATCGAATACATTCTAGACTATATTCAAAGGATAAATAATTCATAATATCAATTTAATATTACCAGTTCTGCAAATGGGAATAGATAGAATACAACAGTAATAAACAGATGGGCCCTAGAAACTAGCGATTTGTTAAAGTGCAACTGGTGGTTTTACAGTACAGCTGAGAAATCTGCATTTTTGTGTCACGTTATATGTGGGATGCTTGAGTTAGTCTCCAGCAAAGCAAATTACTCAGTGTGTGGTCCATTCCATAGTGATTTGCCCATCATGCCACTCTAGAAATTGATAAGCCATATGCAAATCAGGCTTTGTACTGCTGCAATAGGAAAAGTTCAGCTCAAACCATGAGGGCCCATCGTCTCCAAAAAAAGTATGTGGTTTCTTGAGTTCCTGACTTGTCTAGAGTGCACAGTGAGCAAAAAATGATGGACTGGGATGCAGCTCGCGCAATTGCCAGCGGAGAAGATTAATTGAAGCATTTCACTCATCACTTTTCCCCAGTTTGTTTTGCGTTCATGCACAATTCTGGGGCAGATTTACAAATAGTGCAACATCGCATAGCAACCAAAGTTGCTGCACTCCGTTGCGGGGGAGGGGGCAGACAGGTGGGGGGGGGGGTGTAGAGAGCAGTGCAGAAGAGCCATATTTACTAGAGCCCGGGCTCTTTAAGGCTGTAAGGAAACGCGTTTGCACCATAGTGCAAAGGTGTGTGTGTGTTCTGTCTAGCATAGGTTTTGTACTAGAAGTTTACCTTTCCAATACAAAAGCATACGCCTAGACAATTTTTTAAACATTTCAAGCACTGGATGTGTGCCATTCAGTTTCCTTTGGTTAGCCATAAAAGTAATGTACAGTTAATACTGTGCAGCGTCCAAAAAGGCTGCAATGCGGAGATCTTTACTTTTGAAACTTGAATGGTAAACACAAGCATTCTTCGCGCACTTTTGATTTGGACATTCAGAAACCCTTAGGGCTGGGAGTAAGTGGGCATTCTCTTCACACAGAAATACTCAAGCTGTTGACCACGTCCTAACTGCCTGACCTCACACTTTCTATGTACAGAGCAAAAATATCACAATGTAAAGACTTAAGGCTACACAATTACGAAAGTTACATAGTACAATTAATAAAACAAACAAGACATTAATATAAAAAGAACCGACAGATACTAATATACTAAATAGAGTATCAAAACTTATGTTTTATTAATTCGATATAAATACTAAAAAGACCCAATCATACTAATTCATTCATATCCGCATTCATACCATAAACACAATCAAGATACAATAAAAACAATAATTCTATAACAGACAATAGTCACAATTGATATCTAATTATGAGGAACAAATGTGGCAAGATGGTAGTAGACTGTTCTGTTCGAACAGAACAGTCTACTACCGTCTTGCCACATTTGTTCCTCATAATTAGATATCAATTGTGACTATTGTCTGTTATAGAATTATTGTTTTTATTGTATCTTGATTGTGTTTATGGTATGAATGCGGATATGAATGAATTAGTATGATTGGGTCTTTTTAGTATTTATATCGAATTAATAAAACATAAGTTTTGATACTCTATTTAGTATATTAGTATCTGTCGGTTCTTTTTATATTAATGTCTTGTTTGTTTTATTAATTGTACTATGTAACTTTCGTAATTGTGTAGCCTTAAGTCTTTACATTGTAATATTTAACCCTGCCTTAAGGAACCGCACCCTGATGCAGGGGCCTCTGTCTTTACACTATACAGAGCAAAAATATCTCCTTTTTTACTTAAAACAAAAGTTATGCTCTAAAATTGATATTAATGTTGTTATATCTCTGATGAATGCAAGAGAACAAACACATCGTCATAACATTGGTCATTTTTTAAAACATTTTCTTCTATAAAAGCGTGAAGCGTGTATACATTGCATTTTTATGTGGTACAATAATGGCATTTTAATGAGTTTCAATGCTTTTAAACTATACATTAATTTTTAATTTTTGTTAATTTTATCTGAACTTCCTTCACACATTTTCACCGCCATAACATTAAAATCTAATAAAAATAAGAGATGGTAAAATTAGGAGGTAATGCTAATCTGGCGTTTATTCTGTGTCTGTGTTGTGCATACAATTAGGTCTTTTCTTCAAATGACCCCTCCAAAACCTCAATATTACAAACTTCAATTGAGGCTTAACTATTCGGAGAATGTGTTGTTGCCCCACCTAGCACAGGAGAGAGAGTGTCTGCAACTATCCTACAATAAATTCTGCAAAGGTGGGTACACCTTGACTTTAGAGAGTGTTAGCTCACTCCTCTCGGTCATCAAATACAGTGAATATCATACACCGTGAAGTTCCCTTGTGCCTCGTATGGCACCTATGTTGTTATCCATTTGGATAACCCTGCAATCAGATTGGATGACGTGATGTTGCAAAGCTGAAAATAATGGAACTTCATCTCTTCTCATATTTTATATTCTTGATATGTGCTCTGTTATGCACTGTGTCTCTCAGGGCAGATGATCCTTTTCACATGGTGAAAAGACTGGTCTTAGGGCCAGATTTCGAGATTGACGAGGGGTTACTCCATCACAAATTTGACAGACATTCTGCCAGCCTTATTACAAGTGCATTATACTTGTGGTACATGTAATAAGGTGAACAAGATGTCATCACGTTTGCCACAGAGTAACCAATCCACCAAACACTAAATCAGGCCCTTGGTCAACTTTACTGTGGAAACAGCCATACATTGTTTTGATTCTAGGACTGTATATACCTTTGCAGTCACTAGGTCTGAATCCCTAACTAAACCCAACCACAAAACCACTAATTTTCATGTAACTTCTATGAAGGCAGAAGTTTAATGTACTATTTACCAGATCCAAGAATGAATTTACTTCAAAGACTTGTTTGAACTTCAGTAGTAGAGATCTCCAGAAGGAGTCTTACCAACTCTTAGAAAGTACCCTTAATTTACTGGAAAAACATCCTAAAAAAACAGAGAAGGATTGGGAAGAAAAATAAACATACGTGTAAAGTAATCATTTTAACAACTGATACAATCCACAGTATGAGAAATTTATTTGACAATTGTAATTTTCTTAATCATATGAAGCAAGGGTGTATCATTTTGCTTATTAATGTACTTCCCTCCAAAAAGAGTTATTTTCATAAATGGTGACAATATATTTGTTGGGACCGAAACGTCTTCTACATGTTAATATACGTGCACCCCTGTCCTGATTCCCCAACTGTACTGGTGTCTGGATCTCTAATGCTGATTTTGTTGCGCTAGGCAAGCACGGCTCATGTGCGATATAGACCTGTCTCACGGATCGCAGTCACGTTCGACCGGGAGGGGCCCTCAAATAGCAGCCCGCATAGTGGTAGAAGGCTGCTGCCTTTGTCAGAAGTTAACCAGTACATGCTCAGTGGTGGAAGCATACCGTGTAGTGATCAGTAGTATTGAACGGGTCCTTTTTAACCTGTGTCCCTGGAGTGAGGCCTACAAGCTCATTCACTTTTAAAGTTCTGCTGCTGTGTGCTTAACTCATCCTTGGCTTCCATTGGTTTGGTGTGAAGTGCTGTGCACCACAGAGGTAGTGTGTCTGCACTGGGTGTAAGAGTGCCTGGGAAGGGAACAATAAAGGGATAATGCAGTAGTAAGCAGTGCATTCATGGTGAGTGCATGCACTGACTGTATGTGTGCATGTGAGTTGTACAATACACGAAGGATGTAGTGCTGTGCAGTGCATGCAGGTTAAATGCATGTGCTTGGTGTATGGGCACTGCAAGTGGTACACTACATAAAGGATACAGTGCTGGGCAGTGTGTGAATATTAAATGCAGATCCTGGATGTATGTGTGCCTATGAGTGGTACAGTACATGGAGTATACAATTCTGTATAGTGTGTGTGTGCTGAATACATGCACTGGGTGTATGTGTGCCTGCGAATGGTGCACTTCATGGAGGGACCAGGGTTACATTTTGGGAGACTCAGGCCTGCAAGGTGAAACATGGAGAGGAAGTAGAGAGATGCTGCAGACAGATTTATGTTTTGCTGCATTCCTGTAAGCTGGGTAGGACACATATTGGGGAGGGGAAGACCAGGCTTCCCCAGTACACTTCAAAGGTTTCTCTGTGATTCAGTGAGAGGACACAGGGCAGGGACCTGGGCACATCTCAGGAAGGAGATGGGGCTAATTAGAGAACTATAAAGTAGGGTTGGGGGTCCTGGGCTAACCTTTTGATACATATATCAATGTGGATGATATCCAGGAGTGAACTCTAGTCATTCCCATTGTCTGTGTTGTGGGACTATCAGCTTTGGAGACACTCCTGCTGTGGCAGGCTGCTTTTCAAGTGAAAGAGGGAGTAGAGGAGTGGACACTTCAAAAGAATTAGAACCCCAACATCCATTCTCAAAGACTCAGACCCTAAATCACATTTGGTGTCTGAAAATGGACTATAAGAAGGGGAGTCTGAGACCCCTAAAAATTGTCGTCTGCCAAGCAGCCGGACGGGCTTTGTGAGGAGGAGAAGCTCTGCAAGACTTGTGCCTGTGATCAGGACTGGGGGGCCAAGACCTGCTAATCTTCCTGCTAGGTGAGGGGACATCACCCAGGGAATCCAATACCACCTGCCCTGGAGTACCAGTGCCTGCATGCTGTCTAGACCAGTGTGCCTTGTGAGGAAGAGGAAAGTGTTGGAGGGAGCGGGGTCCAGTGGGGAGCCCTGTCTAGTGGACTCCCTGAGTGAGTTGTGAGGAAACAGCTACTGCACCAATTGGGTTACTGCCTGTGTGCAGGACAAAGTCTGCAACCCCCGTATGCACGGAGAGAGCCATCATGAATTTAGCAGGGTGTCGTGCTGCGCTGTTCGGGCGGAAGCCCTGCCTAGTAGCGAGGTGGAGACCCCGTATGCCAAGAGAGGCCTCCATGGAGAATTTCACTGTACTAATCAGGCCAGAGCCCATGGACAATGAGTTGTGGTGACCCCATAAGTTGGAGGGGGTCACCGGGAGCACCAAATTCTTCAACTTGTTCTACCATTAGCCAGAGAAGTGAAGAGACTGTGGGAGCAACAGTGCATAATCGCCCAGGTTAGGGACCCAAGAACGGATTGTCAAGGCCACCCCTGATGGGGAGCCGCTTAGTGCAGCTGCCTGGTCTGCATGTGGCCAGCTTACCTGAACTTGGCTGCAGCCTCTGTGAGTGTCCACGGACAGGGCGCACTCCGGAACTCCAAATGCTTCACATCTCCTGGTGTAGGTGGGACTGGTTTTGGCTGGGCCTGTTGGCCCCGTGGGGTAACTTACTGCTAATTTAGCATAAAAGTGCTGGAACGCTACTGACTTGCTAGAGCCATAGTGGAATGTTGAGAGTTGGACTACTAATGGGGCATACCCAGGATGTTGCCAAATAGTGAGTGGGGGATAACTGTGATTGCTAATGCAAGAAGTGAGTGGGATAGGGACCCCCCCAAAGAAACCCCAGATCCTTGATCTCAGGGGAGGGCTTTGTATTTGTTTATGGATTCCATATTTTTCCTTTGTGTGGTTAGCAGTAGAAATAAAATGCTTCTCTTTTGGCATTAAAGTGAGTATTTGGCCGGACAATGATTTATAGCTGCTCCTGCATGCATGTCGTGTTGTGAGCCCATGTCCACTATCCTGTATCCATCCACACCTCTCCCCTAAGGAAGCCTTGGACTGCTTGGACTATGCAACCCTGAGAGACAAGTGCAGAAGGGGTACTTGGCCTAGTTACTCAAAGTTCATAGTAAGTCAAGCACTCGGAGAAAAACTCCCACGGTTGGGCCCAGTTACCCCTCTGTGCCCCGTGACCCTCTGAAATGGGTTCTGGCAATTGGCAGCAAGCAGGTGGGTGCCTAATGTTTAGGAGTCTGGATACAGGTGGCATTGGCCATTTCCAATTTGCACCAGCAGTACCATAAGTCCTGTTTATTCTACTGACATAGGCGACACGCGTAGGCAATGGAAAACACAGGGATGGGAATTGGCTTGCGCACCATGTCCATAGATCAGAAGAAGGATATGTAGGGACACAGGGTGAATGGTTCCCAAGAGTAGAGACTGAGAGGTCCTTGCTAATTTCATTAGGGACCAGTTTAATATACTGGGTAAAAGAGATGAGGCTGTTGTTGAATCTAAGGTGAGAACCATGGTAGGAACCCAGGAAAAGAAGACTGTGGATTCAGGCTCTAGGATACCCTTAGCACAGATCTAGCCCAGCCACATGCAGAGTGTGTCCCCTAATGCATTTTCCAGTGTTTCACTAGGACACTCACCACCTTTAGTTTATAGAATACCTCCAGTGTGCACATCACCTCGAAATCCTAGGGTGCCACTGTCAACAATTCCAGAAGTAAATTCTTTGGGTGGGATGAGTCTAGCAAAGACGCTTAGCTTGCAGTTGGCACTTCAGAAAGCTATGGCTGAGGAAGATAAGAAAGACAGAGAGTTTGAGAGGGAGAAGCCAAGACTAGCTCAGCAGAAAGAAGAGGGTAGGAGAGGGATAGACAGGAGGAATGTGCCTGGGAAGAGAAGTTGCAAGAGAGGTATGAGATTCTGAGAGAAAGTGAGGGGAAGAGAGAGTGTGGGAGGACATATAGAAGAAAAATGAAAGAGAGCTGCAAAGGGAAAAGATAGCCCTTGAGAGAGAGAAGCTTAGGATGACAGCAATGACAACTCCATCTGGGATAAATGACTTTACACCCAGTTTGGGTCAGGCTGTGCCCAGGGTTCCAAAAGATCTTGTGCATGTGTATGTGGAAGGTCAGGATATTTTGGAATGATTTATGAGCTTTGAAGCTGATTTTAAGGCACAGTCCTTAAATGAGATATCTAAGTAAGCTGTCTTGATGGGGTGCATGCCACTGGAAGGGACAGCCGTAATTGGGAGAATACCTGTGGGAGACCAGGTGGTCTATGAACGAATGAAGAAAGCTCTGATTAGGCAGTTTGGACTGAAGCCAGCTCAGTACCTCAGATTTCCTAGACTGCTACTAATGGTTCATTTCTAATAACTATCACTATTAAAAGCACTTCTCAGTGCAGTAATGTCGTGTGATGTATTGATGTCAAAGATTTCACATGTTAAAGAAATATTTTTTATTTTTTTATTTTGAGACATCATAATATTTTAAGTGATATTTGCTGTATGATTTACACAGCAAACATTTTCAGGGCTTGTTGTCTTGCACAGGCTCTAAGATCCGGGCCAAACGCTTAGCTCGGCTGTCACTGTTAAATTGTTGCCTACCTTTACTTTCAAATGACTCACTTTCAGGTGTTTACAGTGGGTCACCGTTGAGAGCTCTGGATTTCTGGCTGCAGGCAGTGCACACTTTTCACAGTGCCTGTAGTCCCTGATGAAATTGGAGGCTAATAAGCCATAACGAAGAAACCCATGTTGGCTGTGTAAAGTGCATAACTGTTGTATAGGAATTTATGTACAGTAAAAAAGGAATCAAGAAAATAATTGGTGGATCAAATTAAAGACAACAGATACATCACAACTCCTTGTTGGATGTTTAATTTTTGTTGACTCTGAGTGCTCAGGACAATTGTTTATAATTTAGTTTAACCCTCCCTGTTTGGATTATATATGGGGTTGTTTGGTGGCCAACCCTTGCTCTCGAGCACCACGCATTTTGAAACTTTTTTCCCTGGAATGGCACGGAGAGCGCCCTGTTTTTGCCTGGGTGCCCCCTCTTTTCTGTGAATGCTTCATTTATTGCCTGTTGCGCTATTTGATCTTCCTTTCGTTCTCTCTAATACCAGCCCTACTGCTGCTGTTACTAGAGAGAAAGAGTGGGAGAGCAAATAAAGGGTAATGGTGAAGATAGTGACAGGACAAGGACAGTGGGAAAAAGGAAGGAGAAGGAAGAGAGGAAGTGGTTAAAGGGAGGGAAAGTAAGCCCGACGGTGGAGGAGAGACAAAAGAAGTCAAGACAAAGTACCCAAGAAGTCTTGTTGTCCGGGTGGTGTCGCAGCAGATGGAGGCACTGCACACCAACAGTCCACGGCACTTCCTTTCCACGTGACTCCGCTGCAGCTCCTGAAATCCCCTCTCTGCTGGAATGCTATAAACAGATAGACAAGATGCAGAAGCAGGCACAGTGTATCTGTTTAGAGCATGTGACCATCACAGAGCCATGAGTTGAGTCTCATGACTTTATGACTCTGTAGCGTCAGGCCCACCTGAAAATGCTGTAACCCCTCCCTTCCCAGGTCATCACAGACCTAAGTCGTCACCATGTGATGAATTAGGAAAGTAGGGAGTGGAGAGAGGCAACTAATAATTGTCAAGCAACCCTGGGAGAACAGGGCTTATACAATACATGTGTGGGGCTGCTTCAGAATGTGACGCTTTATCGTGTCATTTTGGGTGCAAATGCACACTAGTGCATGTGCCTAATTAAAACTGCCTGATCGCCTGACATCTGTTTTGGAGAACAGACTAGGCAGACTAAGGCAGTGGATGTTTTTAGCATATTTTAAACAGGATGGTAATAGCTTTTTGTGCTTACCATCCATATCACATATAATTAGAAGGGCGTAGCCCCTCCATCCATGCCCAGAAACCGCCTCTGGTATTGTATGTGCACAGATGTTTGAATACACTTAATAAGATAAATAATTTAGTACCAAATGGAATGGCACATTTTCTGTCAAGCTTGAAAGACTGAGATTTTGGTTCGACATGCAATCCTTTAATGATATGTTTTGCTAGTGGTCAAGCCTAGATCCTTGCCCATATACTAGTCCGGGTTTTCTGATGTAAGGGTGACTTTCTCTGGAAACCACAATGTCACTCCTCACAGGAATCTGTGGTGAGCAATTGCCCTTGAGAAGCTGCCACCTTCTCAAGAAGAAAAAGTTAACGGCATAAAAAACCTCTTTGATGGATGAAGAGGTGTTGGTTTCCTTGGCCCGCATTCCTGGACTCTCCTTCTGTGACTGGGGTAAGACTATGTCCCCCAGTCACCTAAGCAGCAGGTGGGGCCTGAGGGTTACATCACGCTTCAAATGCACCACAGGGAATCTGCAGCACGGGTGTTGGTAGCAGCGGTTTCCCTGGCCCATATTCCTGGACTCTCCTTTCTTCCTTGACTGGGGTGAGACTACATCCCTTAGTCAGGGCTGTGGGGTCATCACCAGGGACATTGACTGGGTAGAGAGGCATTTATCACTGGATCTAACTGACCCCCCCATTTCCGCCATGTGCTTCCTCAAGTGTGCCTACTTGGGCCACTCTCCTGACACTACTGACTGACACCCTTAAAACTTATTAGGATCCTCTATTTGCCAGACTTCATAAAATTGAAGCTGAAATCTCGAAAATGTCTAAGTCTTGGAAGTCTCAGGTGAGCACTCTGGCCCTAGAGGTTTCGCCTGACGTACTCACTGCAGCACCCCAATACCATGTTTGACAGGTGCAAGGGCTGCTTTGGGCCCTATTATACCAGGATTGCGATTAGCCTCGGCTACTTTCCCTGAAAGGCATACGTCTGCTGTTACCCTGGGTGAATGTTTAACTGGTCAGAGGAGCAACCTGGATTATAATACTCCCAGGCTAACCTTGAATCTTATCCCTGGCAATAAGAGTACCCTTCCACATATCAACCTACCCCCCGGAGTGTTGTCCTTTTTGCTGTTGTTTTGGGAAATGTGCCTGGCTTGGATAACCCTCATAATGAGACCTTTGAACAAATCAATAATAAAGTATCACATTGGTTATCCTGCCACTCTAACCTTTCCATGAAAGACTTTTGCAAAAACATGATGTTGAGGCGTGTGGATTGGATAAGCCCATTAGAGAAATCCATTCACGGGAGCTAATTTTAGATTTCCATTTTTGGCTAAACAAATTCTGAATCATCATCATCGACCACCAAGTAATGGGGCTGTTAATGGTTTGCCTTTAGGGTTCTTCTATAAGTCAATATGAATCCTCTATGTCCCCTATACCCTCTACCCGGACCACAGAGGCCTGATTTGGGTGTCCCATGTTACAATTGGTTTTCACCTCTAGAAGCTCTCAATGAGTTGAACTGACCATTTCAAGGCCCAACTGAGGTGGTTGTGCCCTCCAAGAGTCCGGTTTCGTCATCTTCCCGTGTCTCTATGGATTCAATTGTTTCGACCACCAATTTAGTTTCCTGGAACCTTGCTGGCATGGTGTCAAAACTGTTTTGTCTAGGCTGGTGCCTTTTCATAGACACATTTGACATTTGTCTTTTTCAGGAGACTTGGTGTGAGAAGTTGGCCTGGTATATGCTGTCCACTAGTTCTAGTGGGCACCTTGCACCAGTCCAAACAACCCCTTATGGAGATAGGTTAAAGACAACCTTTATTGAAAGCTATCCTAGTGGTAGCTATGGAGAGCAGCCTTCAGGCTAAGTCTTGAAGGAATGTAAAGCAGCTTGTTTTACCAGTCTATAATCTCTTGAGTGACCAAATGAAAGAGGACCACACCAGGTATATATATATAAAATATATGTATTTAGCCTTAAACACACCCCTCTAGTCTCTTTATGAGGCTAGAGTTCGAAGTACATAGTTTACAAGTCAAATATCAACAGTAATAGCACAAATACACGTTTGAGCCCTAGGGGCGTACCAAACCATATACCAAAAAAGTGGTATAAGAACCACGACTGAGCTAGACACAAGGCCTAGAGCCTGTAGAAGTGCTTGGACCCCAAGGAACCACCCAAGGTAGTGACACAGGGGACCCACGGGGGACGCGTGCAGTGTGAGAACACAGCCGCGAACCACCGTTGACTTCTATGGGGAAAGTCGCAATTGGATTTTTAAAAGGAAAGGACACTTAGAGGAGGACTTGGAGCAAACCCCTTGAGAACTAGGCAGTTCTAGAGTCAATACCCACGGGAGCACCGGAGTACTCGAGTTACCTCACCCAGGGAAGCCGGTTGCATAGGTGTCTTTTGGCGTCGGGTTTCGTCGTCGTTTTCAATGGCGATCTGCTCCAGCAGGCTGCTGGCGACCAAGTCGAAAGTGTCCGGGTGGATCCAAGAGTGGATCGAAGATCTGAAGGACCTGAAAGCAGAGGGGACAGAGTCTGGGTCACTAGCCAGTGACCAGGAAGGCGATGAGCAGATGCCCACCGATGTTGGGTGATTCAGGTAGGTTGACAGTCGTCTTGACTCTTCAGCCATGAGGTCCAGGAGGCGTCGACGACAACCAGGAGCTGGATTCCAGCTGTCCCACGATGTCTGTCGATTGCTGCGGTGTCGAAGACCAGATTGGACCCAACAAGCCTTGGCAACGGCAAGTCAAGTGGAAACAAATAAAGGACGTTGATGCAGACCAGCAAGGTCTGGGGGACTCACCCAGCAAGGGTAAGTCAGGGCACGTCTGGAGCAACCAGGAAAGCCCAAACAGAAGAAGAGTTGCCTTCGGGAGGGCGCACTAGCCAACAGACTAGCGACCGCAAATGAGCCTCGAGTGGACGCACTTGGAGCTGGCTCACAGGACACTCGTGGAGTGGAGGCCAGTGATCTTTGGTGCAGTTGGTGCTGGAGGCAGGGGCTACTCGGAGCCCAAAGCACAACTTCGTGGAAGACAAGGAAGAGGATGCACTTGCAAAAGTTCTCAGTGTCCAGGGGTCATGGTTCCACGTTACCCACGACAGCAACATGCCTCAGCTTCACTGGGGTGTCAGGGAAGCCTCTGGGAAGTCTGGAAATCAACCTCTGGTGTTGCAAAGACTTTGGCATCCAACGGGAGCTTCAGCGATGCAGACCGGACAATTGCTTCTTAGGTGCCTGCCAAGCAGGGGAGTCAATCCTTGACCCCAAGGGAGATTCTTCAGTCCTCTAATCTTGAAGTAGAGCGTCGAAGGTCCAGGATTCGGCTTCAGAGTTTCGTCCAGGGTAATCTAAAGTCCTAAGGACTGGGGTCCCATACTTATACTAAGTTAGGGGTTGGACATACTCTGGGGACCCACCTATGGGAGGGTCAGGGAAGAGGGGTGGTTACACCCATTCCCTTTGTCCAGTTTCGCGCCAGAGCAGGGGCAGGTAGCCCCTGCAACCGGTTTGAACTGGACTATGCACAGGGACACCAAATGTGCCCCCAGTGCAGGACTTCAAAGCACCAGAGGGTGCTCCCGCCCAGCCCCAATACACACTATCCTGTCTGGGGAGGTGGTTACACCTCCCTTCAACAGGAAACCTATTGTCCAGGCCTCCCCTGCCGGAGTTTTGGTCAGCAGCAGGAGGCCAGACCCGTGTCTGTGGCAGCGGCATCCATTTTGTGATGCCAGGGCTCTGAAAAGGTAATACCGGGTATGCCGGTGTGTACATGTCTCTCCCTCTGGAAGGGTGGAATGCTACCCCCGCCGCCAGAACTGGCGGGGGGGTAGTATTCCAAGATGTTTGACACCAAACACGACATGTTTCCGTGCAGCCATCCCAAAGTTAGCATTTAACGCGAGATTATAATGCACTTAAGAGTATATGGTCAGGCTGCACCACATTAAGCACCAGAGGATGGACTCCGAACGCTGCAGAGGGGCTCTGCTCATGCAGGGGCACCCTCTCACATAAAAACCAAGCACTCTGCCTTCAGGATTGTTAAGGCCTGCCATAGGAGTGACTTATAGGTTTATATGTGTGGGCAATGGTAGTGATATAGGTAGCCTATACCACAGTAAGGGGTGCATGCACCACCTTACCCAGGCTACAGTAGCAGTCCTGGGGTGTCATTTTGGAGGGCCTTCCAGGGGTGGCACAATACATGCTTCAGCCCCTGGCAGGCCTCTGGGGTGTCTATGCCCTTGGTACATAGTATACCATATACTAGGGACTTATAAGGGCACCCCAGAATCCAATCTGGGATGTACCTAAAGTACATGGAATCAATTTAGAGAGGAAACAGCTAGGCTGGGGTCCTGAATAGCAGGGCCCCAGCCAGACTAAAGTCGAAAAACAGTGATACACCAGCAAAAAGTGGGCGTAACCATAAGAGGCAGATCCTACTCTCCTACACAACCCCCCCCAAACGCAGGGACATTAAACTAACCTTGACCAGTTAAGTCTTCATGTTCTAAGTGGAAATATCTGGAGAGTCCATCTGCATTGGCATGGTTACTCCCAGGTCTATGTTCCACTGTATAGTCCATCCCCTGTAGGGAAATGGACCACCTCAAAAGTTTGGGGTTTTCACCCTTCATCTGTTTTAGCCATAAGAGGGGCTTGTGGTCTGTTTGAACAAGGAAGTGAGTGCCAAACAAGTATGGCCTCAGCTTCTTCAGAGCCCAAACCACAGCAAAGGCCTCCCTCTCTATGGCTGACCAACGTTTCTCTCTGGGGGTCAGCCTTCTGCTAATAAAAGCTACTGGCTGATCCTGACCTTCATCATTCAACTGTGACAGTACAGCCCCTACCCCCAACTCAGATGCATCTGTTTGCACAATGAACTTTTTGGAGTAATCAGGACTTTGCAGAATGGGAGCAGTGCACATGGCCTGCTTCAGGTCATCAAATGTCTTTTGACAGCTAACTGGCCACTGAACCTTTTTGGGCATTTTCTTAGAGGTTAAGTCATTCAGGGGTGTCACTATTGATCCATACCCCTTGACAAATCTTCTGTAGTACCCAGTCAGGCCTACAAAAGGCTCTCACCTGAGTCTGGGTAGTTGGAGCAGCCCAGTCCATGATGGTCTGGATCTTGCTCTGCAATGGTTGAACCTGGCCTCCACCCACAAGGTGGCCCAGGTACACAACCTGACTCTGCCCTATCTGGCACTTAGTGGCCTTGATAGTTAGGCCTGCCTTCTGCAGGGCCTCCAAAACATTTCTGAGGTGGACCAGGTGATCCTCCCAGGTGGAGCTAAAGACAGCAATATCATCTAGATATGCTGCACTATAGGCCTCCAGACCTGTAAGGACTGTGTTCACCAACCTCTGAAAAGTGGCAGGTGCATTTTTCAACCCAAAGGGCATCACCACAAATTGGTAAAGCCCACCAGGGGTAGAAAATGCAGTTTTTGGCTTTGCATCATCAGCTAGTCTGATCTGCCAGTAGCCAGCTGTTAGGTCAAATGTGCTTAGATACTTGGCTGAGGCCAAAGTGTCTATTAGCTCATCTGCCCTTGGGATTGGATGGGCATCAGTCCTAGTGACTGCATTGAGGCCTCTGTAGTCCACACAAAACCTCATCTCTCTCTTACCATCTTTGGTGTGAGGTTTTGGCACCAGGACCACTGGACTTGCCCAAGGGCTATCTGAAGGTTCAATGACACCCAGTTCCAACATTTTCTGGACTTCTGTCCTGATACAGTCCCTGACCTGGTCAGGTTGCCTGTAAATCTTACTTTTAACAGGCAGACTGTCCCCAGTGTCCACTTCATGAGTGCACCAGGTGGTCTGACTTGGAGTCAGAGAGAACATGTGTCTGAACTGATTGAGCACCTGTCTACAATCAGTTTGCTGCTGGGCAGTGAGGCTGCCTGCCAAGGCTACACCATCCACTGACCCATCATCAGGGTTCTGAGAGAGCAGGTCTGGGAGAGGGTCACTCTCCTCCTCCTGGCCCTCATCAGTTGCCATGAGCAAGCCCATGTCAGCCCTGTCCACATATGGCTTCAGCCTGTTGACATGGAGCACCCTGTGGGGGCTCCTGGGAGTTCCCAGGTCTACCAGATAGGTAACCTCTCCCTTCTGTTCAACAATTGTATGGGGGCCACTCCACTTGTCTTGGAGGGCTGCTGGGGCCACTGGCTCCAGCACCCACACCTTCTGCCCTGGCTGTAAACAGTCAGTACAGCCTTTTGGTCATGCCAGGCTTTCTGTAATTCCTGGCTAGCCTCAAGGTTTTTGGTTGCCTTTTTCATATACTCAGCCATCCGGGAGCGGAGACCAAGTACATAGTCCACTATGTCCTGTTTAGGGGTTTGAGAGGTAACTCCCAGCCTTCCTTCACCAGACACAATGGACCCCTAACAGGATGGCCAAACAAAAGTTCAAAAGGGCTGTAGCCAACCCCCTTCTGAGGCACCTCCCTGTATGCAAATAAAAGGCAGGGCAAGAGTATGTCCCATCTTCGCCTAAGCTTTTCTGGGAGCCCTTTAATCATGCCCTTCAAGGGTTTGTTGAATCTCTCAACTAAACCATTGCATTGTGGGTGATAGGGTGTGGTGAACTTATAAGTCACTCCACACTCCTTCCACATTGCAGTCAAGTAACTGGACATAAAGTTTGCATCTCTGTCAGATACTACCTCCTTAGGACAGCCCACTCTTGAGAAAATTCCCAGGAGGGCCCTTGCCACCACAGGAGCTGTAGTGGTCCTAAGGGAATGGCTTCTGGGTACCTGGTGGCATGGTCCACCACCACCAGGATAAACCTGTGCCCAGATGCTGTTTGGGGATCCATGGGACCAACAATGTCAATCCCCACCCTCTCAAAGGGAACCCCCACCACAGGTAGTGGTATCAGGGGGGCCTTTGTGGTGCCACCTGCCTTCCCACTGGCTTGGCAGGTTACACAGGAGCGACAACACTCCTTGGTGTCTTCAGACATGTGGGGCCAGTGAAAGTGAGGGACAATTCTGTCCCAAGTCTTGTTCTGGCCCAGGTGACCTGCTAAGGAAATGTCATGGGCTAGTGACAATAGGAAGCCCCTGAACTTCAGAGGTATTACCAACCTCCTGGCTGCTCCAGGCTTGGGGTCTCTACTCTCTGAGTACAGGAATCCATCATCCCAATATATCTTATGGGTGCCACTAGCATTCCCAGCAGCCTCAGCAGCAGTCTGCTGTCTGAGGGGTTCAAGAGAGGGGCAGTTCAGCTGCTCCTGGCTCAGGTCTGCCCTGGAAGGGCCCCCTGTCCCCAAGAACTCAACCTGATCAGGTTCAAGCTCCTCTGGGACAGTTCCTTCCTCAGGCCTGAGATCAGCTTCCTCAAAAGTCTGATCTTCCTCCTGAGCCAAGGGGAAGGCACTGCCTTAACCCTACTGCTCCTTCTCTTGGGAGGCACCTGGTCCATTATTCCAGAATCCAGGGCCTGTTCAGCTTTTGACATTTTTGCCTGTGACCTAGTCACAGCAAAGACATGTGCAGGGATCCCTAGCATTTCTGCATGTTTCCTGAGCTCCACCTCTGCCCAAGCTGAGGTTTCAAGATCATTGCCAAGCAAGCATTCAACCGGTAGGTCTGCACTCACCACAACCTTCTTAAGGCCAGTTACCCCTCCCCAGGAGAAGTTAACAACTGCCAGAGAATGGTCTGTTCTGACATTGCTAGCATTGGTCACTTGGTACATTTCACCAAGTATAATCTGCCCAGGATCCACAAGATCTTGTGTCACCATGGTGACACTTGCTCCTGTGTCCCTGAATGCCAAAGCCTCCCTTCCATTAATTAAAGGCTTCTGTCTGTATTTGCCCAAATTAGTGGGACTCACAAAGGGGACATATCCATGCCCCCATCACAGACTAGGACAGCCTGAGTTGGCACTCTGACTAAGCCAGAGTCCATCTCAGTACCCAGGGTCAACCCTACTAAACCCTTATTCTGAGTGTTTCCACCACCACTTGTAGCTGGACTAGGGGGAACAGTTGCCTTAGGGGCAATGGTGGCTGGAGTGGAGTCTTTGGACTTGGTGCAATCACTGGTCCAGTGAGTCTTTTGCTTACAGACTTTGCACCATGGTTTCTTTTGGCCTTTTCCTTTATTAGATTGGGAATCCCCACCTGAAGGAGATTTTTGGGGGCCTTGTGAAGACTTCTGGTCTTTACCCTTCTCCCCACCCTTATCAGAGTTTTCGGAATCGTGCTTCTTCTGGTCACCACCTTGGTTCTGTACTTTCTGCTTCACCCTGGTTCTGACCCATTTGTCTGCCTTCTTTCCCAATTCTTGGGGAGAGGTCAGATCAGAGTCAACCAGGTACTGATGTAGCAGCTGATTCTGACAGTTATTAAGAATCTGCTCCCTCATGATTAAATTATAAAATCCTTTGAAGTCACACACCTTACTGCCCAGTAACCAGCCTTCCAGAGCCTTGGTAGCACAATATACAAAGTCCACCCAGTCCTGTGTCTGTGCCTTTTGGGTATCTCTGAACTTTAACCTGTATTGCTCAGTGGTTAGGCCAAACCCATCTATTAGGGCACTCTTCAGGACTTGATAATCATCAGCATCCTCTTCTCTTACAGTGAGGAGCTTGTCTCTACCTTTGTCTGCAAAGGAGAGCCACAAGATTGCTGCCCACTGCTCCTGAGGGACCCTCTGTACTTTACAGGCCCTCTCCAGTGCAGTAATCCATTTGTGGATGTCATCCCCACTCTGGTAGGGAGGGACAATCTTGCTCAGGTTTCTATGGTCATAAGACCTTTCCCTACCACTAGGGAAGTTGCTGCCACCATGGGACTCTAGTCCCAACTTTCTTCTTTGTCTATGAAGCTCTAGGGTCTCCCTGTCTATTGCCAACTGCTCTCTTCTGATCCTAAGCTGATCTTCTTCATACTGGAGCAGTCTCTTTTTCCTCTCATTAGAGGATTCCCTCCTATGAGAAGAAACAGAGGTCCCAACTGAGGTGTCAGAATGGTTAGACTCCTGAGAAGGAGATCTGGACCTTCTGGGCACACTCACAACTCTTCCTGCTGGGACAAAGGGGAGGTCATTCTGATCCTCCACCTCAGCTGCATTTTCCAGGGCAAGGTCATTGTCACCTTCCTGGCCAGTTTCAGAGGTCAGGTCCTGGGTATTTTCACCCCTGGCCCCTCCCTCATCTTCTGCCCCACCCTCTCTGCCTACCCTTGCAGACCCTATAGGTCTTCTGAGATCATCTAGCAGAAGCATCTCCATGAGACGTTGGGTGTTGGCACTTTTGCCTGTCTTCAGCTTCCTAATCTTGCACAACTCTCTCAATTCCAAGAATGGGAGGTTGTCATATTTGGATGGCAGGAGCCCACTGGTTCCTGGCAGTGAAGACATTACTAGTGAGGTGTGGTGTATGCACTACCTACTCTAGTGTGGCCTACTAAACTCTCTTGAGTTGTAGAAAGGGTGTGCTAAGCCCTTGACACACAACTCTAAGTTCAGTAGAACTTACTGTAGTTCTAAGCTTGAATTTATATGTACCTTAGGTACCCTTAGTGGTTTTCAGTTGATCAATTCAATTGAGATTATCTGGTAAAACAATAGCAAGCTGGAATCCCACATGCTGCACACCAATGTGAGAAGTTGGCCTGGTATATGCTGTCCACTAGTTCTAGTGGGCACCTTGCACCAGTCCAAACAACCCCTTATGGAGATAGGTTAAAGACAACCTTTATTGAAAGCTATCCTAGTCGTAGCTATGGAGAGCAGCCTTCAGGCTAAGTCTTGAAGGAATGTAAAGCAGCTTGTTTTACCAGTCTATAATCTCTTGAGTGACCAAATGAAAGAGGACCACACCAGGTATATATATAAAATATATGTATTTAGTCTTAAACACACCCCTCTAGTCTCTTTATGAGGCTAGAGTTCGAAATACATAGTTTACAAGTCAAATATCAACAGTAATAGCACAAATACACGTTTGAGCCCTAGGGGCGTACCAAACCATATACCAAAAAAGTGGTATAAGAACCACGACTGAGCTAGACACAAGGCCTAGAGCCTGTAGAAGTGCTTGGACCCCAAGGAACCACCCAAGGTAGTGACACAGGGGACCCACGGGGGGCGTGTGCAGTGTGAGAACACAGCCGCGAGCCACCGTTGACTTCTATGGGGAAAGTCGCGATTGGATTTTTAAAAGGAAAGGACACTTAGAGGAGGACTTGGAGAAAACCCCTTGAGAACTAGGCAGTTCTAGAGTCAATACCCACGGGAGCACCGGAGTACTCGAGTTACGTCACCCAGGGAAGCCGGGTGCATAGATGTCTTTTGGCGTCGGGTTTCGTCGTCGTTTTCAATGGCGATCTGCTGCAGCAGGCTGCTGGCGACCAAGTCGAAAGTGTCCGGGTGCATCCAAGAGTGGATCGAAGATCTGAAGGACCTGAAAGCAGAGGGGACAGAGTCTGGGTCACGAGCCAGTGACCAGGAAGGCGATGAGCAGATGCCCACCGATGTCGGGTGCTTCAGGTAGGTTGACGGTTGTCTTGACTCTTCAGCCACGAGGTCCAGGAGGCGTCGACAACAACCAGGAGCTGGATTCCAGCTGTCCCACAATGTCTGTCGATTTCTGCGGTATCGGCGGCCGGATTGGACCCAACAAGCCTTGGCAACGGCAAGTCACGTGGAAACAAAGAAAGGACGTTGATGCAGACCAGCAAGGTCTGGGGGACTCACCCAGCAAGGGTAAGTCAGGGCACATCTGGAGCAACCAGGAAAACCCAAGCAGAAGAAGAGTTGCCTTCGGGAGGGCCCCCTAGCCAACGGACTAGCAACCGCGAAGGAGCCTCGAGTGGATGCACTTGGAGCTGGCTCACAGGACATTCATGGAGTAGAGGCCAGTGATCTTCGGTGCATTTGGTGCTGGAGGTGGGGGCTACTCGGAGCCCAAAGCACAACTTCGTGGGAGACCAGGAAGAGGATGCACTTGCAAAAGTTTTTGGTGTCCAGGGGTCACGGTTCCACGTTACCCACAACAGCTACGTGCCTCAGCTTTGCTGGGGTCTCAGGGCAGCCTCTGGGAAGTCTGGAAATCCACCTCTGGTGTTGCAAAGACTTCGGCATCCGGCGGGAGCTTCAGCGATGCAGACCGGACAATTGCTTCTTAGGTGCCTGCCAAGCAGGGGAGTCACTCCTTGACCCCAAGGGAGATTCTTCAGTCCTCTAATCTTGAAGTAGAGCATCGAAGGTCCAGGATTCGGCTTCAGAGTTTCGTCCAGGGTAATCTAAAGTCCTAAGGGCTGGGGTCCCATACTTATACTAAGTTAGGGGGTTGGACATACTCTGGGGACCCACCTATGGGAGGGTCAGGGAAGAGGGGTGGTTACACCCATTCCCTTTGTCCAGTTTCACGCCAGAGCAGGGGCAGGTAGCCCCTGCAACCTGTTTGAACTGGACTATGCACAGGGACACCAAATGTGCCCCCAGTGCAGGACTTCAAAGCACCAGAGGGTGCACCCGCCCAGCCCCAATACACACTATCCTGTCTGGGGAGGTGGTTACACCTCCCTTCAACAGGAAACCTATTGTCCAGGCCTCCCCTGCCGGAGTTTCGGTCAGCAGCAAGAGGCCAGACCCTTGTCTATGGCAGCGGCATCCATTTTGTGATGCCAGTGCTCTGAAAAGGTAATACCGGGTATGCCGGTGTGTACATGTCTCTCCCTCTGGAAGGGTGGAATGCTACCCCCACCGCCAGAACTGGCGGGGGGTAGTATTCCAAGATGTTTGCCACCAAACACGACATGTTTCCGTGCAGCCATCCCAAAGTTAGCATTTAGCGCGAGGTTATAATGCACTTAAGAGTATATGGTCAGGCTGCACCACAAACAGCACCAGAGGATGGACTCCGAACGCTGCAGAGGGGCTCTGCTCATGCAGGGGCACCCTCTCACATAAAAACCAAGCACTCTGCCTTCAGGATTGTTAAGGCCTGCCTGACTTATAGGTTTATATGTGTGTGCAATGGTAGTGATATATGTAGCCTATACCCCAGTAAGGGGTGCATGCACCACCTTACCCAGGCTGCAGTAGCAGTCCTGGGGTGTCATTTTGGAGGGCCTTCCAGGGGTGGCACAATACATGCTTCAGCCCCTGGCAGGCC
Source organism: Calotriton arnoldi (assembly GCA_963921515.1). NCBI lineage: Eukaryota > Metazoa > Chordata > Amphibia > Caudata > Salamandridae > Calotriton > Calotriton arnoldi. Next base: position 1,134,789 of record CAWUFW010006241.1, on the reverse strand, counting down.
TCTGGGGTGTCTATGCCCTTGGTACATAGTATACCATATACTAGGGACTTATAAGGGCACCCCAGAATCCTATCTGGGATGTACCTAAAGTACATGGAATCAATTTAGAGAGGAAGCAGCTAGGCTGGGGTCCTGAATAGCAGGGCCCCAGCCAGAGAAAAGTCGAAAAACAGTGATACACCAGCAAAAAGTGGGGGTAACCATAAGAGGCAGATCCTACTCTCCTACACATGGGCTCTGTCCCGACAGTTTTGCTGAGGCTGCAACAACCTCAGGGAAAGGGCAACCTTCCGAGGGGCTGGCAAGCTGGATTAAATCCACTTTACCCTGTGTGTCTAAAGCTGTTGATTTAGGCTTGTGAGATGCTTTGTTTTTCATTCTACAGTTCCCCTCAGGTGTTTCCTTGTGCATATATAATTTTTATTGTTCACATGGGGGTGGCAGAGACAAAATATCCATTATTGATTTGATTCACACCCACATGGCAACTCTCCCTGCAGGATGTTTTAAAATTGTGGCGTGGGATTTCAACTGTAACTTTGAGTTGCTGGGCATCGACTCTGAGACCCTGTCCCGGGAGGAGGATACAATATGGTCGGTTCCATCCCTCACACTTCAATCTATTAAGCGGTGGACAGCTGCTGTCTTACAGTTAAATGCCTTCACCTTAAATAACGGCCTCCGAGCATGTAATGGGAGATCGTTGTCAGATAGAGAGGGGAGGAATACATTTTATCCGACTGCATAGGACCAGCCTTATAGACTATGGGCCAGATGTACGACCCTAAATTGCATGCGCAAACGGGTTAGCGATTCGTTTGCGCATGCAAAAACGAATAGGGCCATGTAAAATTCTTAACTAGTGAGTCGCAATTTATTTGCGACTGCGCTAAATAGGAATTGCGACTACGCTATTAGGAAGGGGCTTTTGAAGGGCATCTCTTCCTAATAGCGACTCTCTACCCCATGTATGAATGTTTTACGACCGCAATTGCGGTCGCTAAAACACTTCATAATTACCGCCCTCTTCAAGAGGGTGGAAATGCACTCGCAAATGGCAATGGGTCCCCAGGGGACCCCTTCCCCTTGCAAATACAGGGAAAATATTTTTTAGGGGCAGGCAGTGGTCCCAGGGACCACTACCTGCCATCAAACAATTCTGAAAACGTTTTATATTATTTTTAAATGCATCCCATTTTCCTTTAAGGAAAACGTGCTGCACTTAAAAAAAATAAACTGCTTTATTTAAAAGCAGTCCCAGACATGGAGGTCTGCTGAGCCCAGCAGGCCACCATCCCTGGGAGGTACAGCCATTCCCAATGGGGTCACAATTTGCGAGTGCCTCATGAATATTCATGAGGCATGCAATTTGCGACCCTTTTGGGAATCGCACAGTGTCTCGGACTCTGTTGTACATGGCATTTTGCGACTCGCAAATTGCTACTCGCAATCGAGCGCAATTTGCGAGTCGCAGATTGTCATGGTCGCACATCAGGCCCTATATTTTGCCAGATCTAAGACTGTGGCTCATGATGATTGACATGTCTATGATCCCCCTATATGATACTGACCACAACGCACTGAGTCTCACTTTGTTGAGATTATTTGGTCCCAGTAGCCCTTATGGAACCTTTTGACAGGATGCTTACCCCCCTAGCAATCGCCACAGGTTAGATTGGAGTACTGTGGCTCATTCCCCGGCTTTTTCGAGTCAGGTTTATGAGGCGATTGCTATTGGTTTAGAGGCAGTTCAGGCAGAGGGTTTGAACTTGATGCATGCTGACTCCTTGAGGACATCCACAACACCATGTTTTCCTCCCTTAGAAGCCTGTTCTTGGTGGAAAGTAGGGCTTTGCCTAGGTGGGAGAAAAAGATGCCTGGTATTCTAAATATTGCAGATGTGTGAGGTGAGCCCTGTCCTCCACCATTAAAGATGGGAATAGAAATTCGATACACACAGCTAGGTCTTCTTACAAAGCAATTGTAAAATGTGCCAAGCGAGACTGGGTGTTAGGTGTAGGAAAGTGCCCCTTTTTGCATGGTTTTCTCCCAGTTTTTGCCTGATGTTGATGCTCTTTTGACTAAGTGTGCCCTGGGTTCCTGCCAACCAGGTACCCAGGGCCTATGTTCTTTCCCTAAAACTTACTGTTGCACACCCAATTGAAGGAAGTAACCTGCTTAGGGCCACCCGGGTCACTAAGACCACCACTCAGCTTTTTCTACTAAATGAAGAGTCGGTCAGACAGTAGAGAATACAAACCAATAACTGTTTATTAATATACACTCAGAGCGGAGCCCGGTCTGCCCAGTCGCTAAGAGTGCTGCAGAGGGGACTGAAATCGACAAGCATAAAGATACATTATGTACGTTTCATGACCGGGCGAAGGCACGCCTACAGTGGAATTTTCCAAGCAGATGCAGCTGGACAGTGAAATACAAAAAAATAAGTTTCGGTTCTCATATCTCACACCACCTAATACAGCCCAAGGTCGTTTCACCCTACACCCACCACCAGACAAGTGGGAGAGGGCCTCTATCTAGGGAGAAAGGTATGCACTAATATGAAAAGTCTATTCATTAGTGAAGCAAAACCTAACATTGCAGAAACGAAAGGTAACAGAGGCTTTTTCTCAGAAACAGTAAAGGATTAGTTTCTATCATGATTCAAAATGGTGCCTGAATAGAAAATGGTGCAGCGAATGCTAACTTACATAGGGCAATGCGCAAACATGAACATTTCTATTCTAACAGACCCTCCTTTTAGCATGAGCTAAAACATTTTCTAATAATGATTAAAACTACAAACAGTAGGGAGAAATCGCATGAATAAGCAATTAGTCATTGGAACCATGCCAGGACATGATAGCGGCCCTGAGGGGTGGGTAATTGGAGCCACCCGGAAATATGCTGATACTTGATGTTACAGCTGGGTTTAGTGCCAGCACTACACCATGAGTTCCACATATTGTATTAGTTGGTCTTCACTGTTCCATGTGCCACGCCAGGGGGTGGGGGGAGGGACTGTTGAGGGAGGGTGCCTGAGGGTGGGGGAGGGGGGCTCTTTTCTTGAGTGCATGTTCTACCTCACTGATGGTACTTGTTACTATTTGGCCTTATGTTTGCCCTGGACTGCTTGTATGTTGCATTGGTCTCTTATTCGTTAGAGCTGAGGATGTTGCTGCGATTGAGCGGCTCCAGCTGCCTATCGGAGGTGGCACTCTGGACCTACCTTGTGGTGGTGCATTGACTTCCTTGCTATTCTGCTATTCCAGCAGTAGAGATTAATCCATCTCATTACAGGGATTTTCGACTGTCCTTCTTCTATTTGTTACCGGCTGGACTGTGCACTTTGTATATGTATGTTGTTTTTGTTTATAAAATGAATAAACATATGTAAAAATAAGCAATTAGTAACATTCCATAATATCAACATCAGGAAGTGAAACAGTGAGGAGGGAGGAAGTCTCAAAAACTCCCTCGTCTATATTCATCAAGTCGTCTATGTCTTTTTGAGTCATTATCGCAGCGTTGGTATCATGAATTGATATCTTCCGTTTTGGGGTGAGAATAGTGGTACAGTAAGAGCAATAGAAAGGAAGGCACTGAATAAGAACGCAACAGAGCACCAATATCGCAAAGAGATAAATCACTTTTTCAAAAATCCAACCCCAGCTGCCAAAGAGAGACCAACTCCAATTCCCACTCTCCATTCCTTTGACATATTCAAGGATATCCAGAATATGCTTGGTAATATTCTTTTCCATATTCGTTATCCCAATTACACACTGATCACCAACTACCGCACATACACCACCACTCTTAGCCAGAATGAAATCCAATGTGTATCTAGTCTGTTCCGAATATATTCGCATACTCTCCAACTGAGTGGTGATGTCGCGTAAAGCTGCTACGGTAGAATTGGATAACATTTGTGGCTTACACCCAAAACATTCTCTGGCCTTTTCACCTCGAGCCATGGAAGTACCACCCAATGTGAAAATAGAGGAAAGGATATATCCAAAAATAATACCATTGCTGTAATTATTGACCTCTATATCAGTCACCTCCTCACAGAACTCTTTAGTCAGTGTTCTTTTGACCCATCTTACTTTAGGCTTCGAACGTTTACAAGGCACACCCAAAGGCAGTACCATTCCAAGGGCCACATCGTCCGTACCATTATGGACATTGAAATAAGTCCCATTAGACAAGAAGAAAAGCCATGGGTGTGTATAAATTAGCCTATCATAATCCACTGCAGAGTACCGGGATTTCATCCCAAAGGTACTTGGATCTTCTGCATTCACCTGAGGGAACGTCTCCTTATACAATACTATTCCTGAACAATTTATATATAATGAAGTGTCAGTACTGTTAATAATAGGGCAACAAGCAGGGTAATAACCAGCTTCCAGGGGAACTGTCTCTTCCTTGTAATGCCAACCCACCAATGTTATGTTCTGTTCATCCTTGTAGAAATTAACACAGTATGTATTGTTATCCCAACCGGGGTAACCCTCCCCCAATGGTTTTCTATGGTACAGGCATGGCCCAGAGTAACCAAAACCAAACACTCCTTTTACTTCTACAAAATCAGGTGGCCGAGTGTACGTATAATTCGCGAGTGATAATGGGTATGCAGTCCACAGACTAGTGACAGATTGAGTGGGGTAACAGGCTGACCCTGCTCTGAAGAACCTCTTATGTGTCTCCAAAAATACATTACTCGGGGCTGCTCTTTTGTTTCTTGTTGGGGAGATAATCTTACCCTTACTACGTAAAGGTACACTTTGATCATTTTCTAAAACCCATGATACCCCACACCATATTATTAGCAACAAAATCACAAGAGCAACACAGATCATTTTGCTTCTCCGGGTCCACATCATATTATGTTGTGCAACAAGAACCATTGGATGTTTCTCCTCAGCAACCGTTCTGCCAAAGGGATGCATAATGAATTGCAAAAGGGGCAAAAATGCAAAGAAAATATACAAGTCCCCAGTGTCCTTCAGAGCCTCACTGGTACAGGCTCCTATTGTCCATCAAAAGTTGGCACTCTTGAGCACCGGCGGTGGAGTTTGCTCTGTCCTAAGCTCTTTTAATCTATCCTACGTCTATAAAGATGGTATACCTGAAGGGTATACTTCTTGTCTCCCTAGCTAATGTTCTAACAATAAGGGCAAAGTAAATACAAACTTCTCCAATAATTTACTGCTAATGCCATTGGTACTGAGCGCAGCACAGCCTATCTTGTACAGTCCATCCCTAATCTTTCTTCTCCTGGGACTCAGTATCCCTCAGCTGAGGGTGCAAATTGTATCTGGTAGCACCAGGCACCGTGTGATCAATAAACAAAGGCCCCTGAATAGCTTGTATCTCTGGGGGAACAGCGTCATTCAAAACATAGTCATTCTCCTTATCGGTCTGGGTCCAGATCAGCTGGGTGTCGCTGAAGGGGACAAAACAGGGCACCTGCTCACACTCTGAATCGCCCACGCCTTCTTTGATCCACTGATCGTATGGTAGCGGTAGAGGAATCCTCCTGCAGTGGGTGGCATGCTCCAGTTCTTTCAACCAGCAACCTTTACAGCCGTCCGTGTCACCAACAGAACCTGCTCAGGACCCTTCCAGCCCGGCTCCAAACTTTTCTTGCGCTGGAAGTTTCGGAAAAGGACATAATCGCAAGGCTGAATATCCTGGCCGGGTTCCTCTGGTATAGAAGGTAAGGACTCCGGCACCTGTTGGTGAATAGAACGTAAACTCTCTATTAACTGGCCAAGATAATCAAGCAACACAGGGGATTCAATATCTGAGAACCTACGAGGGCGCGGGACGCCACAAACATTTGCTGGGCGTCCAAACACGACCGCGTAAGGTGACAATCCCATTTTAGAGTAGGCGGTTGTTCTTGTTGACAAAAGAGCTAATGGTAAAGCATCTGGCCACTTTAACCCTGTCGTCTCCTGAATTTTTGCCAGTTTCAGTTTGAGAGTACCATTGTACTTCTCAACCAAACCCCCTGACTGTGGATGATTGGCAGCATGAAATTTCTGTTTTACATCAAGACCTTCACAAATCAATCTAATCACTTTCCCATTATAATGACTTCCGTTGTCACTCCAGATAATTCGGGGCAAGCTGAAACGAGGAAAGAATTCCTTAAGGAGTACTTTCGCAGTCGTAATGGCTGTATTATCTTTAGTGGGGTAGGCCTCAACCCATTTACTGAACGCACATACAACCACCAAAACATATTTAAGATTATTGCATCTCTCTAATTCAATATAGTCCATTTGAAGGACTTCAAAGGCAAAAGTTGGTGCTGCAAAATTACCTGGTGGTGTCGGGGTACCCTTCCCTGGATTATGCATCATGCAGACCATGCAGTACTTTACTAAATGTGCAGCCGTCCTGGAAATATTGTCATTCTGCCATACAGGGGATAACAATTTACAAATGCCCTTTGCACTAATATGAGCTGGACCATGTGCCGTAGTAACCACAGGAAGAACATATGCATCTGGCAACAGCCATCTTTGTTTCCCTGATTTATCAATCCAACATCCTTCCTCATTCAACTGTGTTGTACTCTCCTGCCATTGCACCAGCTCCTCCATCGTGGCTTCACTCTATATCTCCTTTACACTCTTGAGGGTATTTTCAAACATGACAACTTCGGGAACCCACCTAGCTGGACCTGCTACCAACATGCGTTTCATCTTTGTTCATGCCGTTTCCTTAGCTGTCTGATCTGCAAAAGCATTTCCTCTACCCACGTCATCAGTAACCTTCCTGTGGGCACTAAATTTAATTATGGCCAATTTCTTGGGGAGCGTTAAAGCGGACAAAAGCCTCAGTATGACTTGTTCATGCTGAATCTTGGTGCCATGAGAAATAAGGAACCCTCTCTCTGCCCAAAGCCGGCCAAAATTATGGGCAACCCCAAATGCGTACTGGCTGTCAGTATAAATATTGACAGCCAGTCCTTCACTCAATTCACAAGCTCGAATAAGGGCAACAAGCTCAGCAGCTTGAGCTGACTGATAGGGAACCCTTGATGTCTCTACCACTGTCCGCAATGTGGTGATAGCATAGGCTGCAGTGGTAGTGCCATCCGGTAATTTAAAACAATAGCCATCGATATATAGTTCTCCTTGAGGGTCAGATAAGGGAACATCAGTCAGGTCTACCCGTCCCTTCCTCTCTTCTTCCGTCCAGAAGATACAATCATATTTATCATGTGCATCATTCTCAGAAGGGAGGGGTAGTAACGTGGCTGGGTTCAGAGTAGCACATCTTTTAATCGTAATGTGTTTAGCAAACAATGTCAATTCATAGCCAGTAAGACGTGCACTGGTGAGGTGATGTGTCTTTGTCTTATTCAAAAGTGTATCCACAGCATGGGGTACCATAACTGTGAGGTCAGTATCAAGTACGAGTCCGGTCGATTGTCTGATTGAAGTGGCCACTGCCGCGACTGCTCTCAGGTAACTCGGGAGGGCTCTAGCAACAGGGTCAAGCACAGCAGAAATATAGGCACAAGGCCTCTGCTTATCTCCAAATCTTTGTGTTAGGACAGAAAGCGTGCAACCAGCCATCTCATGGACATAGAGCACAAACTCTTTATTATAATTGAGTGTGCCAAGCACTGTTCCCAATAAGGTGCGTGCATGCGTGCGCACCTCTGTTACCCAGAGCGCGCAGTGCCGTGTGTGGAGCTCGCACACACACAGCACATCCCGCGAGAGCGTTCGCGTCGCTGCTTTTAAAAAATGAGTGGCGTGAAAAACGGGTGTTTCCTGGTTGCGGAGAGCGGTGGAATAGATCAACTTCAACAGAAGATGAGGGAGCGGCAGGTAAGTCTTGCGGCAGCCTGTGGGCACTTGCTTTCTTCTTTTGATTGTAGAGCCCAGCTGCGGGGTATATTGTGTGCTTTTGTTTAAGTATTCATGTTAATTGCAGTGCCATCACGAGCTGCAATTAACATGAATACTTTAAACAAAAGCACACAATCTGCCCACAGCCGCGCTTTAGTAACAAAAGAAATTCAGCAAGTCTACAAATACGGCGTGTAAAGCTCACGCCGTGTTTGTAGACTTGCTGAATTTCTCTTCTTAACAGAGCTGGGCTGCGGGGTGATTGTGTGCCTTTGTTAAAGTTTTCTTGTTAATTGCAGCTCCTGACGGGCGCTGCGATTAAACTGAAAACTTTAACAAAGTCCCACAATCACCCCGCAGCTGCGCTCTATTAAGAAAAGAAATGCAGCAACTCTACAAACATGGCGTGTAAGGTACACGCCGTGTTTGTAGACTTGCTAAATTTCTCTTCTTAATAGAGCGCAGCTGCGGGGTGATTGACACTTTTTAAACTTTTCTGTGCTTGGCATAGTGTGCCGCCCGAATTGCATTTTCCTGTTTCTGTCGTGGCATCCAGATGTATGATACAACAAGTAACATCATACCTGCAACAAGTCGGACTATTGGCTTTGTAAGTGGTTGCTAGTTGCATAAGCTAAAGAAGCAGCAACTATGGCTTGTATATAATATTTAAAAAGCTTCCACGTAAAGCCCTGATGACACCATGACAATGTTGCTGCCCCTGAGTTTCAAAAAGAGAAGGGAAGCAAGTGTTAGTGAAGAGAATACCCCCGACAGATGGGTCAGTCATTTACACACTTGCAGCTGCCATCTGCTCAGACCTGCATCTTGGCAAGATTAAAAATCTTGGCAAGGCCTAACCAGCCTTCCACCCATCTTAGTTCGTTCAGGTGAGCACGGTTACATAGAGCGAGCGTTTAGAAATGACAAGATGGCGAAAAAGGCTCCTTATAGAACCCCAACGTCGATATGCAGAGACACTACTTCTGAAGCATTGCCATACCACACTCGATGTCTTCTCTGACATATCTTTTGTCCTTTTTTCTTCCACTCCCAAGCTGCTCTCGCCATCTCCTTCTCTTCTTTTTCCTCTTCCTCATATCTGTCCTGCTCCACGTTTACCAACTTTCTCCTTCTCCCCCATCCCATTCTTGTCTCCATTTCCCTCTCGCTGCCTGTTCTTTGCTTTCTCTCTTACCGGTTTTCCATTCTCCGTTCTCCTTCCCAGTTCTCCAAACCCTCTGGCTGCCTTTCTCTTTCCGTCCCTCTCTTACCAATTTCTCATTTACCCCCTTCTCCATTTTTCGTCTTTGCGCCCTGTCTTTTTTTCTCCTTTGTTCCTCTCTCCCCTTTTCTCCGCCACAAAATCCTATTTCACACTAGTCTCCTCTCCTTTTCCTTCTGGCTGCTATGTTACAATTTTGAAAACACATACCACTATCCCTGAATATTAGATGGAAGCACATTTAGAATTTGGACCAGTGTGCCTCTGCAGTGTCAGTGACCTGGCCAAAAAGGACATGAAAAAGCTGAAATTGGATCATAAATCCAAAGCTGTTCTGATCAGGGGCCCCAGAAATAAGTTTGGCCCAGGGCCCTCAAAATCCTTAAGATGTCCCTGTGCATTTGTTAAATTTTTCATGTCAATCGCAGCACCCATCATGAGCTGCAATTAACATGAAAACCTTAACAAATGCACACAATCACCCTGCAGCCCAGCCCTATTAAGAAAAGAAATGCAGCAACATAGCTGCCAAGGTTTCAAATTGCAATGTGGGACGTTTTCATAATTTCACTATAATTACTAGTGCCATTTGAACAGGGCCGGCTTTAGTGCTGGTGGCGCCTGGTGTGACAATGTTTGTTGGCGCCCCAATGACCACCTCCGCCACGGATACTCTCATTACCAACCTTTAACAGTGCCCCTCAAGTCCATAACCCCTCTCTCTTTCATATTTATTTTTTAATAGCGCCACTCATACCAGTGTAAGGTGTTAAGCACTTTACATCGCATACACATTACACAGAGACACTGAATCATAGTGTGTAAAACAATGTATAGGATATGTTACATCAGACAGAGGAATACAATTGTAGGAGGCACAAGTCATCCATACTGGTAGGCAGTATAGTTTAAAAGTTCTTGGTCTGAAGAAGCATACACTGAGAATTTAAAATGTAACACCATGGCTTTACTGATAAGAATTGATTTCTACCCGAGTGAAACCTTTATGCAACATTAGGATAATGAAAGACTGGGGGGAAAATAAAATTCATAATGTTCTAATCTATACCTTACAGTTTGCATGCAGCTCTTTGATAGTTAATAGCTCACTGTTCTATATTAGGATTTAAACTTATAAACTGCAGGTGGAAATGCACCGTCTTTTCAGTTTTTTAAGCAAAAGTTTGGAGTGATGTTTGGCGCTGCACACTGGTTCCTGGCGCACATAGCCATGGCTGCAACGCACAGAGACCCTACACTGCCGCACACAGAGGAAAAAAATTAGAGGGAACATTGGTGCCAAGTACCGGACCCGAACAAACCGCAGTTTTTAATTGCTCAAAAGACTGGTGACATTCTGGCATCCAAAGCAAAGGCTCATGCACTGCTTTCATTCTTAATGCAAGCAAAGGTTTGATTAGTAATGAGTAGTTTGGGATCCACTGGTGACAGTAGGAAGTAATACCTATAAAAGCACGTACATCTTTCTGAGTTTGCGGAATGGGCATTTTAACAATGGTTCTAATATGCTCAGGGGTCAATCTCCTACCCTCCTTCGACAGCAGGTGACCTAAGTAGGTGACCTCCTGTCGACAATACTGAAATTTGGAAAGAGAAACCTTATGACCATGATGTGCCAAATGCAAAAGCAATTTCACCGTAGTGTCTCTGCAACCCTGCTCCGTATCAGAAGCGATCAATAGTCCGTCAGTATACTGCACCAATACATTACCTGGAGGAAGTGACAATGAATCCAATTGACTCTTTGATGCCTGACTATAGATACTAGGACTTTCCGTATAGCCTTGAGGAGCGCGACAGAATCTAAAACTTCTGCCGGCCATTGTAAATCCAAACAAATATCTACTCTCTGGGTGAATAAGAATACTAAAAAATGCATTTTTTAGATCAATAACAGAAAAGAACATAGCAGTAGATGGAATCATTGTTAAGAGCGTAGTGATGTCAGGAACCACTGTAAACTGCGGAACCACAATTTTATTAAACTCTCGCAAATCAATCGTAAAACGATAAACATCATCAATAACATCAGGGGAACCCGAAGGTGTCTGCTTAAGGACCAGAAGAATAGGACTATTGCAAATATTGGCAGACGTCTCCTCAACCACTCCCTTTCGTATAAAATCCTGAATAATCTGAAGAAGAGCCTGTTCTCCTGCCTGTGGTATTTAATACTGAGGAATATGGGGGAAAGTAGCATTTTCTTTAACTTGTATAGAAACTGTGGTAGTTGCAACAGACCCACATCTGTATGACCCGTGGCCCACAATGTAGGTGGCACCTGAGCAAATTCAACTGGAAGGGGCGCATCCTGGGACAACCACTGCTTAGCACTCACATCTGGACCCATAGTAATATAAACACCTGCAGGGGAACAATAAATAGTAGCATGCAATTTCTTCAATAAATCTAAACCCATCAAATTTTCACCACAGTCAGAACTAAGAAGAAACGGAGAATCTACAGTAAAAGGACCAATGGTAAGGGCAAGGGGGCGTGAAATGGGGCTTTCAACCAGTACTCCTGAAAAACCCATTGAAACGTTACTCTGGCCAGACAGAGCCGCCCCAGGGGACCATATGGCGGGAAAAATAACTTTTTATAGTGCCTGTATCCACCAAAAAGTCTATAGTCGATCCTTGCAAATCCACCTTGACATTTGGGCCACGCTGATCTACAGGTATTTGTACTGGTCCCGTACCCTGTCCCTGGCTGTTCTAGCTGTAAGACATCCCAGTCACATCATCAAAGTCATAATCATCATTATAATACTGACCATCTTTGGAATTGTCAAAATAATTGCCAGAACGGCACGCGGAAGCTGTATTGTCGTGCTGTCTGCCTGTTCCACCTCCTCTATTACCAGAACCCCGTCCCCATGGGGATGAAACCTTTTGCAAAAGTACGAGGCACTCGCTGCGCCAATGGCCCTCCTCCTTACAATACGCACACTGATTCTGTCCCAACAGTGTTGCAGAAGGCTTACGAGTACGTGGCAGCTGTCAAGAAGGACCTCCTTGTCCCCTGCTATTTCCCCTAAACGCTTGCTGCAACAACACCTTCGTTTTTAAATCCTTATGTTTCTTATCCGTCCTATCTTTTTCCTCCTGATCTCGGTGTTCATAATACTGGGCCATATATAAAATAACAGAGGGGAAGACGTGGACCAAGTACTCTCAGATGCCTGTAAACGAGTTGTTATTTCAGGAAGAAGGTTAGAAACAAACCTGTCAACAAACAATCGAACTCCTCCCTCAATAGACATATCCTGCCGACTATAGTCCAAAAACGTATCTTCAAACCGGGTAAAGAAATCAGACACACTCTCATCCTTCTTCTGCCGACAAGCTGTCAATTTGTCCCAGCTTACCTTCTTAGGTGGAATAAGCGAATGCATATATGTAATAATACGACCTGGCAAAGCAAGTATCTCGGCCCGGGGTTTATCACCTGGCTTCCTTTCCTGATCCCATCCTTTTATCACATCCCATGTACCGCCCAGCTCTGCGACATGATCTTGAGTATGAACCTGTCTCCAAACATCAACTGGAACGAGAAGACCAAAAAACATTTCAATATCAGCAAGAGTCATTACAGTAGAAGAAGCAGTCTCTGTTAATTCTTTATAATAAGCTGTAGGATTTTTCCTAGGGTCAGGCAAATTAGCCTTAAGGGCTAAAACCTCACTTCTTTTCCACGGAGTATAAACCCATTGCTCCTGGAAACTGGCCGCTACAGCCGATCTAGTGACATTACCACGCTGATCCGTTAACTCAGGTATTTCTGGGTGATATATGGGATGGACCTCCCGCATCGGAAACTGAGTTATCTGGGTAGGGCTCCTCTCATGTAATCTACCCCTGTAGGCAACTAAGGTTGTAACATTCCCAAACACTTGGCCTGGCTTCAAATCAGTAACATATATGTGATCTCTAATATCAAATAAAATTTGGGGCGCTTCTGTCCCAATGTGTGTTTGCCAGAGACTAATCAATGTAGCAGACATATGTTTAAGGGCATTGTTAGAAATGTGGGTCTCTAGTTGGCAGAGGTAGGTACCTTTGACCAAATAGGGACCCTTGCTTCTAGTCAGGGAAAGAGGATTACACTCCTGGATAACCCCTGCTCACCCCCTTGGTAGCTTGGCATGAGCAGACAGGCTTATCTCAGAGGCAGTGTGTAAAGCATTTGTGAACACATACAGTAATACAGTGAAAACACTACAGATGGACACCACACAGGTTTTATAAAAATAAGTATTCTTTATATAGACTTAACACAAGAACACAAACGACAAAAATCCACAATACTGTAATCAAAAATAATACTTCAAGATGGTAGAAATAACTCAAAAATAGGTTATTCACTTAAAAGCAGTCTTTAGTAACAGATAACCCCAACTGGAGTTATCACGACGTCGAGGTCAAAGAAATCCCAAAGTACGGCGCCGACCGCGAGGTGCGCGGTGTCGGGCCCGGAGTCAACATAGACCCACAAAGAACAGTACCTTGGAAAAGCGAACACAAAGACAGCTCACGGCGTCGGGGAGATGCAGCGTCGTTGGCGCTGTGCGGCGTCGGTTCCTTGCTTCGGGGGAGGCAATACGTCGGGTCCTCGATGCTTGCGCAAAGCGGGGGATGCGTCTGTTCCTTACCGGAGAGGAGGTGACGTCACAGTGGCGCCGAAACCACGGTTCTGTACGATGTCACGATGTCTATGAATTCTGGACCACCCACTTCGAAAATCGGCTCTGCGATGATGTCGGCTTCGGAGTCGATGCGGCACAGCAGCAGGCGTCGGGCCTACGTCGCAAGTCGGAGCAGCGCTCACGGCTTATGGCAGGTTACGATGTCGCTCGCTGGCGTCGATGTGGCACGGCGGCCGGCGTCGGGTCTACGTTGTAAGTCGGAGCAGCGCTCACGGCTTTGATGCAGAGTACGGCGTCGCTCGCCGGCGACGGTGTTGCAATTTCCTTCTGTAGCAGCTAGAACAGCAAGTTCCAGATGCAGGCAAGCAGAAGGGGTGAAGTCTTTGTATCCCTGAGACTTCAGACAGGAGGCAAGCTCAAATTCAAGCCCTTGGAGAAATATTCTGCAAGATGATGAAAGTTCCTTAAAAGTTCCTTCTCCTTTCCTTGGCAATAAAGAAACCACTGTAGGCCAACCCAGCAAACAGCACACTGGCAGAGGGGCAGTCCAAACTCCTGCAGCTTCCTTGGTTATTCTCCTTGGCAAAGGTTTGTCTTGTTGTTCCAGAAGTGATCTAAAGTCTTGGGGTCTGGGCCCCAATATTTATACCCAAAAAGTATTTGTTCTCTGAAGGCAGAGAGTGTCTGTGCCTGAACAAAACCAGTTCTGTGCAGCTTCCTGGAAGGAGGTGGAGACAGCATTGTGTGAGAGCAGACCTGGCCCAGCTGAAAGGAAATCTCCTCCCCCTACTCTCTATTCTATGAGGTCTCAGGGGAGTGAAAGGAAATCCCCGCCCCTACTCTCTATTCTATGAGGGCTCAGGTCAGTGAAAGGAAGTCTCCTCCCCCTACTCTCTATTCTATGTGGGTCCTATTCAGCCCAGCCCTGACTCATCAGACTGCTGGAGCCAAGACCCCCTGTCACTCACAAAGCAGACAAGCAATACACAACCTAGCAGAGGCAGCTGGATGGTTAGGCAAGAAAATACCTACTTTCTAAAAGTAGTATTTTCAAACACAGAATGTTAAAACCAACTTCACTAAAAGATGTATTTTATCATTCTGAGTTCAGGCATACTAAATTCGTTTTTCTACCATGTTCCCTGGGTCAGTTAGGATTATAAGATGTTATAATCAAACTGCCCATTCTGGCCTATGGGGACAGGTAGCATTGCAATAGTGAAAAACAAAATTGGCTGTAATTCACTATCAGGACATGCCACACACACCAGGGCATGTCCTACCTTTTACTTACAATGCACCCTGCCCTTGGGCCTACCTTAGGGGTGGCTAACATGTAGAAAAGGGAAGGTTTAGGGACTGGTAAGTGGGTGCACTTACCAAGTCGACAGGGCAGTACTAGACTGCACACAGGCTCTGCAATGGCAGGCCTGAGACACACTTTACAAGCTGCTTCTGTGGGTGGCACAACCAGTGCTGCAAGCCCACCAGCAGCATGTGATTTACAGACCCTGGGCACCCATGGTGCACTATACTAGGGTCTAACAAGTAAATCAAATAATCCAATCATGGAGTCACTAATCCATCACATAAATTTACAATAGGGAGAGCATATGCACTTTAGCACTGATTAGCAGTGGTAAAGTGCCCAGAGTCATAAAACCAACAAAAACAGGTCAGATAAAACACAGGAGGAAGGCAAAAAGTTCAGGGTGGACCCTGCAAAAAGGGCCAAGTCCAACAGGCATGTTGCTGTGTAAAGGGTTCAAAATCTTGCATACCTTCCCAAACATCCTCAACACCATAAATCGCATTACGAGCCCACCGCGCAGCCTGGTCAGCTATTGCTTGTTTCTCTTCATCCCCTACCCCAGATCGCAGTAACAGGCCTGTTCACTCCCTGAATTTCGCCCAACCCCTATCCTCAAACCCTCGTACTGACATGGCAGCATCCAAAAACGATGGGGGATGAATAACCATAGAAAGAGAAACAACAGAATCGATAGGTACAACCATAGTTGATGGTTGCACCGTAGGAGAAAAAGCAGAAGACACAGGTGTTGAAATGGTAGAGGTACTAGAAGTCACAGTCATCAGGGGTGACAAGGACAAAGAAGGAGTGGGGGTGCCATGGCCGCACCCGTCAAAATAACAGCCGTAGACACGGGAGCAACTGGAATAGATGAAACAGACTGTTGTTGTTGTAAAGGAACAGTGGGATATATCCTCTGCGGGGCATAAGGAGGCGGGGGTCAAGTATCTAACAACTCCTCTATGAAAGTATCATCTTCTTCTTTGGCCAAATAAGACTTATCAATATGCAATCGAAATCTCCTATCTTCACATTCAATTCCGGACTCTTGTTTTTCTCTATCATAGGCCACAGCTTTCTGTGTCAATGTTTGCATTTTCCCTTTCCGTACGTCCCTCTCCATCTTTAACCGCCTCTGTCTGGCCTCCTTCTGCCAAGTCCTGAGGGAGTCAAACATGGACTGTCTATTTCTTTTCTTAAATAACTGCTCCTGTAAAAACCCAATTTTTTGTTCATCAAAAGTGCCCGTCAGAGGCCACTGCAACTCGGTGTTGTCCCTCGTATATTTGTGCCATAATGTACTAAACATAATAGGGCCAAGGCCATGTTTCACATACATATCAACATTAGGGCTGCCTTCAGGAGGCGCAGGCTGAGCTTCTTCCAATCGAGCATTTGCAGAACAACAACGACAACACAAATTCCAAAATTTACTTAAGCCAGGCATTTAGTGAGAAAAACAAAAGCGATAGTTTTACCTGGCAAAGTATTTGCAAATACTTTTTTTTATCAAGACAGTCCTCAGACCATACCAAACTCAAACCCAAACGGTACTATATCCACAAAACAAACTCACCTGATATCAATGGTACAAACGAACCGATTCTCCACTGCCAACTCTTCAGACCAAACGGTCAGATCCAAGGGTTTTGCCATTCAGGACTCCAGTTGGGATGACCACTGGGCGAGGCACCGTCCGGTGGGACAGAGGCAGCAGCTGCGAGTACCGAACTCTTCGTGCAGGGATCCCTGAGCCTTCAGTCCGACCTGATGATGCTCCCATCCTCCCCTCCGACTACAGACAAGGGATGGGGCTTAACCCGAAGGAGTCCCTGTTCGGGCGCCAACTGAAGGAAGTGACCCGCTTAGGGCCACCCAGGTCACTAAGACCACCACTCAGCCTTCCGTACTAAATGAAGAGTTGGTCAGATAGTAGAGAATACAAACCAATAACTGTTTATTAATATACACTCAGAGCAGAGTCTGCCCAGTCTGCCCAGTCGCTTAGAGTGCTGCAGAGGGGACTGAAATCGACAAGCATAAAGATATGTTATGTACGTTTCATGACCGGGTGAAGGCATGCCCACAGTGGAATTTTCCAAGCAGATGCAGCTGGACAGTGAAATACAAAAAAATAAGTTTCAGTTCTCATATCTCACACCACCTAATACAGCCCAAGGTCATTTCACCCTGCACCCGCCACCAGACAAGTGGGAGAGGGCCTCTATCTAGTGAGAAAGGTATGCACTAATATGAACAGTCTATTTATTAGTGAAGCAAAACCTAACATTCCAGAAACGAAACGTAACAGAGGCTGTTTATCAGAAACAGTAAAGGATTAGTTTCGATCATGATTCAAAATAGCGCCTGAATAGAAAATGGTGCCGCGAATGCTAACTTACATAGCGCAATGCGCAAACATGAACATTTCTATTCTAACACAATCAACAACTCTCTGGCCACATGCAAGTCCCTTGTAAAAGGTACCATGGGTACCAAGGGCCCTGTGGCCAGGGAAGGCCACTAAGGGCTGCAGCACATATTGTGCCACCCTTAGAGGTCCTGTACCCTGACACACACACACTGCCATTGCAGCCTGCATGTCTTGGTGCAGAACAAAGTGAAGAGTCAACATGGCACACATACCTGTGTGCCATGCCTACAACCCACTGTCTATGGCATAGGTCAGCCACCCCTCTAGCTGGGTGCACTATGCCACTGGTGAGGGTTTCGGTGCTTGAGTCCTGTACCCCTACAGTGTCTAAGTCCATTCTTAGACATTGTAAGTGCAGTAAAGCCATAACGAGTATATGGTCTGGGAGTTGATCATTGCGAACTCCACAGCACCATAATGGCTTTGCTGAAAGCTGGGAAGTTTGATTTCAAACTTCTCAACACATTAAACCCACACTGATGCCAGTGTGGGATTTAATGGAAAATTCACTCAGAGGACATCTTAGAGATGCCCCCTGAAAAACGGCCTGACTCTAGTGTCCTGGCTGACTGGCTGCTTGGCAGCTTCCACCCCCAGACATGTCTCTAGACCCCTGGGTCGAGAGCCTCCCACACTCGGGGTCCTGAAACAAAGCACATCCTGGGCAGAGGTGCCAAGCCTCCTCCCCCAGGATGGGCAGGGTCCTCGTAAGGGGAAGCGTCAAAGGCTTGCCGTCTTTGTGAGCTGACTCCAGCCATTTGCTGCTCCCAGCAACTGGCCCCCACCGGTTCTGACCCCCACTTTGGGCAGGAAAATCGGTGGGAAAACCAAGATAGGAGGGGAGGTGTGCCCACCTTTGCCGTGGGGGAGGTGAGGCGAAGCATAACTCTCAGTCCCCGTCATCTTGAAGATGGGGGGACCCAGCCAAGCAGATTGAGGCTTATGCCCCCCTCCCACAGGAGGGTGGCATAATAGGGGGAGTACCCACCCCCAGGAAGGGACCCATTGGTCCCAACCTGTACCTACCTGAAACGCACCAACATTTAGTATTTAGGGACAACCCCGAACCTTGCCTCCTCAGACAAGAAGAAAGAAGAAGAAGAAGGACCAAAGAGCTGTGCTGAAGGAAGAAGAGGAGGACACGAAGTGGCTTGGCCCCAGCTCTACCGGCCTGTCCCCACCTCGACCTGCATCAGGGGATCCCTGGTGTGTCCTGCAGCCAGCAGCCCCCCAGAACCCAGAGGACCTGCCCTGCCTTCCCTAACAAGACTTTGTCTCCCGTGAGTACTGGATTTGCTCACCAACAAACTCTGGCTCCAGCCAAATCCGCGAGAATGCACCACACTATGCCCGACACCCACAGCCTGAGTTCGAGTGGCCCAACCCCACGAGGAGGTCTCCCCAGCAATCCTGACCTGGGATTTGGTGATCCCTGACTACCTCAAGTCTCCTGATGATGCCTGCAGCCCCTATCTGGAAGATCCTCCTGACCGCGACCGGAGCCGGTAAGGAAAACCAGATGCCAAAAGACACCCATGCACCCGTTGCCCCACGGCCTTGGGTGGCCCAACCGACAGTGTCCCGGCATCCCACGACATTCACACGTACCTCTCCAACCGGTTGTCGCCTCCAGAAGATCTTCGTGATCGAGCCTGCAGTGTTTGTTTGGACCGGAGCTTCCCCATTGAAACCAACAGGGCTCCCGACCTCTATTCAGCACCCTGCACCCGGCCACCCGTGTGCTGCTGTGGGTGCACCTTGTGTGCTAACTTGGATCTCTCTTTGCTCTGAGCTAAACCCCAGGTGCTTCGCTCCCACATCCAAGGGCGTGCCCGTGAGCAGCCACCAACTGGAGGTGCCCTATCCCCCACTGGATAAAATTGGGCCTCAGCACTCTGCACCCGGCCGCCCTAGTGCCACTGAGGGTGCTCTTTGAGTGCATCCTTGACCCTGGGGGAACCCTGGTTCTAACCCCAAAACCTAACTCCCACAACCTTTACCTTTAAACCTATAACTTCATTTCCTCCCATAGGATTGCATTGACTGCTCTTCTGTGAAAAAAGTTCCAAGTGTTGAGTTGGAAACTGTATGAGAACTTAAGAAACTGTGTGTTTACAAAAACTGACTTACTTACCTTTTATCAAGGAAATGTCCCAGCGTGATATCTAGGCATATCACACTGAGTAGAAAAGGTAATCTGAAAAGTAATATAAAAAGTAATCACAAAGTAATTGCAAAGTAACTGAAAGGTAATTTCAACTGTTTCTGAACATGTAGCCTACCTGTAACTACAGTCAACTGCATTCAACTGTATTACCAGAAAAGTACTAATTTACTTACTTGCACCAAGACCTACTTGGTTCTAAAAATAAAATACAACAAAGAAATATTTTTATACAAAACAATTGGTCGGAGTTCAGTCTTTGAGAGTGTGAAATCATTTCTTGCCTGAGTGTGTACAATAAATGCTTAACACTACCCTCTGATAAAGCCTTACTGCTTTCACACACTACCACAAATAGAGAGTAAGGTATTATCTACTTTTACCTCTGTAAGCCTATTGGGATCCACTGGACTCTGCACACTATACCTTACGTTGGTATAGTTTATACAGAGTCAGCTTCCTACACTAGCTAACTGGGATGCTATGTTTACTGCTGTCAAGGGAAAAGATCACCATTCCTTTGGGTGTATCTTAGGAAACAGTAGTTCCGATTCTAATTTGCTTATTGACAGTAACATCTCTGCAGCTGCCTGGGTTGACCATTTTACTAAATTTTACTCTTTTGACGCAAGCATGGATCCCCCTTTGTGTGAGAATAGGTGTACTTTTCTTGCTGATGGGAATAGCATTATAGCTAGTGTTTTCCCGGGTCCCACAAATTCAGGGAGGGATGCCCTGAAGCTTGACCAGTTTCCATTGATGAAGTCAATAAAGCAATTGATTGGCTCTCTCCCAGCAAAGCACCTGGTCCAGATAAAATTCCAAGGGACCACTTTAAGGCCGAGAAGGAAATCTGGACCCCTTATCTTGTTTTATTTTTTAACTGCATAACAAGTGGCTCTCCCATGCCTCCATCTTGGGCTGTGGCCGAGATCATCACAATATTCAAAAAGGGGTCAAGGGCGCTTCCTTCCAATTATAGGTCTATTAGCCTGATTGACAGCTCCCAGAAACTTTTTAGTCGTATTATACTGGAAAGACTGCAGGATTGGATGGCAGATGTGCAACTGCTGATCCCATTGCAAGCTGGTTCTAGGGATGGCATTAACACCATAGATCAGGTGTTTCGCCTCCAATTGATTTTCCGAAATATTTATTGTATTGTAATTGCATTTATATAGTGCTTACTACCCCTGACGAGGCGTCGAAGCACTTTTTCGGTGAGTAGCACGCTACTCCGGAACCCATAAAGGATTAGTGGTGAATTAGTATAGTGAAAGTATGAAAGTAATTTGAGTGGTGGATATGTTAGTTAGTTATTTGGATTGAGAAGGATAGTAGAGGGATAGAAGAGGGGAAAAAGGTTTGCATTTACATAGAGCTTGCTACCCTTGATGGGGTGTTGAAGCGCTTTTTCGGTGATTAGCACTCTACTTCGGAACCCATAAATGATTAGTGGTGAACTAATATAGTGAAAATATGAAAGTAATTAGAGTGGTGGATACGTTAGTTAGATTATTTGGATTGAGAAGGATAGTGGAGGGATAGAAGGGAAGGATTTAGAATTCTTTTATTTTTTTCAGAGCTCATAGCAGTAGGAGGAGGCTTGTGATGAATAAAAGGGAGGTGGAGGTGGATGAGTAAATGGGAGGTGGAGTGGGAGGAGTCTGAGGGAGGGTTCAGAAAGGCTAGTTTTGGGGGATCGGAATAGTAAAAAGATGTGAGATGATACAAGGAGGGGTGGAGTAGGGAACAGGCTCAAAAGGGTTATTTTGGGGATCATAGTAGTGGTGTGTGATTTAAGATGAATGAAAGAGTGGAGGTAATGGATATATTGATAGAGATATAGGGTGAGAAATAGGCTAGTGCATTGGAAAGAGTAATAGAAAGAGGTTTGAGATGAGTCAGAAAGTTGAGCTAGAGGATATATTGAGAGCGTATAGGGTGAAAAATCGGGTAGTGCATTAGATATGCTGAATTTGGAGAAAAGGAATAAATAAGTAAAAGTAATACATATGTAGATTCAAGGTAATAAACATATAGATCCATAAGTACATGGAAGGTATATAGATGCATAAAGGAAGTTAGTATATGTAGATTAAAGATGCATGCTACTCTGGGTGGAGGACGACTTTATGTGGTATTTGTGGACCTTCGGTTTTCCTTCGATCTTGTACCTAGGGACTCCTTGTGGAAGGTTGAGGCTGAATTGGGTTTTCCGAAATACCTTCTTGATATTATTATCAGGCTCCACTCCCATAATTTCACCCAGGTTAGATGTGGTCCCCAGGGTGAACTGACTGACCTCATTCCAGTTACATGAGGGTTGAGCCAAGGGTGCGTGTTAGCCCCAACCCTCTTTCCCTTATACATCAATGACTTAGTATTCCAGCTTGGGTTGTTTGACGATGCCCTGTGACCTGCTGACAGGAAGGTCCCAGCCCTCTTGTTTTCAGACAATACACTTCTGATTTCAAAATCTCCAATGGGGATTCAGAGGCTTTTGGATCAATTTGGAACATTCTATAATCAGAGAGGCCTGGAGCTTAATCTCAGCAAGATCAAGTACATAGTTTTCAACCCCTGTTTTTCAGCTCGTTTCCCCTGATCCTGAATGGTGTCCAAATAAAGAGTGCTCACACATGTGAATGCCTAAGCATCTTGATTACAGAATAGTTTGATTGGATACCACACATTCAAAAGTATGGACTTAAGATGGAGCAATACACAGGGGGAATCATAAGGTCTCATCAAGGTTCTCCTTTTCGCCCAGTATCCCCCCACTCCTCTACATTCTTCAAACTCTTGGGGCAACTTTTTATGGGGGGGAACTTTGGGGCCACATGGATGTTAGAAGTTTGGAAAAAATCAAAAATCGGTTCCTGAGACTCCTCAATAATCTCACTGTTATTATCCCTCTAATACCCCTGCGATTTGATGTGAGACTTGGACCACTTTCTGACTAATTGGGTCTTAGACCAATCTTGTATTGACGTAGGATTTGGGTGACTTCAGCACTATTGCCATACCAGCTGGTATTGGAGGATGTTATGAGACTGCCTGGGGCCTCCAGAATTCCTTGGCTTAAGTTTGTCCAAAGTTGATTAAGTGAGATGGGGGTGTGGGAACCTTTGGTCTACCCCTAAGGAAGTTACAGGGCTTCCAAAAGAGGGTAAGCGTTTATATTGGCAATATATAGACAATCTGTTTCTGGGTTCTGACAGGGTGGGTTCCCTCACCACTGTCGTTATTGAACACAAAGATGATTATGTTGCAGCAGGGTATTTAGATAAGATTAAACCCCCCCAGCCAAAACTTTATACATATTCGGTTTGGGACCCTGCCTCTTCGGTCAGTCACAGTTAAGTGGCTGCATGCAGTCATTAATTCAGAAGGGAATTGCCCTTTTTGTCCCCAGGTGCCCGAGACCATTGTCCATGTTGTAATTTTTTGCCCGTCTTATGCTGGGTATACCTTTTAGCTTTTAATTCCTTTATGATGATGAAATTGACTATGTGTTTATACTCTGTATGGCTATGCTTTGATAATGATAAGGTGATGATTTTAAACATTTTAATTGGATTATAGGTTTGCTATGCCCTTTAGGACTAATGGTCTAAACGTTTTTAACTCGTCATGTTTCTATTATTGTATAATGTGAATAAATAATATTTGCACTGTAATTGTTGTGCTCTTTTATGGATTTTTTTTTAATTCAAATAAAGATTTATGACTTGACTTGGATGAAAACTTCAGAGAATTGAAGAATACTAGGGTTCTGGAATCTGATAGTGGAATTCTTCAGGAGTAATGAGTCAGAATCAGCAAGAGGAGGAAGAGAGGAAACAAGTGAAGGAACATGACTTTGTTGTGACATACCCTCCCTCCAAGCAGACTGAGGCCTATACATTGTAAAAGAATGTGAAAAGGAAATGATATCAAACACCCCATGTCAGGAAACATAATAAATTGGGAAAGTAAGGAGGAAACCATTAGAGGAACAGCCAGGAGCAGGAGAGGAAACAGGCCCAGGTGAGAGACCCTCCCAACCCCCTGCTGGGGCCTTCGTACGATCTCTTCTGTGGCCTGGGATCCACAGGACACCACAAAGGTGCCCGGCAATCGAGAAGCCACTGACGCAAAAATTGCTTACAAGTCGATGTTTGCAGTGGCATATTGTTCACTGATATGTTTACCTGAATAACAAGCATTGGCATAGCCAATAGGTCTCGCCTTTGGACCTTTATAAGTGTGTAGCCTTGCTCACAAGGGCCATAGAATGAAGAGAACGAGATAACATTCAGTCCCCACTGAAACGGGAAAAGAAATCCAGGTAATTAGTCCAGAAAACAAATAAAAAATGGGACGAGGATCACATACGTCCCACATCGGGGTAAAAGAAGCCTAGATACAGATAAAAGGATCACTACATCAGGGAAACGAGAATTACATATGTTACATGTCAAGGCATAGAAAGGGAAGCAATAAAGCCTCCGCACCTGTTTACCTGGTTAAGGGGAATCCAAGTTGCAACCACTTGTCGATAGAAGACCATAGCAGCTTGGCAAATGCTTGCGGTTTAGTACTTGTTTTCATTCATTTTTGTCCAGATTTGATTTTATGAGTAATGTTTACATAGGCTTAATAGCCTAAAAAACCTTATGTATTAAAAAAAGAAACCTATGGAGTGGTTAATTTGCTATTCTGAGCTTGTGGTACCGTGCTTAAGGAAAGCGGTTCTCCAGAGAACGTTAACCAGTATTTGAAAAAGCGTGGGTGCTGTCTCACTCGTACACAGCACCTGCTCACCAAGAGAGATCGAGGAGTGGCTAAATTACTACGTTATGAAGGAGAGTGAGGTTATCAGAAAACACGAGACAATTAATGCAGGATATAAAAACACGAGCTTATTTTATGATCAAAAGTTGGCACCACAGGGACTGTGTTGTGCACTCATGTCTCATCCCTAAAAACCCTTAACTAGCAATTCCAGGTTCATATTTCCACCATTACTTCTGATTACCAGCCGGCCCCTTTATTCCACCCTCCACGATGTCAAGGCGCAGAGCAGAGAAACAGAAAAGGCTCCTGAGAAAACAAATCTTGCAGGTAATACCACGGTCACCCTAAGGATTAACACAGAAAACAGACAGCATCGAATTGGTTTCAAAGAAAATGAAGAGAGACTAAGGCAGTGCACTCCTCCTATGGAGTTTCCCATTAATTTTGCTTTCAAATGGGCAGTTTGGACAAGCAACAACGGAAAAATAAATAAGTAAATTAAACTGACCTCATAAAATACAGTACTCATGTAAAGCACTCCTGTGCCCTCAGGCAGATTTTGCACTATAATAAAACAAGCATTTGCAATGCAATAGGATTCGCATTTACACGAGACCTATTGCATTGCATCACGGACAACGGGAGGGGGGGGTGGGAAGCATGGACAACGGGAGGGGGGAGAAGGGGGCGAGAAGGCACGGACAAAGTAGTGCTAACACGTACCGTACTGTGTAGCACTCGAAGTAAAGGGGCCAGTAGCCATGGGACGGTATAAATGACGACATGGCCATAATAAGGAGGGACAAACAAGCCTCATAATCAATCAGACTGCAGCATTTACGAAATACAATGACAAGAGCCAATTAAAACATGGGCGGAGAGTGGGCGGAGCTTCCACGGAGCTTCCACTCCATACTCCATTACTGCATGCCTCGCAAAGCGAGCAGCACATGCGCGCTGCCGCTATAGGCTCGACCTAAAAAGTTGTGACCTGCAGGTCACAAAAGGGTTTTTTGCACTCTTAGGGGCATATTTACAAGAAAGTGATGCAGCGCGGCACCGCAAGCCATTTGGCTGCGCCGGGCTGCGTCACTTTCAAAGCACAGGAATGTGTCATATTTACAACAATACAATGCATTTCTGAGCTCTTTTAAGTGCTGGCGCACTATTGCCTGCCATGCACCAATGCAGGCACCCTTGTGCCATGGGGCAAGGGTGTCTGTGTTTTAGGGGAGATTGTTTTTGTGCAGGAAGGGACACCTTCCCTTACAAAAACAATCACAAGAGGTGTTTTCATCTTTCTATGTGTGCTGAAGAATGCAGCATGCATAGAAAGAGGAAAAATGAGGAGAAATAAAAGTATTTCTCCTCATTGCGCTTCCTTACTCCTCCCCTGGGGAGGCATAGGATTCTGACGCATTCCCAGGTTTACAAACGTAAATCTGGGAATATGGAAGAATCCATGAGCATTGCGTGGGAACACCCACAGCAATACCCATGGCACGCCCCTTTCACGCAAAGTGCTGTGTGAAAAGGGGCCATATTTACAAGCCCACGAAAAGTAACGCAGGGTGACTTTTTGTGGCCTTGTAAATATGGAGCACTACACTGCACCGTCGTTGTGTCCAAAAAGGTAATACACCAGCAGCACAAGGTGCTTGCAAATAAGTCTCCAGATCACAATAGTCTCTAGACTAAGAGGACAAAAATTTGGGATATATGGGAACAATGTCATAAATCGAGACAAAATAACAAATTAGATTATGAATTTGTGGAGATAACTTGTCCAGTGATTATGCATTTAAGCAGTAATCATTAATATTCGAGCTTTGTGGTGGAATCTTGTGGGAATCTCCCTCTGGTGTTAAGGTTGCTTAGGAAGTGTATGGGTCTTTTCATGTGAGTGATCTTTCTTCTCCTTTTCTGGAGAGAGGTGGGAGAGAAGAACTTGCACTATTGGAAAGTGAGACCCTTTGAACTTCTATCTTTTATTGCACAAATGAGGATGTAAAAATAAAAAAGGGGGTTTTGCTAAAAATGTTTCAACATACTACTATGTTTTTAGCTTTCAAAATGTGACCTGCAGGTTCAATCAATCAGTAAATTTGTAGAGCGCTTCTTGCCACCCATGAGGGAATCCAGGCACTGGGAGGGTCCAGTTGATTAGCCGAATAGCCAGGTCTTCTAGGGACTTTCGGAAGTCTGGAAGAGATGGGTCGGTCCGTAGATGAAAGGGTAGCTTGTTCAGTTTCTTCACTGCTAGGTAGGAGAAGGAACGACCTCTCCATCTGCTCGGATGTGGAGGGGGAGTCTTAGAGACAGGAATGCGGAGCAGAGGAGTCTGGTAGGCTGATCGAAGTTCAGGCCATGGTTCAAGTAGGTGGGTCGCAGTTGCGTAGGGCCTCATGTGCATGGATCAGAAGCTTGAACTAGCATATTTTCTGTACAGAGAGCCAGTGGAGTTCTCTGAGGTAAGGGATGATGTGGGTTTGTCTAGGGAGATCCAGGATGAGTTTCGCTGCGGTGTTCTTTATGGTCTGTAGTCGCCGGAGGAGGTGAGCTGCGATCCCTGCGTAAAGAGCATTGCATTAGTCCAGTTGGCTGGAGATGAGGGCCTAGGTGATGGTGCGTCTTGAGCTTTGAGGTAGCCATTTGAATATGTTATGAAGCATGGGGAGGGTGAAGAAGCAGGAGGAGGAGACAAGGTTGACCTGAAGCATCATGGTTAGCTTGTTGTCCAGAATGATGCCTAGGGTCTTAGAGTAGTCAATAGGAGTAGGAGTAGGTCCGAGTCGCGAGAGCCACCAGGAAGCATCCTGTGGGGAGATTTTGTTTCTAAAAATCAGTACCTCTATCTTGTCCATGTTGAGCTTCGGACAGTTGTCCTTCATCCAGTTGGTGACATCTGTCATGTAGTTGTGAAAGTTGGTCTTGGTGGTGTCTTCGATGCGGGACAGGATGAGTTGTATGCTGCCGGTGTAGGATATGATGCTAAGTCTGTGGATTTTGGCTATGCTCGCCAGAGGTGTCTTAGAAGTGTTGAAGAGGGTGGGGCTGAGCGAGGATTTGGGGTATGCCACAGATGATTTCCTTGGGTTCGGAGGTGAAGGGGGGAAAAGTAGGCTTTTTGCATTCTTCCAGTGAGGAAAGAGGGGATCCATCTGAGAGCGGCTCCTTGGATGCCTATGTTGTGCAGCCTTGTGATGAGTTTGTGGTGGGAGACCGTATTGAAGACTGCAGAGATGTCTAGGAGGATCAGAGCCGCAGTTTCTCTTTGGCCGAGTAGGGCCTGGATGTCATCATTAGCCACGATGAGGGCTGTCTCAGTGCTGTGGTTGCTGCAGAATTCGGATTGGGAAGAGTTGAGTGGGAGGTTCTATTCCAGATGTGAGGAGAGTTGTTGGTTGATGACTTTTTTTAATACTATGGCCGGGAACAGGGAGATCGGTCGGTAGATGTTGAGTTCACTGGGGTCTGCTGATGGTTTCTTTAGTAGGGCGTTGACTTCTGCCTGTTTCCAGTACTCGAAAAGGGGGCAGGGGCAATTGGGGTGTTGAACAACGTGGTGAGTATGTGGCTGATTCTGCCTTCGCCTAGGTAGAAGATGTGGTGAGTGCATGGATTGGCTGGGGCCTCTGAGTGGACAAAGTTAATGAGGGAGGCGGTGTCCTGTGGGGAAGCTGGCTCCTTTTGATTAGTTAGATGTCTGTGGTGGTTTCGGGGTCATTGTGTTGCTTGAAGAGGTCGGTGGCCTTGGGCTAGGGTATGAAGTTTCAGTAGATATTGGCGAGCAGTTTGCATGGTTGCTACAGAGTTCCTGTGAGGGGGTAATGTTTGTTGCAGCTGCGGGGTTGGGGAATTCTTTGACAATGTTGAAGAGTTGTTTGCTGTTATTGGAGCTTGATTTGATGCATGAGGCTAAGGCCTTTTTCTTCAATTCTTTCAACTGTCTGTGGTAGAGCTTGAGGGCTGTCTTGAAGGCGATCTTATCAGTCATGTCCTTGCTGGTGTTCCATCTCTTTTGCAGTTGTTTACGGTATCATTTAGTTATTGTAAGGTCTTCAGTTTACCAGCTAGCCTGCTTGATGGACCTTCTGTGGGTGTTGTGCCTGATGGGAGCGATGCTATCTGTGCAGGTGGTGATCCAATTGTTAAAGTTTCTGACGCTCTGGTCTAGGTGGTTGGAGGTGGTGGGGTGGGTGGGTGGTGTTGTGGGTGATTATCCATGTATCCTTTGAGACTTTGCTCCAGTTGCGGAGGTGGCATTGGCAGACTGGGCACAGAGGTCCATGAGCTGGTGATGTTGAAGTGGATGATGGAGTGGTTGGTCCAGCGGAGTTCTGTGGTGTGGCTGTACCTGATGCGATTGCTAGAGGTGAAGATGGGGTCTAGTGTATGGCCTGTAGTGTGCGTGGGGTCATGGACAAGTTGGATGAGCCCGATGTTATTCTTGCTGTTGAGGAGGTTGGTAGTGTTGATGTCATTGTGGCAATCAAGATGAAAGTTAAGGTCACCTAGAAAATGTAGTTGTTGGAGTATATGGTGAGGGGGTGATAAAGTTGTAGAAGGCTGGATGTGATCCTGGAGGATGGTAGGCGAGGGTGCCCCTGATCGTGTTTTTACTGCCTGTTTGGAGTCGGATGTTGAGGTGTTCCATGGCTGTGGTGATGTCGTCATCTGTGGTCGTGCATTGGATGGATTCCTTGTGTGCGATGGCAATCCCTCTGTCAGGCTTGTTGATGCAGTGAGTGATCTTGTATCTTTCAGGTACTGCAGTGGCGATGTCAGGGGCGGAAGTGGGGTTGATCCAGATCTCAGTGAGGCAGAGGACGTTGGGTGTGAGGGTGGAGATAAGGTCCCAAATCTTGGTGGTATGTTTGCATAGTGACCGTGTGTTGATAAGGGCGCATGCAAGTTGGTGTTTTTCTTCATGTGGTTTCTGTGGTGTGCTCTGTGTAGGGCCGGTTAGTGGGCTGGTGTGTGTGCTGTGACAGGTGAAGTGGCAGTGGGTACAGGTGAAAGGACTTACTGTGGAGTGTGGGGCAGCGCGGTGGCAGTGTTTGCTGCAGCATCCAGGGTTGATGGTGTATCTGCGGAGGGCAGGAGGTCCAGGGGTAGTGGGACTGGACGTAGACGGGCTTGCCTTTGGTGCTCCAGTGGCGCAGCCATGCTGTGGTCTGCATTATTTAGGCCCTGGGATGGATGGGGCTTCTGTTAGTGGGAACAACAGTGAGCTGGAAAACCTGGGATGGATAACCCAGGCATGGACGGTGTCACTAAATCAGGCTGGAACAAGCAGGTACTGGAAGCCACAGGCAAGTAGCAGGCTAGGTGCCCAGGTGCTTAGGTTACATTCAGTGCTCTGCCACAGACACATTAACCCTCTAAAATAT
Source organism: Calotriton arnoldi (assembly GCA_963921515.1). Lineage (NCBI taxonomy): Eukaryota > Metazoa > Chordata > Amphibia > Caudata > Salamandridae > Calotriton > Calotriton arnoldi. The sequence continues at coordinate 1,104,930 of CAWUFW010006241.1, read as the reverse complement.
ACTTTTATAAGTGATGAGCTTATTAGACACAGCTAGCGTGTTAATCAGCTGAGCTTCCTTTCCAGTATGATACTATCAGCTGGCTTGCCTTATAATACGCTCCGAGGTGGTATGAGTTGTGCATCAGGTGCCTTAACATGCTAATGGAACACGTGATCAGCAACAGTAGCTGGTAAAATAAGCTTAATGGTTAAAGTTCCTACAGTACTGTGGCAAATTGATGGCAACCCCCAGCAACTTGAAAGAAAAAGCACAGCAAATTAAGGGTTTGTGAATATGTGTGTGTGTGTGTGTGTGCATGCGTTGGAAAAATAAAAGTGCTGCAAAGGGGCGTGTTACTTTGTGCAGGTGGATGGTAACTGCAGATTACGCTGGAAGACAATTTGGCAACCATATGAACAAATCATTCTAGTGTTAAAAAAACTAGAAATAACCAGATGGGCTTACAGTTGTGTCAAAAATAATTTGGAAGTCAAAGCAGAATATGATGACTAACAAAGTTACGGAAGAACTTAACAAATGTGTGTTTTCTTGAAGAAATGCCTTTAAAACATATTAGAAACAGTCACGGAACTTTTTCTTTTGTTAGAGTTTTAGCATATGGCTGGGTAGAGGTAGTGGAATAGCATTAATGGTTGTGTTTCAACACTCTCTGTGCTACATTTGATGACGAAGATATGAAATCTGTTTGAGAATTTAGAGAAGCAACAGTGTATAGTGAACTTACTTCAGTGTGCAATGATAACCAAACCTAAGAAATCACTAGTACTTCTACTTTTATTAAATGTATGAATGTGCCCACACAAAGAAGGGGAAGGTTCCAACAGCAGTTTGGGATGGGGCAGTGGATATAGTGAACATGTAGCCTTTGAAATTGAATAAAGACATTTAACCTATAGACCATTCTACATGGAAAACACCCCAGGGTGCTTCCCTTCTTCGCACAGACACTCGCTTTTTAAGACAAGCTGGGAAACACTGACTTTAACCACCTTCATTTTCTGCTTATCTTCGGATTAAGCTTGGGTTTACAATTAGCATCAAAACACCCTCTCACATATACTACACTTGATAAATTCAGCACAGATAAAAACTAGTCAGCTGGATAGAGGGTGGGCACACATCTGTCACCGACTGATAGTAGCCAAGATTGAAATGAAACTGAAATGCCATGTTCAAGCAGTACGTAGGATGGGTGGTGATCAATAGACTACAAAGGCTGTAGGCCACACAGTTTACATTTCTCTTGCAGTATGTGCTGCTCCATACATAACGAGAAAGACTTCACTAGTTGTTTGTTTGAAAAGAGGAGAGGTGTGAAGTCTGTTTAGCTGTGTTAAAATCTTGGCCCATTTTCGCAATTCTCTTAAGAGGGAATAGGTCTTTCTAGTAGAGTGAGCGGTGCAAGGAAACAAATCACTAGATATCAATTTTAATACAGTGCAACCATTCTGATGCACATTAATCCACTCAACTCCTAATCTGAGTTTAGTATGTTTAATTAGAAATTCAGAAATAAATCAATGTAGATAAATCTCAATAAATCTCAATAAAATCATTTAAGTGTACAAAAAGATCAGCGTAAGTCCAAACCTCCTCAAGAGATGAACCCTATATAGTACAAAGCGAATGACTAACTCTAAGAAAATGATGCAGGTAATCAGAAAGAAGAAATGAAGATTAAATTGCATCAAATGATTGACTTTAACAAGCATGAGTAACTAACTTTCCCTACACTACCTTGATAAGGGCAACCTAAACTAAAGCATTTAAGTTAGGACCTAATCAAATAAAGAATGAAGAAAGGCGTCAGCCTTCAGAGTCTTCAATAGAAACATTCTGACGATGAGTCAAGCAGCTTAATGCCACACATGCAGTAGCATAGATCTGCTCCCTAAGGAAACCCAAGATGGACTCTCTCCGTAACTAAACACAGCACAGAATATCATCTGCCGTCGACGTAACACTCTCATCATGTGACTCCTCCTTGGGAAAAATTACATAGCTCTGGCACAACTGGATACTTTCAGCACCTTTTCAGGCAGATAGTACATTATCTCTTCTTGTCCTTGGCCATTCCTCTCCCATGAGGACTTCTCTCCTCACTTGTTACTGTGATTCTCTGAGCCGACTTCCCTTCTCATGCTTTTCTATCGATTAGCATAAAATTCCTTTTATTCTAAATAATGAGGCTTATTTACACCTGCAATAGAAACAACTCAGCAGCATACATTCAATGTTGAAGGCTACACGTGAATTATATTTCAAATCTTAATGTAAGCAGCAACTGAAAAATATTCTTCTTGATGCCTAGTTTACTAAGTTAACATGTGCACAGGGTTACAGAATACGTGCACCTTTCTACACATAAAATAAATGCAACTGCTCAAGGCACAAATAAATGAAATAACTTATAAATGTTTCAGTGTAAATGAATCTGCACTTAATCAATTCAGATTATGCATATAAATGTTAAAAATGAGTTGCACACATCCTGATTAAGTATCTCGCAAAACGAAATTCTCTATTGTAATGTTAATACTTAAATTGTTACCTAATCTTATTAATCACCTTCTAAATACATATTTTCAAACTGAATACCCCTTAGTGTCAAATAATCTGTCCCTTTTAGTACATTAGTTACCACAGAGTATATATGAGTGCTGACTATGCATGAGTATGATGCACTCCTACATTATCTCCAGATGGGATTAAGATTATATTTCTACAGCTGCCTGCTTCTTGATTTGTTTTTATGCCTTTTCTTGTTGCTGGGGGAAAGAGGGGCACTCACATCTTGTCATGATTGCCAGTCCTGAGTACCTGATTACCAGATTTGTCATGCTTGCCAGACCAGACTGAACTAACTATTACCATATTTCTTGCTAGCTTCCGTATCCCCCCTGTCTTTTATCATTTGAAAAGTCCATCTCTTATAAACCTGTTCTCAGGGCATTATTGTTTGGATGTCGTGGGTATGCTTCCAAAGGCTGCTCCTTATGCAGCAATTCATATGCGTTAAATATGAGAATTGGGTGAATTGTGTTACAAACTTCTTATTTTACAGGACAAACGACGCCTACCAATTTATTGGGTAGGCAATCAGCGCACGTAGAAGGATTCTAGCAGGCGTGGTGAGATCTCATGAAATGGAACTTAAATGACGAAATCTCGAGAGACTCAATGAATTCTCACTGGCCATTTGGAATTCCCCATTTATATGAGGACGCTCCGCTCCAGCCCTCACAGCACTTGCTATTTCGGTGGTTCGGAGTGAGTGGTGTTGAGAGGCAGTCATGGGTTTCGTTTTACTTTACCTTGATCCAAGACTTGATGACAGGCAGCTTCCGGTCACATGAGTAAGAGATGCAAGGGTGACGTTCTTAATGAGTTATAATAGGAAAATCAATGATACAGCACTGAACCTATTGAGATAAATTCAAACATTACAAAGTCTGTACTCATGAAAAAGGGATTTAAAGAACTCCATAGAAAAAGATTGATAGATGAATTGTGGGAGTCCAAACCCCAATATTTTACTGAACCCCAATATGTTGACTACCCCAAAATTAACTCTGGCAGCTCGGCTCCAACACTCTTGATCTAGGTGTAAGAGACACCATCCTCCATGACATCAAGCCAAGAACAATTTGCAGAGTAAATCAAATAGTGACTGGGACCACTCAATAACGGAGTTCTAGTTCAATAAAAAGTTAGTTACAGACAGTTAAGTTACAAAAATCTCAAAATAGGCAATAAAGAGGAATTCAATAAATGCCATAAAGGCTAAAATACAGAGTACAAAGTCAGAAATCAGAAATCATCCCAACCTAGAATAAACAACATGTCATAAAGACAGTAGCTCTAATGGAAATAAAAATCTCTTAAAGTCTTAACTGTCAGGTTCATAAAGAACACCAAAAGGATTTCTAGGGAAAATGTCTCTCAATAATCGAACAGAGTTCTGTGAGGGAAAAAGGATATCATCTCCAGCTCCCCCCAAAACCAGGGATTTTTATACACACTCTATGCATAAACAATGAGCAAAACTGCAAATTCAGCATTGCATGACTAGCGTTAGCACACATTGGACAAATCAGAAGTGCTATCGTCATGAAAAGTAATATATCACTAACCCAGGTAGTCAGGAATTTTCCATGAGGTTCCAGAGCAACAGCTTTACAAACATAGCAAACCTTGGGCACACACCAAATACAAAAAACGGATGTGTTCCGTACAGTAGTAATTATTAATTCATACAGTAGCATGGACAATAAAATATTGCTTCATATGAATAATGCAAACATCCAAATATTTGACGTCAGAGGAGAGATCTTTTATTTGCAGATCTTGTTCACTCTTCACGTAGCCAACACGTGTTTTGTCGATTTAGCGACTTCGTCAGGGCTACAACAAGTAAAAAATATATATAAAATTCAGGGATACAGGATCTCCCAAAAACAATAGCCTAATACATTTAGGCAAATCCATCACCATCACCGAAACGCGTGAGAGAGTGACTGTCTTGTATAGTATCTTTGGTATAAATTCATCCAGTGTGAATAAACAAGGGTGCAACATAGTTGTCATACCTAATTGTATATCGAGGTTATGCACAACCTATCCAAAATAGGAGTCGTAAGAAATATACACGCAAATGTTGTGTTAAAGATATTACTAGCATTTCATAGTAGTATTTGTGAGAAAAGGTTCAGGTATTAGAGATTTATAAGAAGAAGAAGATATAACACATTCAAGAGAGTGGCAAGAAAAGAAGTGGCAAGGAAAAATGGTGGCAAGAAAAAATGGTGGCAAGGAAGAAACTCATAAGTATCCTTATAGCCCAGTGCAGTGCTAAGGCTCTGTCCCAACATCAATTAGTCAAATACCTGTTAGTAATAATACAGGGTCTGTTTGGAGGCACGATAAGGCCACATATGAAGTAGTTCTGCCGTACCGTTCGGGTAGATGCTAGTGGATATTCAATTGGTCATCTAAAAGACATCAATTAGAAGACACATCAAACGATATTTTCCCCATTGGTAATAACAGTAACAAGGTAAGAGGGGTTCCCATTGTACTAGAGGGTGGCCAAAGTCCCCCTGTACTTCTCAACATTCAGAATCTTATTTTTAGTTTGGAGTTATCTTATATTCTAGATTCCTAGGTGTCCACCACGTGTAACAAAGAACCGTTAGTCAATCAGGTCTATAATGATAGATTCAGGAGAAAAGTCCATCCCTTTGTAGGGCATGTGACGAGTCAGCGTGCCAAGACAGTAAAAAAGCGACTCACCAACGGAATTTAACTTGTAGTCCTCGTAGTTAAATATACAAGAGGAAGGAATATCCAACAGTAATGTGCTTATATCTTCTGATATATTGAAATCTGAAGATGGAAAAGAGTCATAATACGCCATTTAGGATAAGTATTTCTAGCCATCTGTCTCACAACAACAGAAATTTGATAGTTGTAACCAACCCGTTAGACGACTCACCAGTGTTTGGTAAATTCAGATAATCCCAGCGTAAAATTGTAAAGTCCTATAACTATGGTCACGTAAAGAACTGGAAGTAACAAAAAAGGGGGAAGTCGGGAAGCAGCATTAAAATAGGTTATGAAGGTACATATTTTAAAACCTAATATCTTGCACTAGTCAGAGTTAGGGTAATTAAGACAAAAAAGTTGCGTACCCTACTCAGCAGTTTAAGGTAAATTGTGAAGGTCCCTGTGGGTATAGGAAAGGATGGCACGGGGGTCCGAGTACGGTCCCTACAGAGTAAAAGACCGAAATTGTAATGGTGCGGTCTGCATAAAGAATTGGTGAGGAAGCAGTGCAAAGCTGAAGGGCTGCTTACCTCTAGGCTTCTTATCGCGGCATGATCCCTTGGTGTTCGGCGGCGTTCTGTACGGACGCCATGTCTATTTTCACGTGTATATGTGGATAGAGAGAGAAGACGGACTAAGATAGTAATCGCAAGGACCCTTCATTGACTCGCGTGGCTGGGCACCGTCATGGAGTGATATGAATATGTGTCAAAGTGTATAAAGTTTTGCCAGATATACCGTATATTAAAGGAATAGAAAAGATGTATAAGGTGAACGGCAGAAAAGGTAACAGTCGGGTAGAAGGTTATATAACATAACCCAGTATAGGTTTATGTATACCAATACACATTGCGTATAGTGTGCAAAAGTAGGTGAACGGATTTAGCCAAAAGAGCCAATCTGGAGTGATTAGTACGGTGCATCAGAAGTTGCAACGTATGGTGTATAAATAGTTGGAGAGGGATGGAGTACTTATTTACCCTGTGTATGTGAGTCCTATACTAGCCCAAAACCTCCCAAGGGCGAAGTTAACTTTATTCAAAAAAATTAATAAAGTTAGGCTATAAGGACAGGTAAATAAGGCAAAGAGACAGTAAAGAGCATTCGAGTACGGAGGAAAGTACAGTGGGCAAGTAGAAGCTAACAGAGTAATGGCATCTCCAGCAAGGATTGACCAGGATGACATATACACAGTGAAAGTATAGTTAGTATGCTTGATATTTTTTACACTGTTTACAGATTGGTACAATAACAGCAATGAAGTGGTATTTCCAAACAAGTTTGACCAGAATGTCATTTGTATAGTGTAAATATAGTTAGTAAACTTAATTTCTTTTATACTGTTCACAGATTGGTATGATAAACTTCAATGTATTTCAGTAGCAGGGATACCACAAACAATCACATGTATGGGTGTATCAGAGCACATGTTGGTATATGCGTTCTACCATGAATAACTGATACCATGAACGGAGTAGGTTACAGCAATGGTTTGCTCAGTCACCAAGGAAGTACTGCAATTCATGGTCAATATTTAACCCAATTTCCACAGATCTCAGTCTTAGTATCCACATAGCCTCCCTGCGTCGTAGATAAAGTTCCCTGTTGCCTCCACGTGGGTCCCTAGTCACAGGGTCTATGCCACAGAATCTAAAACTCTTATGTCGTTGTTGCGACGGACATTCCATGGCGTGCGTAGTAATAGAGTACCGAGTGTCATTTGATTTGATTGCCCTCATATGTTCCCCCACCCTATCTTTTAAGCACCTTACTGTGCTGCCCACATATGCTCTATCGCATTTGCAGAAGATGAGGTACACAACAAATTTGGTGTTGCATGTAATGTTCTGTGTGATATTAAATTTACCCACATCTTTGACCGTAAATTGTTTGGTTTTGCGCATTGCGTGTCTGCACATCCCACAGTGCCCACAGTTGTAAAAACCTGGCATAAGCATTGTAAGCCAATTTTGTTTGGGTGTGTGTTTGGGATAGCTAGGACTGAGGAGATTTCTGAGAGTTCTTCCCCTTCGGAAAGTGATGTTGGGTCTTGCAGGGATATGATCCTTGAGCAAGCGATCTGTGGTCAGTAGGTGCCAGTGTTTTTGTAGATATTTCCTGAACTGGGGTGAAAGTCTATTGTAGTCTGATACGAGTCTCACTTCGTAGCATCCAGTGTGTTTTCGTTGTTTAGCGGAGAGTGTCCCTGATCTACTAGTCTTGTTGATGCGTTTTCTGGCTGCGGTAAGTACCTGGTTACTGTAGCCCCTACGGAGGAACCTCATTTCTATTTCATTAAGTACTGTCTCACATTCCTTATAATTGCTGCAGTTACGTCTGGCCCTGGTCATTTCCCCAAAAGGAATAGCATCAATTTGACATTTAGGACGTGCACTCGAAGCGTGTAGTACTGATTTGCACGATGTTGATTTACGAAAAAGTCTGCTCTCTATTTTGCTCTTATCAATGTAAAGTTCCACGTCAAGAAAAATCATGCTCTCCCTGCTGTACTGATATGTGAAACTAATGTTACACGTGTTGCTGTTGAGGTAAGTACAAAAGTCATTAAGTCTCTCCATGCTTCTAGTCCAGATCATAAGACAGTCGTCTATGTAACGACCCCAATAGAAGATATTATCGTTCCAGGGCATTCCCTTCGTGCCCTAGATCAGCTCCCTCTCCAGCCAACCCATAAAGAGGCAGGGCAGGCGTATGAGGGAGCAAATTTGGAACCCATCACGGTCCCCTTGAGTTGTCGGTACCACACATCTTTGAATAGAAACACGTTATTCATCAAGATAAGCTCTGTCATCTGAAGCAGCATATCTGTATGTTGCCAGAAACTCGCTGATCTTTGATTCAAAGTATGTCTCAATGCTACCAGTCCATAGTTGTGTTCAATACTCGTATAGAGTGAGACCACGTCTAAGGTGACCAACGTCATGCCAGGTTCCCATGTAATGTCTGCTAGCAAGTTAAGTATGTGCTTAGTATCCTGTAGGAGGGTAAATTTTTAACGCAAGGCTGCAAAAACACATATTCCGATAGGTGCTCTGTAGGGCCCCCTATGCCCAAGATGATCGGTCTACCTGGAGGAAATGGTAGGTTTTTGTGAACCTTCGGGAGTGTGTATATACATGGGTGTCTAGGTTGGTCCACATGCAGAAACAAGAATTCATCTTCATTAAGTAAGCAGTTATCACACCATTTCTTAAGGTTCTGGTTGATCAAGGTGGTTAGTTTAAAAATCGGATTGCTCCTCATAACAGGATTTGTCGTTAAGTTGTGATAGTATCTCTAACTCATAGTCTCTAGTTTCCATTAGGACCAGATTCCCGCCCTTGTCCGCCTCCTTGAGTGTGAGAGTATGGTTATTCTGAAGTGTTCTAAGGGCCGATCGTTTCCCTGGGCTTAGGTTATCTAGTGACACATAGTGTTTAACCGAGTGTTGTTTGAGTCTAAGTTTGTCAAGATCAGCACAGACCTGATCAAAAAAAGTGTCAATATTGTTGATCCCACTAGTTTGTGGTGTCCATCTCGATTTATTCCTAAGCCCACTGTCTATGCTCAGATCTGTTGCTACGTCTAGGTCAACCAGAACCTTCGAAACAGTCACAGGATCCTCTTCAAGCTGTGAAATTGATAGTAACATAGCAGTGTCATGGATATCTTGAATGGATGATTCACAACAGTCAAGACTCTGCGTATATGGCTGCAAACTTTTATTCACAGCAGGGTTTAGTTCAAAAATCTTTCTCAACTTAAGGCATCTATTGAATTTGTACAAATCGATCTTCATTTTACAAACATCCGCATATGTCACAGGACAGAAACCCATCCCTTTTTTGAGTAAGGATTCCATGTCATGCTATGTTTGTGCAGGGCTCCCGTAGAGGGGGTCTCATCTCAGGAGTGTAGGGTAAACACTCCTATCTTGTGTGCACCACTCTCAATTCACTCCACTCAAATCTTTGTGTCTTACTATCAGGTGAGCATCAGCTTCTAGTCCCCAAATTTACCCAGGCGATTTTTCCAGAACAACAGCTGTCCGAAGATGTAAAATACAATATGACACATTTTCAAACAAATAGTAATAGACTTGTGTGCTAGTAACCCTCCATCAGAACTTCCAGCGGAAGTGTCCTTCAAAAATATACATCAGGAACACGATGGAAAGTGTCATTCACAATGCATGCTCTCTAAGGAAAATAATCAATTTCATCACAGCAGGCTGTTGTCCCCAAAAAATGTGTGGAGAGAAGACTCGTAGGGGGGCATTGATTGGAAGGGGGCTTGAGCATGAGTAGAATGAGCAAAATACTAGAAAATGCATCCATCTTTATAAAATGGTGTTTTCACGAAAATGTGGCATAACTAAGCTACATTAATAAGCTAACTTAAATCGTTTTAAGTGCAGCATCATTAATGCATCTGTTACGACTACATTCATCATAAAAATCATTAGTATGCACAAATTATTTGTTACCCAAAATCACTCATTTGAAAAAGCTTTAGCAGATATTCAGAAGACATGTCTAAAGAGAATCTATTTAGGCTACAAAACTTTCCTGAGTGAAATACTAGTTCATGTCAAGAACCTTCCGTATACAATCTTGATCAACACCTTGTTATTTCTTTCCAGGTAAGACACTCTGGCAAATCTGTGCATGTTGTTCATAAAGAAAGTGTGCCAAGGACTATATTAAGAATTTTACTGAAAGTGATCAACCTCTCTTTCCAGATCTCCCTCCCCGCAGTACCCTCCCTAGAGCCCTTCCCCTCGTCTGGCCACTCCAAACCTCTGTTGACATATATATTCTGAGTCGGCTGTGCTGGCAGAAGTTGGGCATATTAAGGGTTCTGCTCCCAAGGAAACAGGACCTTGTCATAATTGGGTGACAAGAGATGTGACGACGGGATCAGCTGACTCTATCCAGCACTGCTTGTTCCAAAAATGTACGGATTGTCCAGCACTGTTGTCTGGGGGCCTACACATATGGTAGTGAAGTTTTGAGTTTTGCTTGTATTGTCTTCAGTATGCTTATGTGTCACAACTCCATATATTGTATTGTGGCATTTGTATAGCATAAACTAAGCCTGTGTGGGATGCTGAAGCACTTATCCACATGGGCAGTAGGTGCCCAGAGTGTGGGTACATGGTTGGAAGTGTGTTTTCTTTGCTTTGAACCTATGTGAGAAATGTTTCCGTTTTATGTGGGATGACTACTGAGATATGGTTATGATCTTATGTTATGCAGTGCTTGGCAGTGCAATAGATGAGAAATTGTGGGAGATAGACACATTTTTATAGCTTTTGGTATGCTGGCTGCTCTGTTGAGCTCTGCAAGTCCCTTTATTGTGTTGGTAATTTGTCTTCTATGTCCTCAATCTGTGCTAATGGTCGCAGGAGGCTGTCCACGATGAGATTGTATGGATCCGTGGGAAGTAAGAAGTGTAGAAAAAGCATGAGAAGGAGACAGAGATATACCTGAATAGACAGTAAAAGAGTCCCCCTTTATATGGTTGCAGCAATGAGATGTCAAGAAAGGAGAATTTGATCAGATGCACCGCTTTATAATTATCCTTATTGTCATTGTAGAACATCTGTGCTCAGAGTACATAATATTTGGCAGCGGCAGCTGGCTCAGGTAAGCGCGGTGGGTGGGGAAAGGCCCGGCGGGGGGAAGCCACGGACGATGGAAGAAGTATAATTAAATAAATAATACCTATTCCGTCATCGTCTGCTTGCCCCCCTGCCCCGCCCAACCGCACTTACCTCAGCCGGCCGCTGCTGATATTTGGGGCCTGCAGGGTGGACTATGTTTGAGTTTTCCTGTGACCAGCACTTTGTGGCAGATCACTGTAGTCTTTGCAGGCATGGCCTGACTTTATGTCTGAAGCAGACAGTGACACTTTCTGTGAGCTGAGTGATGCCCTAATGGAAGGGTAAACCATTAGCTTCTAGAATAACCTCAATTTTTCAATTTTAGAATGAGCCATAAAATAGTTTTGCCCTTTCAGGGTCTATCTTGTTTGTGTGATGTGTTATCCGCTCGTTAATGCTACCGTATTATTATGACTGTGAAGCACAGCGCTGTGAGATCATCACCTTCCCTGTAGTATAAACTTGTGTGGCATGGGTAGTCTTTAATATACTTGTTGGAATTTGTGTATGCCTTGGCACAGAGAGAAACTTAGCATTCGTGTAACTTGTCCTCCTCTCCAGCATTTCAATGAAGCAAGGAAATCAAACATGAGACATTCTCACTGGGTTTTATTCATAGTCTACAGGATCCCTGTGACAGCACACTACTTAACTAATTTCCACCTGCAAACCCTCCTTTCACTCCTAACGAATAACACATATACAATAAATCTACAGTATTTTGTGCAGGACGAGGGCCACTATGCCCAATTCTACTAATGCAGCTAAAGCCTCATGTCAGTACCACCTGTTGAAACATTGTCAGGCCACCACAAGAGCTACCAAAGGGGAAGGCATTATTCCCCAGGCTTGCACTTTTAAAGAGCTCCTTGTTTCTAATCCAATATCTATTGATTTAGAAGCAAGCCAGCCCTATTCATTGATGAGAGCTGCATGTCTTAAACCTCTGGATGACACCAGATACTGATAAGTAGGTCTGGCATGATATTTTAGTCCTAGTACCCGCAAAAACCATTGACATGCCTGAACACTGCGGTTTCTGCAACTGCAATGCTCATGCACCCCAATAGTAGTTTGAAGCACAGTGAGACTTTTACCAACACTGAGCGCCTCGACTTAATACTAAGCTGCCTGGGTGTATGCTTTGACCCAGCTAATATAAAAGAAAAGAATCATTTTGTGTCACTGAATGGAGCAGAACTAATCAGATGAAACTAGATTTGAAATGTTCTTAGAGGTGGAATAAACCACTGATTTAGGTTGCTCGCTGACTGCACTCGCTTGTAAAGTTAGTTGTTGCATGTCTTTTGCGCACATAGCCTTGGCTCTAGTGCAATGACTACCTTCATTGCCACATGGATGTAAAACAAATAGAGGGAACTTTGGCTGTCACTTCTGTCATTAGAAATACATTCCATCACTGGAAAACCTCAAAAGACTTTTTGTGTGTTTCAGAATAGCGCAGTTCCCATAATGTTACCACATCATTGTATCTGCTACTCCAAAACTCCTTTTGTCTTTTCAGTGTTCTATACTTCAATAGAAAACCAGGGGTCAGATGTACGACCATTTTGCGATTGCAAAAGTGGTCGCAAATCGATTTGCACATGCAAAATCGGTCGTCCGCGGTGTACGAAAGGTACTCCCAAAACAATTTTCTTGCGATGCAGCTGAATAATGACGTGAGGAATTTGCGAGTCCCAAATAGAGAGTCGCAAATTGCGAGTCGCTAATCAGAATGTATAAACCAGTCGCAATTTGCGAGCATGCACAGATTGGCTTGTTTGTACATGCAATTTACCATGAATCAAAAGCAGGTGGTAATAGGGCCCAACCTATAAAAACAGCCCCAGAATGCATCAGAAATCTTTTCAATATGGCTGCCCTGTACGTGATAGCGAGGTGGATGCAGATACTGGCTGCTAGGCAGAGGAGGCAGAGACAGGACAGGATATTCAGGGTCAGGCTTATCTTGTTTAAGAAGACAGAGGAAGAGATATATGAGCAGTACAGGCTGAGTAGCACTATGATTCTAGAGCTAATAGACACCTTGAAGCCACAACTAGAAAGCAGAACCCAGTGCAGCATTGCAATCATCACACATGTCCAGGTGTTGTGCTCTCTCCACCTATTGGCCACTGGTAGTTACCAAGATGTAATTGCAGTGGCTGGAGGGGTGTTGCAGAAAGCGCTTTCGCATTTCTTACACAATTTCTTAGATGCCATGCTCCACCTTATACACCAACACATCTACCTGCCCTGGGATGATGTGGAACTAGGAAATACCAAAATGCAATTCTACAGAATAGAAAGGTTTCCACAGATCATTGGGTGCATAGATGGGACCCATTAGCCCATATGTCCCCCATCTTGCATCGAACACATATTCTGGAATCAAAAAAGCACACATTCCCTCAACATTCAAGTTGTCTGCAATGCATACAACATCATCACGGACATTGTGGCCAAATATCCAGGGAGCACCCATGACTCATACATCTTTAGGCACAGTGGCATATACCAAAAATTAGAAAGAGGTGACTTTGATAAAGGATACCTACTAGGTACTGAAATGTCATGTCCACAGTGAGATGTATTGGCACTTTCATTTCTGTCTGCATGTTGTCTCACCATCTTACATCTCTTACCAGGTGACAGTGCGTATGCCCTGCGGCCATGGATACTCACACCGTACCTGTCTCCCAACAACCCACATGAACGGTGGTACAACATGGCACATAGGTGCACCAGGTCCGTGATTGAGCGCACATTTGGCCTCCTAAAATATTGCTTCCGGTGCCTTCACAAGAGTGATGGAGCCTTGCAGTATGTGCCTGAGACTGAATCATGGCAACCTGAATTTGTTTCGGGCTCCAGCTTGCTGTGCTCTGCGCCCCTGCCCCTGGGGAAATTTGGCTGTGCGCCTCTATACGAGGTAACATACCCAATGAGATTGGGGGTAAACATCGGCCGGATCCTCGAGGGCCGCTGCGCTGCTGTGCCTGTGCGCGGATCAACAAGCGGAGCCCCTGCTGGGCGGTGCAGCATGCCGCCATCGCAGGCGCCCACTCGACTGTCTCTCTTTCGCTGCTGATGGGTGAGGCGCTGTGACTGCTGACGGCGGGTCTGTGTTTTGCGCGCTACGGGCCCGGCGACTCCACCCGCGGCTCTGGAAGTGAAGCGCACAGATCCTGACAATCGGTGGGCAGCTTTGGCCTGAGGAGAGTGAAGAGTCATCTCAGCTATCCAGGCACTGGACTACTGCATGCTTTCGTGCTGTCACGACTTCGATTACAGCAGCGGTGAGGCCTAAGTACCAGGTGGTGGCGGTACCTACTATGTGAATCCTGACTACACTGGGGGTTGTTGATTTTCCGGAACCCTTCAGGTATTTTCTTATTTCTTATGATTCATTAGTTTTACTAGTGAACAGCCTGTCTTCAAAATGGCCACCAAAAAGGCGCCCAATGCCTTAATCCACTATTTCTTACCTGCCTGACCTTAAGATGGCGACTATCCACGGAATATTTGTAACTGAATCTACTAAACCCAAAGCAAAGAACCTTAAATTGATTTCCAGAACAGCCATAATCTCAATAGATTTAATAGCATCGGAAAAATCTGGAATAATAACTATTAAAAAACAACAACAATAGGAATTGAGTGGCTGAAGAAGAGATGATGCCCCCCGGCCGGAATCCATATTTGTTTTACTGACCGCGGAGCCCAAGCAACATGGCCGATGCCCGGTGGAGCTGTTTAGGCAGCTATAGAGAGGATTGGCTTTGGTTTCACTCCCGCAGCCGTCACCTACCCAGCCAGACATTGGACATTGTTCTTCCTTGTCTCTCCGCTGCATTTCCTTTCCCCCCCCCGCGGAGCCCGAGCAACATGGCCGATGCCCGGTGGAGCTGTTTAGGCAGCTATAGAGGAGATCGGCTTTGGTTTCACCCCCGCAGCCGTTCACCTACCCAGCCGGACATTGGACATAGTTCTTCCTTGTCTCTCTGCTGCGTTTTCCTTTCCCCCCCCGCCTCCTCCCTCCGTGTTCTTGTGGCTACCCCCCCTCCCAGCCTGAGTCGACCTGTCCCGATCTGCATTCCTTACCCCCTTTTTTACCATTCCCCCTCTAACATCCACACCTCATTGGACGTGTGTCTTGGCTATGCTATTGCGCTAATACTTCATGTTAATGTTGATTCACTGTTTTTTTCTCCAATGTTCTACTTGGCTCCTGTAACTGATGTAATTTTGTTCCTCGTAACTCGCTGATCCTCATGTAAAGCGCTCTGATACCTCCGGGTCTAGCCAGCGCTATATAAAACTCTTCAAATAAATAAATAAATAAAATAAACCTGTGCCATACTCCACAACATTGCCTGCAGGGGTGGCTTACCCATGGAGGTGTCTGATTCTGACTTGGATGATGATGGCCCTGGCCCACATGCCCAACAGCCAAGAGAGGGAAGCCCAGCAGCAGAGGGGAGAAGGCGCAGGGACCACATAGCCAGACATTATTTTGCAAGGTACATCCTACCCATTGACACACTACCCTCTACAAATGACAATACGAAATGTGATTTTTACAATGAAACTTTTACTTTATTTTGAGGGCATGTCAAAAAATTGTTGGACAACCTGTCCATCTCTATCCGCATAACCAAAAAAATGGTATCACTGTAATGTGGTTACTGCACCACCAAAGAAAAATAAATTGGGCCCACTGAATGGCACATTAGTGGTAAGAAGTAATTTCTTGCCTCTACGTCCGGCATGGGGGAACTGGCAGGTGGAACAATAGGCTGGCGGCTGCTGCTTCTATGCTGCATTGGTGTGTCTGCATCAGAGACACTACTGCGGCTGGACACCTCACTGTCTGCTGCCTCTGTTGCTCCTCCACTGTCAAACATGTTAGTTTGTATTGCTTCCACTGCAGCTGTTATCGGTTGCATCCCTCATGCAACGTCAGCACTGTAGTGGCCCAACTCTGTCTGCAGACCCAGGGTGTGCTTGGTGTGTTGTGTGGTTGCTTGAGCCAGCCTCCCAATTGCCCTGGTCATTGCGTCCATTCTGTGTGCCGGGCTGCACGACATGTGCCTATGCTGCCCTCTCTTCTCAGACAACTCTGTGCTCAGCAGCCCAATAGCCACTGTAAGGGCATCACATTTTCCCTCAATGCAAGCCTGGTTCTCAGCCATCTGATGGGTGATATTTAAAAATCCCTGGCTCAGCTTGGTGTTAATGAGCCTAACCTGTTTTCGCTGCAGGGGCTGAACCTTCAGCATGGCCTGTTCCAGGCCACCAAACACCGCCTGATTGGCTGCTCCAGCATGGGAGGGAGTGTGCTGCCTGGCTTGGAGCTCCCTTCCTGACTGCTGTGTTGGACGCAGCAGCCGGACCCTGGTGACTGGAGTGCGTTGGGATGGTGCTGGCTGCTGGGATGCTGGGATATCTATCGTTGGATGCAGCAGTAGCCTGCACATTTGAACAAATTGGCTGACTTGTTGTTCCCTCATCCTGCCCTTCCTCCATCTGGCCATGCTCCTTGACTTCGTCTGCATCATCCTCCCTTTGATGTCCTCCCAGAGGTGTATCTATGTGGCAAATAGGGAAGTAAAGAAAAATAATATGTGAGACAATATCTCAGTGGTGGTTCTATGTCTTTCAGCTCATGTCAGGCCTTAACTGAACTGTTTATGTCACTGACTGCGTTTCTCATAATGCACCAACCTTGACTCTTGGTTCATGTAGATGGAGCATCTAGATGTATTTGGGTGTGGATTGGTGGCATGCATGTGGAGAGCAGGCTTTTGGCTGAAATGCTTATATGGTACACATTTCACACTTACCAGGGGGTGGTGGAGGTAGAGATGTGTCGAGGGTCCAGAATCCGACCACTACCTCTCCCTCCAGGCTGCTCTCCACCATAGCCTCTTCTGTTGATGGTTACAAGACATTGGATGGGCCTCCTCCTGTTCCTTGGACTTCACGCAGCCATGCTGCCACCCTCTCTTTGGCCCTGGAGCGCAGGTCATACCACCTTTTCTTTAGATCACCCAGGGACCTGTCGGCCAGACCCAGGGCATTTATGCGCAGCTGCATCTCTCTCCAGATTTTTCTTTTGTCCGACTCTGGGAGAGTGTGAGATGCCCTCCCAAACAGCTGCTTGTGGTTGTTGAGCATTCTCCTATTAGTATGTCCAGTTCCTTTTCTGAGAATTTAAGTATGTGCAGATGCTTCTTTCCTGCCTTCTCACTGTGCTGGACATTTTGGGTTTTCTTTTGGAGCCTGACTGCTGTGTTGGTCTGTGCTGCTGCACCTTACCATGTGCTATTAATTCTGATCAGGATCCTCAAGAGACATCACTTCCTGTTTTGGGGTTCTTCTGCTCTCCCAGGAAGTGTTTCTGCAACTTTTTTACCATGGTTGCTATTTCCGTGCACAAAAGGGCCTTTTCTGCTGCGTTCGCTATTTGTAAACGCAAAACAGGCTTTTTAGCAGCGGGCGCTATTTGCGAGTGCTTACCGACTCGCTAAATTGCGATGCAAGTCTTGTGTGACTCGCAAGTTGGGGCCCAGTTTGGTACGTACATTGAATTTTGTGAATAGCAATTTGCGAGTCACAATTTTTCGCAAATAGCGAGTCGCAAATTCAAGCGGTCGTACATCTGGCCTCAGATTCCTTGTATGGCTGATAACATATTCTAAATTCCCAGCTGTCTCAGAGTAAATTATAAGAAATGCATAATATGTATTTCACACCACTGGCTTATGAAATATATGTTTCATTTTAAAAGTGCTGACCCACAGAAGCATAAACATACTTCACAATATTCTTACCAAAACCTTTTAACAGCTAGTTTTGATGCAAAAGGCGATTATAAAAAAGAATAAGAACTTTATGGTACATGATTAGTTAACAGTGCCCTATAATGTTATGATATGTTTTCATTAGCGATCAGTAATAAATAATCTATATTATTTTAATACAAAATATTAACTTTTGTAAAAAAAAAATAATAATACCCGCTTCCCGGAAGAGAGCTAAAAAGTTGATTATTACACTATAAGCCAAAGACCGAGAAAGAAAACTCCTTTGGAGAAATGTTCCCCGGTGAATATTAAAGTATAATTAAGAAGTTGTGTCACAGAAACCCACACGTCTCAATAACCTGACGAATCCATTTTTCCTATTTTTCCCTTTGTGTCCAGAATTCCCTGAGCCATAGACAGAACACTCAATGAAGAAGGATTCAAACAAGTGAAAAATGTGAACTGCAGAATTAGAAAGAGTGCAGAATAAATCCAGTCTAAAGGCCCTGAGGAGAACCCCCTAACTAGGATGGGGCTCGAAACGTGTCAGCGTCCAGTACTGCTGGGATAAATCAACCAATAAATATGTCTTAATGCAGGGAGTGAGTAGAAATGAATTGCCCCTGTATAATAGTTATATATACCCAGTGTTGGACTTGGCCCTTTTTGCAGGGTCATCCCTAAACTTTTTGCCTTTCTCCTAGCCTTTTCTCTGACATGGTGTTAATGGTTTTAGGCCTCTGGGCACTTTAACACTGCTGTCCAGTGTAAAGTGCGTGCGCTCTCTGTGTTACATTTGGTAAGATTGGTCTACACCTGTTTAGCCTATTTAATTTACCTGTCAGTCCCTTGTAAAGTGGTATCTCATATACCGAGGGCTGGTAAATTAAATGCTACTGGTGGGCTTGCAGCACTGATTGCGCCACCCACAAAAGTAGCCTTTCAAACCTATCTCAGGCCTCTGCCATTGCAGGGCCTGTGCGCGCAGTGTTACTGCCGCTGTGACGTGGCACCTAAAGTGTGTGCCATGTCTGTGACCCCCCTTTTACTGCATGTCAGTCACCCCTAAGGTAGGCCCTAGCTAGCCCTATGGGCAGGGTGCGTTGCAGGTAAAAGATAGGACATGTACCTTAAGTGTGTGACATGTCCTGGTAGTGACAAACAGCCATTTTGGTTTCTCACTACTGTGGGGCTGCCCTCCCATAGGAATGCATTGGGGATTCCCTGATAAGTGTTTCAGTGGTAATTCCTGATATGAGAGGCGCAGCGTGGTCAAGTTTGGTATATTTGGAATAGTGATAATAAATGCTGCACAATGGTGTGCGCAGATTTATTATAACTATTTTAGAAATGCCACTTTTAGAAGTTGACATTTCTGTGTGCTATGTGTCTGCCTGCCTGATGTGAATTGCATGTCTGGCTTTTGAGTGACAGGGGCGGGGAGGTGTGTGTGGATCCAGGAGGGGCAGGGTGAGTCAGCACTAGGCTGAATGGGACACCTGCATTGGGAGTAGTGGGAGGAGTAATCCCCTGATCCTGAATAGATTTGTGCTCAGCCTGTACAATGCTGGCTCCGCCTCCTGTGGTGTGTTTGATCACTGAGCCCCCACCTGACAAAGGGGAACAGGAGCCTGGTACACAGAGTGCTCCAATTCCCCCCTGAACCAGTTTTTGCTGGTTCCCCCAAGCCCTGTACTGCAGACAAAGAAATGTCTAGTATAAATATAGGGTCTGTGACCCCATGATTTTGTGCTTGTTCCTGAACCTGCTGGGGCGTGCTGCTGCTGGGGCCCAGGAGGAACCGCCATGAGGGCTTGCCTCCCTGGGCCCAGCATTGCCCCTTCATCTCTAAGGACTTCTTTTATTGCGCTTGCGCCCTGTGAGCGCTATATTCTAATTTTCCCAAAGAAAAGGAGCACGAGGGCTCCGCAGTGCTGAGCTGCGATCTTTCCAGAGGGAATCCCGACGTGGGGATTCCCCCTAATGGAGGGGAGAGAAGCGGGAGTCCACCCCGCATTTTGCCTGCTTAGCGGGAGCCTACCCCGCTTTATGGATATTTGAAAATGGCGGGTGCCCACCACACTTATACTTTTATTTTATTTGCGGGTGCCCACCCTGCATCTTGGTGAAATCACCGCCGCGGCCCGAGCCGCTGAAGAAATCCTCTCCGGTCCGCTATCAGTGCGACCCGGATGCCAGGTGGCCTTGCCTGGGTGTGGGCGGGGCCTACGTCCCCTACGCATGTCCGGAGCCTCGCGGGCTCGAAGCCGAAGTCCCGGTCCCAGGAAAGAGGACCGGGCGAAGTGAGAAGGGCTCCCGAAGTGGAAGGGAGCCCCGAGGGTGCCAGAAGAGGTCCTGGAATCAGGGCCTACCCGGTAGATGTGCCGGCCCGCCTTCAGCGTGAAGTGAGGAGGATCCCCAAGGGCGCCGGCCCCGAGTCCAGAGAGGAGACCGGAGGAGTCCTGCCCCGCAGCCCCGGTGAGTAGGGGCTTCTCCAGTGTTGTGGTGCCGTTCGAGGCATAGTACCGGTGCTTGGATTCTGAGCGGGCCGCTCCAACGATGGGCGCAGTAGTTTCAGGGCACCAGTGGGGGTCCTGAGGGCCAGTGGTGCCCGTGCCTTCCTCCTGATATAATTTCTACAGCTGCCCCGCCTGAGAGCGGGCAGCTGCACCGATGGGCATAATTTGTTCTTCAGGCCCCAGAGGGGGTCCAGAGGGCACCGAGGTGCCGTGCCTGTGCTTCATTGCCTTAGTTGCGCCGCCGTAGCGGGCAACTGCACCGAGGGGCACATTTATTTAGAGAGCCCCAGTGGGGCCCCGAGGGTACAGTCGTGCCAGGGCCCATTTACTTTGTTCCCAGCTGCGCCGCACCAGCGCGGGCAGCTGCAACGTTTTGGCATATTTGTCCAGAGGGCACAGTGAGTGCCCAGGCCCACGTTCTGCTTCACAGCTGCACGGCAATTAGCGGCAGCTGCAACGTTTAGGCCAACATTTCTTTGGGGGCATTTTGAATGAGATAGGAGTGAGATACACTCCTCTGCCCCAGCTCAATTGTGCGCTTTTGGTTTCTACTGCATTGGCAGCCCTGACATTATGGACATAGGGCATTTGAGCCCTCTGAGAAGGCCAGTTGGCCAGGGGGACTGTGAGGTTGATAGGGCACCAGGCCCTAATGTGATTTATGTGGTGCGCAGGAAATATGATTCATGTACTGTGATTTATGCACCGTGATTTATGCCTCTAATGTGGTTTATGATTCTGAGGCTTTTGCATACTGTGTTTATGCTTGTGAGGTTATTCTCTACCGTGATTTATGCCTCTAATGTGAGTTATGATTAGGAGGTTATGGTCTAATATGTTTAGGCTTATGAGGTTGGCGCATAATGTATTTTACGCCTGATAGGATACTGATTGCATAACATGATTTATGTTGCAGGATAATGCTGAGTACAGTGTTTGCCAGTAGTTACTGGTTGTGTTCTACATTTACTATTTTCACTTTGTGATGGTTCTGACAGTGGCCCAATTGGCCCTGTCATGTGTATATAATCCCCTGTAAATATTGCCTAGTGCCAGTTGGCACAGTGTATATTGTGTGATTACTATTCTAATGTGTTTATGATAATACAAAGGCTATTTTTATACATAACCTTGTGTGGAGTTCTTTTTGTGGTGTGCCTAGTATGTTGTTGCTGTGTGTGTGTTGCGCAAACGCTTTACACACTGCCTCTGGGATAAGCCTGACTGCTCGTGCCAAGCTACCAAGGGGGTGAGCAGGGGTTATCTTCAGCGTGTAACTCCTTTGCCCTGACTAGAGTGGTGGTTTCTGCCTGGCTTAAGCGCAAGCCCTAGCCAACCAGAAATCCCATTTCTAACACCCAGCAGCCATCAACCTTTGATTTACTATACAGAATTAGTACTGCTTAGTTAATACTGGTTGTTGTATTTTAAAATTGACTGGTTTCAACTAGAATGGATTTCACCATTTATGTTTCATGTGTTTATGAATATTGCTTATATTGAATGTATTTCAATTTCGTTTGAGTTTATAATGTTCGTTTAATATGTGTAATTCCCAGTGAAAATAGTGTGTCTTATGGTTAGGGATACTCTACAAATGAAATGAGTTTACAGCAAAAAATCTAAATGATAAGCTAATAAATGCTTTAGAACATTCAAACAAGTGAATGCTCTCAGTCTGGTAAATTTATTCCAGCACCGTAAATTTGACGGTTGGGTCTCCCCCTTTTTTGTTAAATTGTTCCGGCCCTACCCAACCGCCTTTGGGCCAAACCCCTTTCTGTTTTCTACTTTCAGAAAGTAGACATTCCTCTGCTCTTAGCTCTCTTGTGTGCCTTACAGACTGTCTCCAATACAAGTCTGGTGTGGGGTGACAGCTACACTTTGTACATTCCCTCTTGACAGCCACAAGTACCGGACACTCAGCTGCATCTGTATACTGATGGGGCTTCCTGGGCAAGAGTGAGGGGATGAGCTGAAAAGTACACTTGAATAGGTCTTGGCCTGATCTCACACAAAACACTGATTTACCCCCTACAGATAGGTTGGCAGGCAAAGCTAGGCTAAAAGGAGACTTGTGCGCCATAAATACTTTGCTTTGTAGTCACCATTTTTCAAGGACACATTTGAGTATAAGTATTGAGTCTATGGCCCCCTTTCAGTAGTTCACTTTGGGGTCCTAAGGAGACTCTGCCAAGAAGAGGAGCTGTGCTACAGAAGGGACTGCCACTTTGCTAACTGCTTTGCTGTGTTGGCCTGCTGCCTGCTGACTGCTGATTGCAGGGCTACAGGAGGGACTGTCACTTTGCTACCTGCTCTGCTGTGTAGACCTGCTGTCTTGCTTTTCCTTCAGAACACCTGAGCAAGACTTCAAAATACCAGGACACAATGTGAACACTCTTCAAACTTCACACTTTAGAATACCAAAATACAATGTGGACAAAGCCCAACACTCATTTGCCAAGTTAAGAGCAATATTTATTGCAGCAAGTTCCCATATATCAAATAGCAATGTAGAATAAATGCATATAGTAAATGTACACAAGAATGAGTAATTAGAACAGGGAATACTTCACCAACTGTTTGTCTTGCATCAACATGCCAGCATGACCGGGGAACCCGGTGCAGTCTTGGCAGAAGCTCTCAATCGGGAAAGGTGCAAAACTACAAATTATCCTAAAAATGACACTTAAAATATAGCGAAGTTGCCCCAAATTGGACAACCATCCGAAACACCAATCCCACCACCCCTTATCCACACCTTGCTTCACTCCCTTGACCAATTAATGCAATTAATTAAGATACGAATGGATGGACAGGGAATGGTCAGAAAAATTGAAACAGCACAAACCTTCAGAGTCTCACAGCCATGGTTATGCTTCAAAAGTAAATAATCAATAGCAGCTCTATTTTGCAAACCAGCTTTTGTTGTTCCCTGAACATCTAATAGCAGTTCAGCTAAAGCAGCAGAAGTCTCATTTATGTTTTTACCATTAAACATGCAAGCTTGTTGATTATCCTATTATTATACACAGTTAACCCAGGAACGCCTACTATGGATGTAGCTAGACTAATATATTCAGTTTTGGATAAAAAGGTAATTTCAGAATCGCAGTCATTAGGCATTTAAAATGCATTTCTAGCATAGAGAGAACGTAAAGCTGAATGCAAAAGAAACATCATAAGTCATACTTGTGTAAAGGCACATTACCCACCTGTCAAGTTTGCTGGAATGTAGGCGTGTGACGTATTGCCACACGAAAAGAGCCATCCCCTGGGTAATATAACATGCCTAAAGTGACTAAAGAAACAGACACTATGTAGTTGCAAGACATATTGTTATTCAACTAAGCAAGTAGAGATAACGTCAAGGGTGCTCTTAACGTTCTGCATACAGAAATGATATATATTAGGCACATTATGTGTCAGATATTTCCACAGGTTCTCTGGCTGCTGTAATAATGTTGTCATTTGATACTGGTGGTCGAGTCCCTTGGCTGTGGGCATCCCTGGACCCTCCTGATCCCCTCCGGACACGCCTGAACACAGTCCAAACACTGCAATCAGGACATAAACACACCATGCTGTGATCTAGAAGAACAGAGAACAAACAAGCATTATTCATTCTCGCAAATAGAATTTATCAGCAGACACATGTTCCTATTTCTCCACTCCAGGAATCATTACAACTAGGGTGTTGTCTTTTCCTGTAGCTATGACTTCAGCAGGTTTAGGGTGGTTGTTGAGGGATTCAACCCATACTTTGGCTCCTGGGTTCTTATCAGTGGAGCCAAACCCTCTCTTTCCTCGTACAGTAAGAAGGGCTGTGGCAGTACCCTTCCTAACAATTCCTCCATAATCTGGCATGACGACAATATCATCAAAGCAATCTCCAGGTTGCACTACTAAATCAGTGTCTCCACTGTTCAAGGGTATTACTTTTATCTCTCCTTGATAATCAGAGTTTATTACCACTCCCAGAATTTGGATGCTTTTTAAGGCAAGCCCAGAACAAGGGGCAATCAATCCAAAGTGCCTCGGAGGAATTTGAAATCCAACCCCGCTTTCAATTAAAGCTATATCTTTGGGTTTCAGTCTGTGCATCTGTAAAGCATGTAATTCAAGACCTGCAGGCTCCGGGAGTTGTCTCCCAGTACAAGATGTTGTTAATGGCCATGTGAGGCTGAATCTGCAAAGCTGGCCTCAACATCCGCATTAATGCAGTTTCTGCATTTGTCAAAGGGCTGTTGTTCAAAATTAACAATGCATCATGCAAGTTATCTCTCCAGCCTTTTAATGATCCATCTGACAATTCTTTCAGCTGAGCTTTCAACAATCCATTCATCCTCTCAATGAGGCCCGCAGCCTGTAGGTAGTAAGGAATAGGGTATTTCCAACTCTATGTTGTGTTGTGCACAATAATCCTGCAACGATTTGCCTTTTAAATGAGAAGCATTGTCACTTTGGATCTGCAATGGAGGACTATAATACAAATGAGTAACTTTTTAGTGTTTTTAAAGTATACTGCTAAGTAGCACATTTACATAGAAAGGTTACCGAGTAGCCAGAGTAGGTATCCCCGACTGCACAGGCATACTGAAAACCCCGACTAACTGGCATTGGCCTAATGAAGTCATCTGCCATATCTGTCCTGGCAACTTTCCCCTCCTGAGCTGACCTCTCACCACCTGTGGGACTGGTCTGTGTTGTGTTGTGTATGCTGACAAATGGGACATTGCATAATCACAGTCTTGATTAAATCTAGGGGAAAATAGATCTCTCTTTTCTCAGCCAACCTGTTAATGGCTTTCTCTCCCAGGCATCCCAACATTTGTGACAGATCATTGCTTACAACATTTTCTTTTGGTTCTATCCGTACAATGATCTGTCCCCCCCTCCCCCCCGGGTCAGTATGATCCCCATGCCCTTTTAACTTGTCCTTGTGATGGTTGCTCCCCCCAAACCCTAATGCATCTGGTCTTAGTCTGTAAATTTTATGATTTTTTGCGTAAAAGGTATTTAATACTGCTTTTAAAATGTCGGGGTTTCATCCAATTTTGACCTGCCTTTTTACATTTACAGCTATTACCTGATCATGTGGTGATGCTGGCGGTTACTGCCTATTTAAAAGGAGCCCTGTATTGAAATAAAATTATGTGTGCCTAATTTATAATGATTTGATCGACAGGCTGGCCTGTTTTCCTTTAAATTGTACCTAATGTCTGTAGAATGTGCGATCTGAGCGCAATACGGTGGATTGTATATTTTAATGTTTTTAACATTTGTATGTGGTTCTTATGTTTTTATATTTTATGATTATGATGCATAATCGAATAAAGATTTTATTGATTGATTGATTGAATGATTGTGTGCCCACTTAGCCATTCCAACCAAATGAGAATCCTGTGTCTCCACCTTGGCCTCCAAACTTTTGGCTTTTTCATCTGCAAAGGAATTACACCACAGTTCTAAGAGTCTGTTGGGCAGTGGGCATCTACGTGATGAACAGTAACTTGCTTTGCGATAACATTTCCTAAATCTCTTGCCACAACTCCTTACCCCGCAAATCTTTTGAATGTATCATCCAGTTATGGGAAAGCCATGTCAGAAGCCAGGTAGCCAACCCATTGGCAGTAGACCACGAATCAGTATAGATGTGGCACTTTCCAGGAAATTCTTTTTTCAAAGCTTGATACATAGCATACAGTTCTGCAAACTGGCTACTCTTTCCCTCTCCAGTAGTAGTTAACAATTTTTGGTCACAGGATTGAACAACACTGCTTTCCAATGCCTCTTAGCCCCCACATACCTGGCTGAGCCATCAGAAAGCCTTCCATGTCTCTTGTCTTCTGAAAACAATGCTGCAAACAGCTCACCCCACATCACAGGGGATTCCTTTATCTCAGGCACATTCTGTAATACCTTTGTATCTTTCACTGGGGCCTGTGCCACCTGCTCATGCAACACTGCAGTACCTTTGGGGCCTACTCAGACCCTGTCTTGTATGTACCACTTCCACTTGATAAGGCTGGCTTCCTGCGCATGACATAATCTATGAGTCTTGGGGGTACTCATCACCCATTGCATTATAGGAATCTCAGGTCTCAAAATCACATTGTCCCCAGGGTCAACTGCTCAGTGTCCACCAGGGCCCAATAACATGCAGGCAACTGCTTTTCAAATGGAGTGTATCGCTCTCCAGCATCTGGTAACTTCTTTGCCCAAAATCCAAAAGACACCCTTTTCTTTCCTTGTTTCTGCTACAAACTCGTATTGGCATACTGCCCCTGGACTGTCACATTCAGCTCAACACCCCCCTCTCATACTGGCCACTAATCCAAGGCACTCTGTATAGCCTCCTTTGCAGATTCAAATGCATTCTGTTGCTGCTCTCCATACTCAAGCTCATATTTCTTTTGCGTAACCTTGTACAAAGGGGCCAAAATCTGATTTAAGTGAGGGATATGTTGTCTCCAAAAACCAAACAATCCAATGAACCTCTGACCTTCCGTCCTATTTCATGGCACAGTGAATTCTTTAATCTTTTGTCTAATTTGCAGCACCCCCTCTCTATGATAGACTGTAGTTTGTACTGCTGGTGTTTCTTTACCACCCAAACCTGTAATTGTAAAATACTGTCCTTTGAACTTTTTTGGATTTCCATTTATGAAAGAGGCCTTTGCTCCGGTATCCACTAGAGCTCGCACATTTTTGATGTTTCCAATCTTACAATAAATCTCATCTCTAACATGGAGTCTGTTATCCTTGCGAGCCCACCCCTGCATCGGAGCTTGCCACTTCCCTAATCTAACCTTGCCCTGCGCACTTTCGCCAATGTCAAATCCGGATAAACTCCCTAGTAATCTTCAGGAAACTCCTCATCTCTGCCCCCACTGCTGCTCCTGTCCTCATCTACTCAGTCATAACTCATATCTTTTCCCCCATCAGACAGGGCTCTCTCTCATTTTCCCTGCGGGGTTCTCTCTCTCTCTCTGTCCTTCTCTTCTCTCTCCTCCTCCACCTCTGACTCCCCCTGTTTCCGATTCACCTGCTTATTATCCTTCTTATTCACCTTTCTACTTCCTTCCTTTTTATCCAGCCCTTGCCTCCGATACATCTCCAACATACTCTTGGTGCTCAGCACCTTGAGACCCTCACGGGTGAGTAGCGGACTTCATAATTCCTTGATTGATTGATTGATTTTGTGGTATCAATGCCATCAATTTCTTCTCTCAACACTCCATCTTACAACAATGTCATAAACATTTCTCTCCTGGACACTCTATTATTATCAGTACGAGTTTCAGACCAGGAGAACCTCTCAGTCTTGATTCACTTCCCCAACTCACCCAATTCACATACTGCCTCTAGCACCTGAGACAAGGGATTGACTGTTTGATTAATCAACAATGTCATTATAACATGTTTGTAGGCTGGGGGAGCTAAACGAATGATCTTATTTCGCACTGATGCATTTAGCAATCCATTCATGAAATCATGAGGAGTACCCATTAGAAATTCAATCTTCATTACATCCTCTTTCATTCTCTGCATTGCACCCCTTAATGTAAACCAGGGTTTATCAGTTGGCGACCAATCTGACTCAGTTGGGTATTTGTGTAAACATCCGCCTGCCGCTAACTGCAGTAAAGTAGTTTGCGCATTTCGCTGAAAATTCCTAAGCTCATCTTACACAACAGGATCATTGCTTAGTATGCAAAACTTTGCCACATCTCCATGATCTAAATACACTCCCTGTGCCCCTAAATCAAACAAGCGCACCATCCATGCAATCAATGTGTCACCCGACCTCTGTCAGAATCTATCTATGATATCACTAATCTCCTGCTGTATGAAATCTTCCAAAGAGTTTAACACAAGTCCCTGTTGATTTTATGGGCATTGCTGTCTCTTTTGCCAGTATATTGTCTGTGCCCGACGAGAACTCTGATGAATACCATATGTTATCATCCCTCTCCTCCGGGTTCCAGTCTAAACCAGCCTTAGCATTAGCCAAATGCACCTTTCTCTTGTTAACCCTTCTTCTCCGCCTCTTCCATTTATATTGTGCTACACATATCGCTGCCTTTTCAGCCACAAACTGATAAGTTTCCAACTTATCTTGCCACAATTTATTCTGACATGACAGCATTACAGAAGTATTCTTGGCTTCCACTAACTGTTTTTCCATCGCTTCACGCTCCTTTTCCTCCTGAATACATTTTTCATTCATTTTCCTATAAGCATTTAAGAGGATCCAGCCTTTTCAACCCGAAATACAATACGCTTTCCCTTTTTCAATTGGCACTTTTTGAAAGCAAATTAATACATCTTCTGGCTGGGCATCAGACATACATGCACTCCAATTCTCACTAAACCCAGCACAATGCGACCACTCATGAGCAAGCTGACTATATGCAACTAACTCCCATCCAGGTATTTCATTTGGTATCTGGGAACCTGCTTTATCCATTTTTGTTTTTCTGACAAACATTCTGCCCCTTTCACTTCGAATCGTGCAAGTGACCCCATAATGTTCTGCTTTTCCTTCAGAGCACCTGAGCAAGACTTTAAAATACCACGACACAACTTGAACACTCTTCAAAATAAGACTCGTGGCATTAGAATACCAAAATACAATGCAGACAAAGCCGAACACTCACTTGCCAAGTAAAGAGGAATATTTATTGCAGCCAGTTCCCATATATCAAATAGAAATAATGCACATGTAGAATAAATGCATATACTAAATATATATATATATATATATACACAAGAATAAATACACAGAAAGATAACTGTATGCAAACAAGAATGAGTAATTAGAACATAGAATACTTCGCCGGCTGTTTGTCTTGCATCATCCTGCCAGCATGACTGGGGAACCTGGTGGCAGTCTTGGCAGAAGCTCTCAACTGGGAAAGGTCTCTAGGCGGTGCGTCTACCCCTAGAAGAGTTCCTGTAAATGTGCCAATAGGTCTCCGTCTTTATACACTTACTAACATAGAGAGAGGCTTCTAGATGCTCCCATCTCCCTTCATCTGCACTGTAGGTGCTGGCTGCATTCTCTGCGTCGTGGTCACTCAACGGAGCTGGCCAGGCTCTGATGAGAGCTGAGGCAGAATTCTTCACTTTCTCATCCTTGGGTTACGCAGCCCACACTGTCTCTTATAGCAGCTTATCTCTCCTGCTCGGTGAAGTAAGAAATGTAAGCAATTCTGTGGGTGCGCAAGTAACCTGGGGCCTGGCTTTTTTTGCAGCTGAAAGGCAGGGTCAGACAGACACAAGATGAAACCGTGCTCACAAATGTAGTTAAAGCAACATGAGTCAATGGTCAATACACAATCTTACAATGTATAATTGCATGTAGCATTACACCTGTGATCCAGCGCTAACAATAAAAATAATTCTCCTAAATGCTTTGGTCATCCAGGTGCAACTATTCCTCTAACACACACTATATCCATATGATGGTGGGGCCCATAACACCGCATATACATTCACTTACTCATTTGTTCCCTGGATTTCCTCTGTCAATAACCTAGGAGAAAAACGATTCGCTGGAAGGAGACGGGATACCTCTTTAACATGACATAATATTTCTCTTTTGCTTTAAGGTATTCCGCTCATTGGTCGATGGACCAACTAGTAGGAATCAGTTGATGGTGATTAAGACCAGCTCAATCACAATAAACTCTTTATCAATTTACTTTAATCATTGAGCTAAAGAATCACTGAGTCATTTGTTTAGAGAATAATAAAGTTTATATAAAGTTTTTATGCAAGAAATGAGGTTAAGTTTATTATTCTGATCATTACATTTATAATCACTATAAGGATAAAATGAAATTGCAATGCATATCTTTTTGACGCAAGAATAAGGTTATCATAGTAAGAACTCTTAAAGATCAATCTATCTATCTGGGGAAAATCTAATAGTTCTAAAATAAAAATCTATCAGGAAAAATTCTCCTAAAGCAGCATCTTATACTCAACTGGAAAAGAAAAATAGCAGCAGCAGCATCAGCTCGTCAGCATCAGCAACCGCAACTTCACCGATCTACAGAATCTAACTTCTCCAGCAACTCCTGTAGCATCTACCTCAGCAACTCACGCAGCATCTCTCGCAGCAAC
The DNA here is from genome assembly GCA_963921515.1 of Calotriton arnoldi. NCBI lineage: Eukaryota > Metazoa > Chordata > Amphibia > Caudata > Salamandridae > Calotriton > Calotriton arnoldi. The sequence continues at coordinate 1,074,472 of CAWUFW010006241.1, read as the reverse complement.
TCTCGCAGCAACTCTCGCAGCAACTAACCCCTCCCACCAAGAGTAGGTCTTCTTATACCCTAATTCTGGCTTACAGAAATAAAATGTTTCATCTTCATGGCGTGATTCTTTCTCATTGGTCAAAACTCAGGCCCATATACATTTTAATCAAACTTCCTGGTCTTAACCAGTTCCTTGTGGAATGTCCATGCAAGCATCGTTTCCCACAGTTTATGTCGTTGCTCATCCGTTTCGATCAGTCCAATTTGTATCTTTTTCTGCTACATTTTGGGCTTAACAGTTCCGTCTATTTATTCAGTTGGACTTCTCACGCTTCTTGCTGATCATCTTGGCACACATCTGCTCAGAAAGGTCACAACAGCCTTGACCATACTTCCATCTTAGCCTCTCAGCACCAGCACGTGATCATCCCTTTTGCACAGTCTCACTCCTCTATCACATGGTCCCCCGCTCATGCGTACTCTAGCAACTGGCGGCCATTTTATATTGCTGCTCGACAGGCCTAAGCGCACTATTTTCAAAGATAAACAAAATATTGTTAAAACAAAGAAATATAAACCCTTTTGTTTCCCTCCCGTCTTTCTACGTACCCCAATTAGGTATTACCTAGCAAAAAGCAACATATAAAGCTGTCCCTTACTTACCATCGCTTTATTTTACAACCACACATTTTATTTAAAAGCACAGATCATGCATTTATTATGTAATTAGTACGCAAATATTATGTTATGTTAGACACGTAAACAATTATAAGTTGATTATTTTGCACAACGGAATAGCGTGTTACCTTTAACCCTTAACATGTAACATACATTGTTGGTTATTTACTTAAACGAACATGTTTATTAAATATTTTACGAAAATATTAGGAGGTTAAAATTTTTTCATTTACCCTGCTCCATCAACTCCCCCCTTTGGTGATTTTTAATATCACCACAAAACCCAAGTTATACAATTCTCTCAGACATCATATATCTTTTATCCGTTTGCTTTTGTTAGTTTACACAACTGTATCCCTTTCAACTTGTCTCTTCGTTTTCTTGTACATGTTCTCTTTTATTTCTTCTAACTCTATTTCACCCATTTCTCTCTCTCTCTCCTTGTTTATCATGTTTTCTTTTTCTATTTTATTCTGCCTTCTTCTTCTCTTTATACATGTAATTGCAAGCTTCAGTACTAATATTATTATTATTATCATGGTTGCTATTATTATAACTTTCCCTATTATTAATCCACTCATTCTTGTTAACCAATTTATTACTGAAGAAAACCCTTTATCAAGTTTTCCAAACACACTTTCAACCTCCAGTGGAACAAGTTCTTTGTGCAAATTTGTAATATTTGTTATATACTTCTGTATATTTTCGCTTTTATCTGGAATGTAAGTGCAACAATGTTGGACTTTCAGCATTCCACAGACTCCGCCCTCTTTTGCCAAAAGAATGTCAAGGGCAAGTCGATTTTGCATCACCATAGCTCTCATGGCAACCATCTCGGTATTTACCATCAAGAACCCTCCAGCAGTATCTGTAGATAAACGATCTACCACTGTGGATAATTTCCGAATTCTAAATGCATTCAAAGATATTCCCACTGCTGGTATCAATGCACCAAAAATATCACCTACTATTTCTGAAAAACTTTCCCTTTTTCTACGTGTAAAGGTATTTATCATTTTGTGTGTTCCCTTTTCTTTTCTATCCACATGAAAAATCTTTGGAAAGACCAGGCCTATGTAACATGACCCATACCAATGGTCTGGCAACCTATAATAAGCCCTATTTCCGCAAATATAATAGATCCCTGGAAATAGTGGATCTTTTCCCCCTTTGAATCCCCATCCACCTAAAATTTGGTAATTGTCATGGCAAATACTGGAACCCACAAAATAATTGTCATATCTTGTCTTATTTCTTCTAATGCACAACCTTCCCTGTTGGGGCCAATCCAGAGTCATAGCTGCATTTGTCTTTTTCTTGTCATGATTGTCTTCCTCAAACGCCCAAAGAGGTGTTTTTGTCTCTTCTATTACCTTTCTTTGAAATTTCACTCTTCTCTCTTCAACCAGCTCTAAAAATACTTTTTCTTCCTTCTTTAACTCACAGGTAAGGTTGTACCTAATTATACTATCTAAGGTTAAAATCTTATTTTCTAGAAAATATTCACCAAACGTTTTTCCCTCTTTTATTTTGTTCAGCTCGGGAACTACAGAAACTTTCGCAAAAATCTTATTTATGTCAGTGTAATAATATTCTAATCTACCTGTTTTATAAAATAAACTTGCTAAAACGCTACATGTTATTCCATACGTCAAAGGGAGGTGATGATAAGTCACACCCTCTGCTACAGATGCAGGCAACTGCATACAAACATAGCAATCTCTTACATCCATTGTTTCTACATACTCATATAATAATTTAGTAAAAACATTTTTTGAAAAATCTGTTATTGATTTGTCCTTGTGTAATTCTGCACTACTCTTTAAAATAACTGGTTCTTGAGTGTTAGCTCCCTTTTCTTTCTCAGTGTTATTAGACGTTTCTACTACAGCTAAACTAATTGGAATAGTGATTGCTAAAACCACCCATACTGTTATTAATAATCCTGTACAAAAGCAACACATCTTGCACCATCTACTTAAAAACTCACATTTACATTTTCTATCTCTAGTATTCTCCATTTTGTTTTATAACCTTATTTATTTGTTTTCCAGAAAATTGTGTCACTACACCTCAGAAATGACTTATTTGCCACTCTGTACTCCACTGTTTTGTCTTTGCTTGGTACTTTCTTTTAATTCTTTCTCAGAATTCTTTCTTTGTCACATCCGGTAAATTCGTCAGATCCAGTGTTTTGTAAAATCCGGTAGAAACTATCTAAACTTCTTCAGGTTTGTTGCACTTCACTTTCTCCCATCAGGTTTCTTTGTTCTGGGTTTTCGTGAGTGTTCTTTTCTTCTTTGTTACTAGTCAAAGCAAGATACAACCATTCAGGCGATCTATACTTCGGATTTACCTTCTTTACTCTTTTCGTTTTCTGCAAGTGTTTTCCACCTTGTTTTTCTTGCTCTCTCTGACTTGTTATTTCATTCACTTGTTCAGCACTTTTCCCATCCAATCTTATGATTCTGTATCTTAATTTTCTTACTTCATTGGGCCAATTGTCTCCTTTTCTTGGCCTTTTTGCCTCACTTCCTTTTTCCTCTCTTTCTGTTTTCCAATTTCTTTTTCTTGACTCTAGTTTTTGGTTTCTTTCTTCTCCACTTTCTTCAGACTCTGTTTCAATTCTTTCGTTATTGTCTCTTATTTTGAAACTTATAATTTCATTTTCTTCCTCTACTTGTGGTTCTTTTCTTATCTTCCTTCGTTCACCTATTTCTGTCCCTCCTCGAGGTTCTTCCGAATTTGTGTCAGTCTCTCTATCTGCTTCTAAATTTCCCTGTTCTCGTGTTTGACTATTTGTCCCTATTGCTCCTCGGGGATCTTCCGATTTTTCTAGCTTTTTGTTTGAAACTCTCCGTTCTTCATCTATTAATATTATCTCCGAAGGATTTTACCACAACTTGTACTTGGTTGCTCACTGTCACTATCTTCTGGCTCAGTTTCTTCTCTTATGTTTTCAAAATTCCAATTTCTTTTTAGAATTTCTTCACACTCCGAATGATCTGTATCAGATTCTGAACTGGTATCTGATATTTCCAGATGTCGACTTACAGGTCGATCTTCAAATTCTGGAACTTCAGCTATTTCTTCTACTTCTTCTGTCGTTGCACTTGTAGTTGGGTCTTCCAGATGTCGACTTACAGGTCTATCTTCAGGTTCTGGCACCCTGTTTGTTTCTTCTTCTGCTTCTGAACTGTTATCCAATACTTCCAGATGTCGACTCACTTGTCGATCTTCAGGTTCTGGAACTCTGATAGTGTGACTGGCATGTACCCAGTGTTTCACTCCTGCACACTTGACTGCAGTGGTCGTCACCAGGATCACTTGTCGTGGTTCGTCCCAGCGAGGAACCAAACAGTTTCTTCTCCTGTGGACTTTTATGCGGACCCAATCTCCTGGATTCAAGTCGTGAGCTGGTTTTCTTTCAAGAGTGGTCGCATCCGGTCCAACCTGATGAAACACAGAACGCACCACATCAGCCAATCCTTTGCAATAATCCAGCACTAGATCATCAGTTATAGTCAGTAGTTTGTTGACAGGTACTTGTGCTTGTCTCATTGCTCGTCCCATAATTATTTCATGGGGACTGAGTCCAGTTTTCCTTTCCGGAATACTTCTGATTGTCATTAAACCTAATGGCAAGGCATCTGGCCATTTGAGTCCTGTAGCTTGACACATTTTTCCTAACCTGTTCTTGATTGTTCCATTCACTTGCTCTACGATTCCAGAAGCCTCTGGTCTGTATGCACAATGCAGTTTCTGTTTAATACTAAGTGCTTCACAAATCAGTTTAACTAATTAATTTTGGAAATGTGTTCCTCTATCTGTTTCAAACGTGACTGGAAAACCATACCTCGGAATGAATTCTCGCAGCATAAGTTTTGCTACCGTTATTCCATCATTCCTTCTTGTTGGGTATGCCTCCACCCAACGGGAAAACAAACAGACAACCACTAGGACATACCGTAATCTGTTACAAGGTGGCATTTCAATAAAATCCATTTGCATTCTAGTGAAAGGACCCCCTTCTCGTCCTATTGTTCCTAGACTCACTACTGTCTTCCTTCCTGGATTTAACTGTTGACAAATAAGACATCTCTGACAAAGACTCTCAGCTATGGCTCTGAATTTTGGATTATACCATGTTTGTCTAAAAAGTCTGATCATTGAATCTCTCCCAATATGGGCTTGTCCATGGTACATCCGTGCCATGTCAGAAATCATGCTATCAGGCATAACTGGTCTCTCATCTCTGTAAACCCAAACATCATTTTCTTCATGTTTTCTACACCCTGCTTTTATCCATGTATCTTTTTCCTCATCCTCTGCAGCTTCTTGTAACTGTCTCACCTCATCCCATGTCTCAATAGAGTTAGTAAAAAGCAAAGGACAAGAAATATGCTCTCTTTCCCGACATTTGTTTAAAGAAGCCACATTCTTTGCACAATACTGTGCCATTTCGTCAGCATATTTATTACCAACAGTTATGTAGTCTTCCCCATTTTTATGTGCATTGCACTTCACAACAGCAATCTGTTTAGGCAGCTGTATCGCCTCAGGCAGCTTTTTCACAAAATCTCCATTTCTAATGGGCGTTCCAGCAGACGTCAAGAAACCCCTTTGTGACCAAATCTGACCAAAGTCATGCACCACCCCAAAGCCGTACTGGCTATCTGTCACAATCGTAACACGTACATTTCTTCCCAACTTGCATGCTTGAATCAGAGCTACTAATTCTGCGACTTGGGCAGACCGTACACCTTTCAGACAAGATGCTTCCATTACAGTTGCTACTGTGCAAACTGCATATGCTGCACTTAGAACTCCATCACTCGTTCTCAAACATGAGCCATCCACAAACAGAATATAATCTGATTCTTTCAAAGGCTCATCTCGTATGTCAGACCTTGGTTTTGTACAGTATTCGAGCACATTCAGACAATCTTGATCTACTTCATCCATTTCAATCACACTCTCTTCATCTGGCAATGATGTCGAAGGATTCACATTCATACATCTGTCAATGGTCACATTATCTGCACTCAAAATTACTTTTTCATACCTAGTCAGCCGACTATGTGTCATGTATTGGGTTTTCGTTCTTGTCAAGAGAATTTCCACAGAATGGGGAACATACACACTTAGTGGATATCCCATCACTATGCCTTCACTCTGTTCCAGACTCACACAAGTAGCAGCAACTGCTTTCAAACATCCAGGCAATGCTTTTGCTACAGGGTCTAAAACAGCTGAAAAATATGCAATGGGTCTTTTCATAGTTCCATGTCTCTGTACCAAAATTGAAAATGCACATCCATCTCTTTCACTGCAATACAGCTCAAAATCTTTCTCATAGTCAGGCATTCCTAATGCTGGAGCCTCACATAATTTCTTTTTCAGCTCTCTGAATGCTTTCATTTCTTCATCATTCATTTCAAAAGGATCTTTAACATCCTTCTTTGTCAGTTTCTGCAATGGTTTAGCAATTAGTGAAAAACCGCTTATCCATTGTCGACAATATCCAACCATTCCCAAAAACATTCTTACCTCTCTTTGTGTCATTGGAGCTCTCATTCCTTGAATCATTTTTATTCTTTCAGTCGTCACCTTTCGCACTCCTTTCTCAATTTTATGACCTAAATACTGGACTTCTAGTTGACAAAACTGCAATTTTGAAGGGGACACTTTATGTCCTCTTTTTGCTAAATGATTCAGCAAAGCAATTGTATCATTAACACATTCTTCTTTTGTTTTTGATGCCACCAGTAGGTCATCAATATACTGAACCATCACTGACTTTTCTGGCATTCTTAAATCTTCCAATGATTTCTTTAGGATCTGATTAAAGATTGAGGGACTTTCTGTGTACCCTTGAGGAATTCGGCACCATGCCAAAATACGCTCTCCAAACCTAAATGCAAATAATGGCTGGCTATCTGGATGCAATGGAATAGAGAAAAATGCATGACATAAATCAATTACTGTGTACCATTCTGCTTCACGTGGAATCTGGTATAGAATCACAGCAGGGTTCGGTACTATTGGGCAACAAGGCACAACAATTTTGTTTACCTTCCTCAAATCCTGTACAATTCTATATGTTCCGTTTGGCTTTTTCAGTCCCATTATTGGCGAATTACATGGACTGCTCATGATTTCTTTTAGAATCCCTTGTTCAATCATTTTATTTATTACTGGCGTTATTCCTTCAATTATTTCTGGTGTCAATTTATACTGGGGCGTATTTGGGTAACTCGTTCCCTCTTTCACTGTTATTTTAACGGGATCTACTCCTTTCATTAATCCTACATCTTCTCCTGTAAAGTCCCACACTTCTTCTTTGACTGTCTTTTTCAATTCAATTGGGATTTTCTCTGCATCAAATACAGGAAACAAACCATTTACTTCTGGTTCTAAATTCACCATTGTCATTTTATACAGCACATCCTCATCTGGAGTCTGAAATGCAATTCTGTCTGGGGTAAAGTAGATAGTGCAATTCATCTTGCACAATAAATCGCGTCCTAAAAGGTTCACAAGACTACAATCGCATACCACAAATCGGTGCATTTCGCTAAATGGACCAATTCTTACCTCCACTAATTTGGTAAGAGGCGTTTTAATTTGCTGATTTGAAACTCCAACTACTTGGATATGTTCACCTGAGAGAGGAAGGTTTGGTATTTCCATTGACCTAACAGTAGAACGGGTAGCTCCAGTGTCAACAAGGAATGTTAATTTGCACCATTCACTTCTCCATCCACAAATGGACCAAACTGATCTAACTCTAGAGTTGCGCCAAGCACGCACTCTTCCCCCTCTCCTAGGCACCGTCAGGAACTTTCATCCGTGTCATCCTCATCCTGTCGTAAGCAATATTGAGAAATTGCAGCTGCACGCGGCAACTGTGTTACCTGTTCTCCTCCGTAGAATCCTGTTTCTGCACTGTATTTCTGTTGGTTAACACTCTTGGGAAGTGGTGGTTGTGGCACCTGACCTTGTTGAGTAACTACCTCACTCTGCACCTGTGAATTTAATGATTGATTTTCCACATTAGGTTTTGGAGGAAATTTACACTTGTTTCTCCAATGTCCTAGCTTTCCGCAATTGTGGCATGGCCACTTTTTCTTTGCCTCATCTATGCTCATTTGTCCTTTTCCTTTACCTATATTAGGTCGGGATCTAACCTGTCCTGTTTCATTACCAGTATTACTCAATTGAGCTTCTTGCTTCTCTGCAACTTTCACCTGTGCCCACATGGCCTTTTCTTTCAATTTACGCTGTCTACTCTCAATATCATCACTGCAATACTTAGCATATCTCAAAACCTCGTCAACTGTGCTATTCTGCCAACAAATCATATGCTGCTTAATCATTTCACTTATCTCTGGTTTCAATCCATACACAAACCTATATACAAAATGACTCATATCCTTCTCATTCAGTGTCTCATAACCACTGTACTGTTTGAAAACCAACAACAATCTCTCATAGTAAGCGTGCACTGATTCTTTACTTTCCTGCGTTGTTCTGTCTATTTTTACCCAATCTGTTTCTTTAGGTGGAATCTTATTCTTCAAAAAGGTAATTACTTGGTCGTACTTCCTCATCACTTCTGGTCCTGGCGCTCCTGTTTTAGCGTCCCTTGGATATTCTACAGTTGGCCAATCAATAGTAATCTTACATTCTGTCCACAAATCAGCTGGCACTACTATATAAAACAATCCATCCAGATCTATCCACAACACTTTTGACACCTTAACAAATCTTTCCACTTGTCTGTACCATTCTACTGGCTTCTCTCTCAATTTTGGGAAGTCATTTGTAAATGACAGTATATTCTGTCTGGCCCCGGAACATGCACATAACTACCACCTGGAGTTTCTCTCATCGGGTACTCCCTAACAACTGGTTCCCTATCTGTCACTGCAAAAGCCAAAGATGCTTTATCTGTTGTTTTCTCATTCTTTTTCGACCATCTATTTCTCCACCTTTCCACATCACCCCATTTTCTCAATAAAAAAATTAACTCTTTTATTTGGGTCAGTCTTCCTGATGTGTTCAAATTCTCTATGTCTTTCTCACAAAAATCTACTCTGTATGGTTTCTGCAACGTTCTCACTTTCACAAATTCCACTCCTAGTTCATTTGCTGTCTCTTCCAATTTGTCATGTAAATTTCTAGCTCTCCATGTAAGACTTTTGCACAAAAACATAATCTCATCATCCTGATAATTTTTTAATTTTTCTGTTCCAATTGTTCCCAAAATCAATTCTTCCATGTCTATTTTCAACCAAATTACATCTAATGGTTTCACTTCCGGTTCTTTTGTTTTTAGTGCTTTCATCCATTCATTTAACTCATCTGGAGTCGGACCTACAGGCGTACTATTTAATTCTATCCAATTGCTGCTTCTTTCTGGTGTTCCTGATGCAGACTCCGTCACCATAGGCATTCTCCTAATCTCATTTTCATTTATCGTCAAATTAGTAGGTGGGCTTGGTCTATAGGTACTAGCCAAATTGTGTGCACCTTCATTATTCAGCTCCATCCCTTCTCTTTTTCTTTGCAAATGTGAATTCATGGGAATCACTAAAGAACGTTCATCAATTTTCTGATTCTCAAAAATTGGCATTACTGGACCTATTGTTACTGGTACAGTTACAGCTTCCATATTCTTGGTCAATTCTCTTATTTTCTCAGTCAATTCTCTTGTCGTTTTTGCTAATTCAGTTGCATTGTCACTTTCTATCTCTTCATTTTGTGAAGTTTTTAATTGATCTTGTGACCGATTTGTCTCATCTCTTCGTTCGGGATTTTTATTCCTCCCAGTTTCCATTTGCGGTGCATTAGGTGTCACCACCGCAGAAGTCTGTTGGTATGGAGGTGGGTTTCTGTTTAAAATATCTTCCAGCAATTCGTCATCCGTTTCACTACCACCATACACATACTTTTCTACCACCACATGTTTCTTTTTCTCTGTACACTTTCTCTTTGCTTCTTCCTCAACTGTAAAAGCTGGAAACAAACCTCCTGTCATGTTAGCATATCTCCAACGCTTTATTCTGTCCTCATGATTTACTCCCCATAACCTTCCAGGCACAAACTCATGATTCTTTAATCCTCTGAATCTCTCTCGCTCATACATCTCAACTTCCCATTCCGTTAAAGCTTCAAACTGTGTCGGTCTAGGTCTAGGTTCTAACATTGCCATCTTTTCTCTCAAATTCCGTAATACAGCTACATTAAATGAACCATTCTCAGGGAAAGCCAATGCTCCATCATTCTTGGTATATTTTGTCCAATTTTCTAACCATATGCATGTATGATATCCATATTTCAGCATCATATGCGAAGCTGGTGATTTCGGCGGAGGAATTATTTGTCCCTCTCTAGTCACTACCTTTTTGTCTTTCTTAAAGAAGTTCTTAACTTTCGACATCCATGACGTTTTCTCTCTACCATACTCATAGTACGACATGATTCACAACCTCTTTTCTCCTTAAATGATCCGCAATTCAACACTGTTCTCTATGCGTTATTCCAACCAATACTAGCGCGACTCACACCAACACTCCAATCAGAGCGATTTCTGTCTACCGCGCACTGACCAATCCCAGCACGACTCTTGTCTACGTCACTTCTGCTCTTGACCCCTCCTTTACAAAATTTATCGGCAATTTCTTTTTCAACAATTCTTCGTTAGTTACAACATTTAAAACACATTTCCATTGTCTGATTCGCTAAACAAAAGAGATAGCTTTGACCATTTACACAAGAACTCTGTATTTTACAGTAGGCAGCGCTTACCTCTACCCTACCACAGAATTTTCAGTTTCGCCGATAAAGTAGTACTTCCCTCTACCTTACCCTTCTTTCAAGCAATCAGTAAACCCGTTTCTCTGGGGATAAAACTCATGTGGAGACTATACTGCTCCTGAGAATTAAGGCCAAAGTTTCACAAGAAAACCGATCACTATTTCACTTACACACCTTTTATACGGAAAATGTCCCTATCATAACACAACCTGTGTTATTTCCAAAAATGAACTCAGACAATGCACAATTCCATGTGACTTCTCTTGCCACACGTGTTCCACTTCCTACTTCCCAGAAGCGTGAAAACTTACATATAACATAACGCGACTCAACAAGAAGTGTTAGACATGAACGTATCAATAATCAATAATCACCAAACTAATCTATAGTAACCATAACTCTGCTACCAAGAAATCTGATCCAGCGCTAACAATAAAAATAATTCTCCTAAATGCTTTGGTCATCCAGGTGCAACTATTCCTCTAACACACACTATATCCATATGACGGTGGGGCCCATAACACCGCATATACATTCACTTACTCATTTGTTCCCTGGATTTCCTCCGTCAATAACCTAGGAGAAAAACGATTCGCTGGAAGGAGACGGGATACCTCTTTAACATGACATAATATTTCTCTTTTGCTTTAAGGTATTCCGCTCATTGGTCGATGGACCAACTAGTAGGAATCAGTTGATGGTGATTAAGACCAGCTCAATCACAATAAACTCTTTATCAATTTACTTTAATCATTGAGCTAAAGAATCACTGAGTCATTTGTTTAGAGAATAATAAAGTTTATATAAAGTTTTTATGCAAGAAATGAGGTTAAGTTTATTATTCTGATCATTACATTTATAATCACTATAAGGATAAAATGAAATTGCAATGCATATCTTTTTGACGGAAGAATAAGGTTATCATAGTAAGAACTCTTAAAGATCAATCTATCTATCTGGGGAAAATCTAATAGTTCTAAAATAAAAATCTATCAGGAAAAATTCTCCTAAAGCAGCATCTTATACTCAACTGGAAAAGAAAAATAGCAGCAGCAGCATCAGCTCGTCAGCATCAGCAACCGCAACTTCACCCATCTACAGCATCTAACTTCTCCAGCAACTCCTGTAGCATCTACCTCAGCAACTCACGCAGCATCTCTCGCAGCAACTCTCGCAGCAACTCTCGCAGCAACTAACCCCTCCCACCAAGAGTAGGTCTTCTTATACCCTAATTCTAGCTTACAGAAATAAAATGTTTCATCTTCATGGCGTGATTCTTTCTCATTGGTCAAAACTCAGGCCCATATACATTTTAATCAAACTTCCTGGTCTTAACCAGTTCCTTGTGGAATGTCCATGCAAGCATCGTTTCCCACAGTTTATGTCGTTGCTCATCCGTTTCGATCAGTCCAATTTGTATCTTTTTCTGCTACATTTTGGGTTTAACAGTTCCGTCTATTTATTCAGTTGGACTTCTCACGCTTCTTGCTGATCATCTTGGCACACATCTGCTCAGAAAGGTCACAACAGCCTTGACCATACTTCCATCTTAGCCTCTCAGCACCAGCACGTGATCATCCCTTTTGCACAGTCTCTCTCCTGTATCACATGGTCCCCCGCTCATGCGTACTCTAGCAACTGGCGGCCATTTTATATTGCTGCTCGACAGGCCTAAGCGCACTATTTTCAAAGATAAACAAAATATTGTTAAAACAAAGAAATTTAAACCCTTTCGTTTCCCTCCCGTCTTTCTACGTACCCCAATTAGGTATTACCTAGCAAAAAGCAACATATAAAGCTGTCCCTTACTTACCATCGCTTTATTTTACAACCACACGTTTTATTTAAAAGCACAGATCATGCATTTATTATGTAATTAGTACGCAAATATTATGTTATGTTAGACACGTAAACAATTATAAGTTGATTATTTTGCACACGGAATAGCGTGTTACCTTTAACCCTTAACATGTAACATACGAACATGTTTATTAAATATTTTACGAAAATATTAGGAGGTTAAAAAATGTTCATTTACCCTGCTCCATCACCTGCGACCTCTGCCCTGGGCAGTGAGAAGGACTGGACCTGTTCTTTACAACATTTTGGAACCTAAGTAACTCCAAGGGCTTTTGTCGGCTTACCCCCTTTTCAGGAAATCTCAGTTCCATCAAAGATTTATTTTGCACAAATGACTGCTGCTAGGCTCTGATTATCTGGAGTCTGACTCTGCTTGACGTGCCCTCAACCAGTCCTGGGCCTTCGCAGAGTGTCAGCAGCTGCTTTTGGGCATCTGCACTCATCAGCACAGTGCACCAATCAAAAAACACCATGTCTGTCTGCTCGAGCACTGACCATTGTGTTTTGCCAAAGCTGTAGTGCCCAAAGGCAGTTTAACGCAACCTGTCGCACTCTGCACACATCAAGGAAAGACAGGTCTTTGCCCTCCGTGACTCCAATCACTGCATCGTATTCAGCAAGGGGAGACTCCAGCAACGTGGGTCCCGATCCCAAGGCCGGCGGCACCGCTGCAATCCCTCGAGAAAGGTACTGTGCACTCCGTGACTTACGAGGTCCCTGCAGCCCACCAGCGCTCTCGCGGGCAGCCCTGAATGGTGTGAGTAGATCAGTCTCCTGCAAACTTGACATTGCATTTTAACTGTAATATCTTTGGAAGCATTGCTTCGCGCTCACCTAGGGAGAAAGCCTGTTGCCGATCATCCACGGCGTAGATCGCTGTCATTTCCCCAGCATAACCTTAAAGAATCTACTGAAAGCACAAGGGCTCTTTCAGAATTATACATTCTTGAAGTATTTGTCACTTGAGATGCTTTAATTGGATTGTTATCATGTTTATTTTGTTCTGAAGAGTAAAAGAGATACTATTTCATACCTCACTAGGAGTCTTTTTTGTGGTGTTCTCCCTGTGTTACTGTATCCACTTATGCACAACTACTTCCCACATTGCCTCTTATGTTAAGCCTGACTGTTCTGTGCCAAGCTACCAGAGGGTGAGCACGGGCTGATTTAAGTGTGTGACTGACTTTCCCTAACTAGAATTGCAGACCCTACTTGGACAGGGTGCATACCTCTGCCGATTTCTAACAGGAACTATCTGCATCCTACGATGTGGGGCTCTGTCACTGTAACCAGGTTGTTTTGCAGCAGGAGTGATCACCCTTTTTGAAGACCACAGAATGGTAGGGTTTCCTCTAGGGGAATGGAATGAGATCCTAGGGGCATTGTGAGCCATTTAAGATGGACACATTGTAGCGTAGCTCTCCTTTTCCTGCTCTGTATCTCCTTAATAGACTGTCAAACACCGTTTGCATCTGTCCCTTGACCAAGGGATGGTTTAGAGAAACTGCAGGTCCCCAGGCCTGGATGAAAGATTGGATGCCGAGGCTTCGCAAGACTCAGCTGAGCGATGCTGTGAGGAGGCCACAGCAGCCTCAACATGCCATGAGGGCCTACAGAAACTCTGTGGCAGATGCACATTCGAGTTCAGAATAGGAGCACATTTCTGAATGAGTGGCAGTTGCAATCCACCTACTGGAAAGTGGGACACGTTTGTTGCATCTAAGTGAAGGGAAATTGATGAGGCAAGCAGGTGTGCGAGGACCAAGATGGTGGCTGTGGAGGCCTAAAGATAACTGAAGCCGATGCATGCAACACTTACCAATACCATTAAGGCTCAGCAGACATTTTACAATGCGTTTACCAACTGAATTGGTGAACATTAGCGCTGGGAGCACCTGTGCACGAGGTATAAACACTGTTGGCTATGCTGGTGTCTTTATGTGTCGGCTCCTGGTACTGTAATAACACAGTGAAGTACATGGTATCTCTTGATGAGCTGGCTTGGTGTTATTTGTGCCTACAGAAGTTCTGTGGGACTTGGGCGGTTCTCTTAGGTCCACTGGAGGACAAGACATACACACTGCCCTGAGAGTTCCCTGCAGCAACATCACAATGGGGAAGACACACACCAAGCAGGGCAAACTCACCTTTGGGCAAAAGAAGGCACCCAACTCCCATTCTCGTCCTGGGACCCCCACCAGGAGCCCAGGACACTGGTGATGTAATTATACCGCCTGCCATTGATATCAAGAGCATCTTAATGGATATGAAATCCAGCTTAAGGCCTATCAATACCAAAGTTGACCACTTGACAGCACAAATGGACCCTCTAAAGGACTGATTGAACAAACATGGTGATCATCTTAATGAAGCGGAACTGTGGATCTCCCAATAGGAATATGGCGCTACAGATGCTCAAACCTCATTGTAGTGTATGGAGAGAGAAATGACTAAGATCGAGGCAAAAATGATGATCTAAAGTCAAGGTCCTGCAGAAACAACATTAAAATCGTGGACTTCCCTGAAGAAACAACCAACCTTAGTAGGCCCAAAACGTATATTGAAACACTGCCCGTTGACCTGCTTGGCCGGCCTAACTTCTCATACATGCTTGTAGTCAAATGAGTGCGCAGGTCTCTAGGCCCTAGACCTCTTCCTGGGGCTCTTCCAAGACCAATAATTGACAGACTTTTGAATTTCTGGGACTGTGACACTGCACTTGGCTGGAAAACGGTCCTCTAAGGCATCAGGGATCCCAAATATCTCTGTACCTGGACTTCATGATGGCAGGTTTACGAAACCTGCTACTAGAAACACAAAGACGCACACAACCCTAACAAGCATAGATGACTAACTGAATTCAGCCAACGACTGATACTTTGGGGAATATTTGGTCCTCATGGGATGTTACCTACTACAGCTGAAAGTCAGTTTCTGTGTTTTGTATTATTCTATGTCTGCTCTCATTGATTCTGTTCTGGCATATTATCAGCTATATTATCAGCACTACTACGATCACTGATTAGGTATCTCACAGAGCTAAATATATTCCAAACAAATGTTATTAGTTTAAATGTATGACAAGTCATTTCCAGCTGCAGGTATAATACTCTGGCTAACTGCAGATAAGACCTGTTATATAAGATACAATGCTGTTGAAGTGAAGTGATCGATGGTGATGGCCCCCGTCCTGTGCAAGAAGCTGGATGTTGATGTTACTGGGTAGTTGGGATATTCCAGTGAGAGTTGGGGCGTTCAGTGTGGGTATATGTGAGGAGTAGTACGCATGGTGGTTCTCGGCAGGTCAGCAGCTCTTTTAATTCCATCACAGTACTAGATGAGCTAGGTACTTTGTTCTATTTTCCTAATATAGGATATGAGCAGTAGAGTGAGAAGTATCAAAATAGCGACGCAGAGCATAAGAGGCCTGGGCAATCATAAAAAGAAATGCCTAGTAATAGCGTATCTTGAAAGGCATGGTGTTGAGGTGGCAATGCTTTAAGAGACTGATCTGAGTTCTTGACCTGTCAATTCTTGTGTGTGAGCATGGAAGCACTCCCAAATCTTTATCCTCATATAGCACATACTCTAGAAGGGTATCAATTCACATCAAGTAATTGTTATGCTTCAAGCTTGTGCACTCACACACTGACCCTTAAAGGCAGATTTTTGGTAGTGCTAGGCACCTTGCAAGACTCACTTGTTACCTTTATTAACACCTATGCACTTAATGTTGATGTTCTGGAGCTTTTTGAGGAAATTGAGGCGCTCTGTAGATAACACCCGGCATGAATCATTTGTGTAGGAAACTTTAACCGAACTCTATATTCCACCATAGACAGCAGTATCTCTAACAGAGTAGACCATAAACAAGCAGTGAGAGTGATAAATCACATACTAGAGATGGATAGTCTGAGTTATTTAGGAAGGGAATAAAGGGGCAAAAACAGAGTGCATTCCTATAAATCCTCTGTACATAATACTCACTCCTGCATAGATTATTGGTTCACCTCGACAGAGACCCTTCTCTGGGTCGCCAATGCTGTTTATCTTTACTGAATGATCTCCGATCATTCCCTAGTGATACTCAGGTTGGAGTTCCCTGATGCACCACAGCGGCAAGGGATTTGGCGATATCCATCCAATGCCTAAAAAATATTGGTTTTTGATCTGACCTTCAAAAGGCTATAGTTGAGATTTTTGACAGTAACATGGGAACAGTGAATACATTCTCTGCAGTGTGGGAGGTCTTTAAGGCCTCTATTCGAGTGTATGTGATGGGTAGACAAACAAGGATACTATGATCGATACGTATGCAGCAGAATGATGCTGAGAAGAAACTATCAGAGCTGGGAAGGAAATATGAGAGGGAGTGTGTCCCTTGGATATTGTTGACATAAATACTAACCTGCTGGGCTACAGGTAAATGGCTTATAAGGAGAGTGAATACCTAGGTAAAGATGCTAGAGCCTGTGTTAGAAATGGGATTCCTGGTTGGCTGACGTATGCACCCAGGCCAGGCAGGAATCATCACTTTAGTCAGGGTAAGCTAGATGCACACTAAAAGATAACCTTTGCTCACCCTCTGGTAGCTTGGCATAGAGTAGTCAGATTTATCTAAAGAGGCAATGTGTAGAGTATTTGTGCAATACACACACAGTAACACAATGAATACAGCACAAAAAGACTCCACACAGGTTTAGAAAAATAGATTATTATATTCTGAATATGACAAGACCAAAGCAACAAAATTCCAATATACAGAAGTTGAGATACTGAATTTTAAAATAAAAATGCAGTAAAGTGCTTAGAAGGTTACTTTAGGTCATGCCGGACTGGGACAAAGTCAAAGTTTGGGCAAACAGCGATGGAGTGCCAGCCGGCTACAGGAACCATGCAGGCCCCGGTGAGCAAAGTACCTTTCCTGGTTGCAAACAGCAGGATGCGTCGGTCTGCTCCACGCAGTGAAGGTGATGCATCAGTTCTGAAGATGGGTTCCAGAGTCAAGAGGCATCGAGCGATGCGCCGGATTCTGCCACGCAGTCGAGGGGATATGTTGATCTCACCAAGTTGCAGCAGAAGTGATACGCTGTCCAGTGCGTCGATATTTAGAGTCAAAGTGCTAGTTCTGAGGCGATGGGCCGATTTTACTCCCGCAACCAGGACGATGCACCTGTTCTGCTAAATGCAGACAGGAAATCCGTGTTGCAAATAATTGGACCAATTCCAGTGAGCCAGGCACAGTAGCAGGGGTAGAGACTTTGATATTTCTGGGTCTCAAGCAACAGGAGGCAAGCCAAGAGGCCCTTGGAGATCACTTGGATTGAAGGCAGAGTCCAGCTCTACTTCAGCAGAGTTAGACTGCAGCAGGCAGCAGGGCAACAAACAGAAAAGCAGGCCTTCCAGATCAGCAGTCCAGTTGAGTCCTTTAAGCAGCACAGCTGTTCTTCTGGCAGAGCTTCAGTTACAAGTCCACTAGTGTCTGTTTTGATGGGGACAGAGACCGAGTACTTATGCCACAAATGGCCTTTGATGTGGGGGGTGACTTCAAAGCAGCTCTCTGGAGTGCACAGGTTCCCCTTTCAGCCCAGTCCTGTCTGTCAGGCTATCTATGGGGGTAATACGTCTTTTGTGTGGGGACAGGACACTGCCCATTCATGTGATTTGTTAGCTCCTCCCTTCCATCCTACCCAGGCAAGGCCATCAGAATGCAGATGCATGTAGATAGGTACTCAGACATACCCATCCTTCCTGTGTTGTGGCTGTCTAGAGAGAATGCACAAAGTGTAGCTGTTCCCTACACCAGATGTGTATTGGAGACAGTCTGTAAAGCACACAGAGTTATAAGCACAGAGAAATGTCCGCTTTCTAAAAGTGGCACTTCTAAAATAGTAATGCCAAATTCAACTTCACCAGTACGGAGGATTGTCATTACCATTCCAAACATATGAAACATGAAAAAGCTACTCCTCTCTGATCAGGAATTACAACTTTGTTGTGCCCTGTGACACAAGTAGACACTGGTAGCCAAGTAAAGTTCAGGAGTACCTTTAATCAGTAGCTGGTCCAAGTACATGAAGATGGCACACAGGTAAATCAGGTAGGTAGACCAGGTAAACAGGTGATGTAGATGTAGGTTAGCCAGTACTCAAGCCCTTAGTTCCAGGTGACAGCAAACCCCACCAGGAGCAGCCTGCCTGCTGCTCAGCCCATCTCTAACTGTCATTCCTCACTCACACAGACACCCAACATTCCATGCATCACTGCATTCCCAACATTCTTCTCTAAACACACACACTGGCTGAGCAGCAGGAAGATAGTTAAACTACAAGTAATAAGTGAACTATGCAGGGCATAACACATCCCCCTCCTTTTAAAATGAAAAACGAAAACTGCAAATACAAGTAAAGGTTAAGAGAAAAACTATACACACGAAAAATTACAAAAGCAATAAACAGTTCAAAAACCCAGGGATGTGCAATTAAGTAAACATCACGAGAGGGTCAGAGCCATTAGAAACAGAAAGAATGGATAGCTTACAACCAATAAATTGAGTAAAATAACCCATCCTCTCCCAATAAATATAATGAGAAAACATCGTTGCCAATTGCAGAGACCAAAAACACACCCCGCAACTCCGATCCCTACTGCAAGGGAACAAATGAATAGACAAGATTCCTCACGTAAGGAAACCTACATACGCAGTGAAGATGGAGCTAAAAACCAATCTTTCACCCCTCATTTGAGGTACAAACACTTGGGACTGAGACCCATAAAGTCCTCCCTCCTGTAAGGGTCTGAGACTTTAACCATGTATATGGGACCATAAACCTTGAAAATACACCCTGTGTAGGGGAACCGTACCCATAAACCAAAACCAACCCAGAGAAAGGGTTACTTGCTATTTTAATTGGAGGAAACCCCTTAAACACACCCGTGTAAGGGTTAACAATCGAAGAACTACTAATGGGAATCGTACCCATGAACCAAAACCAACCCAGTGTAAGGGTTAAATGTTATGTAAATTGGTGGAGACCCAATAAACATGACCCATGTCAGGGTTACCACATAGAACAAATCTAAAAACTGTAGATGGGAACCATACCCAAAAACCCACCCCTGTGTAGAGGCTGCGTGTAACGCTTAATGAGAAAAGTCTGAACTGGGGTGGTGGAGTGAGCTAAAGAATGATGATGGATTAAACCCAGATCAGTTGACTGGGGGTGAGTGTTTGATTTGCTCTAACGCTCCGTCCATCAACCCCTTTGGTATCGCTTTGTTCGCCCTAAGTTGGCAGGGTATGCCCAGACGTGGGTCCCTTGCTCACTTTGCCACTGGATTCAAGATAGCCTGGCTGATGAGGGTTTTGAACCCGAAACCGGTCCCAGGATGCTTGTTTCCGGTCCAGGGAAGACATGGCTTGGCAGTTCGGGCTGGACTGTTCCCATGAGGCACAGGGTCAGACTGATTTGCATATGGCCATGTCTGAACTGGGGTGGTGGAGTGAGCTAAAGAATGATGATGGATTAAACCCAGATCAGTTGACTGGGGGTGAGTGTTTGATTTGCTCTAACGCTCCGTCCATCATCCCCTTTGGTATCGCTTTGTTCGCCCTAAGTTGGCAGGGTATGCCCAGACGTGGGTCCCTTGCTCACTTTGCCACTGGATTCAAGATAGCCTGGCTGATGAGGGTTTTGAACCCGAAACCGGTCCCAGGATGCTTGTTTCCGGTCCAGGGAAGACATGGCTTGGCAGTTCGGGCTGGACTGTTCCCATGAGGCACAGGGTCAGACTGATTTGCATATGGCCATGTCTGAACTGGGGTGGTGGAGTGAGCTAAAGAATGATGATGGATTAAACCCAGATCAGTTGACTGGGGGTGAGTGTTTGATTTGCTCTAACGCTCCGTCCATCATCCCCTTTGGTATCGCTTTGTTCGCCCTAAGTTGGCAGGGTATGCCCAGACGTGGGTCCCTTGCTCACTTTGCCACTGGATTCAAGATAGCCTGGATGATGAGGGTTTTGAACCCGAAACCGGTCCCAGGATGCTTGTTTCCGGTCCAGGGAAGACATGGCTTGGCAGTTCGGGCTGGATTTTTCCCATCAGGCACAGGGTCAGACTGATTTGCATATGGCCATGTCTGAACTGGGGTGGTGGAGTGAGCTAAAGAATGATGATGGATTAAACCCAGTTCAGTTGACTGGGGGTGAGTGTTTGATTTGCTCTAACGCTCCGTCCATCATCCCCTTTGGTATCGCTTTGTTCGCCCTAAGTTGGCAGGGTATGCCCACACGTGGGTCCCTTGCTCACTTTGCCACTGGATTCAAGATAGCCTGGCTGATGAGGGTTTTGAACCCGAAACCGGTCCCAGGATGCTTGGGTCCGGTCCAGGGAAGACATGGCTTGGCAGTTCGGGCTGGACTGTTCCCATGAGGCACAGGGTCAGACTGATTTGCATATGGCCATGTCTGAACTGGTGTGGTGGAGTGAGCTAAAGAATGATGATGGATTAAACCCAGATCAGTTGACTGGGGGTGAGTGTTTGATTTGCTCTAACGCTCCGTCCATCATCCCCTTTGGTATCGCTTTGTTCGCCCTAAGTTGGCAGGGTATGCCCAGACGTGGGTCCCTTGCTCACTTTGCCACTGGATTCAAGATAGCCTGGCTGATGAGGGTTTTGAACCCGAAACCGGTCCCAGGATGCTTGTTTCTGGTCCAGGGAAGACACGGCTTGGCAGTTCGGGCTGGACTGTTCCCATGAGGCACAGGGTCAGACTGATTTGCATATGGCCATGTCTGAACTGGGGTGGTGGAGTGAGCTAAAGAATGATGATGGATTAAACCCAAATCAGTTGACTGGGGGTGAGTGTTTGATTTGCTCTAACGCTCCGTCCATCATCCCCTTTGGTATCGCTTTGTTCGCCCTAAGTTGGCAGGGTATGCCCAGACGTGGGTCCCTTGCTCACTTTGCCACTGGATTCAAGATAGCCTGGCTGATGAGGGTTTTGAACCCAAAACCGGTCCCAGGATGCTTGTTTCCGGTCCAGGGAAGACATGGCTTGGCAGTTCGGGCTGGACTGTTCCCATGAGGCACAGGGTCAGACTGATTTGCATATGGGCATGTCTGAACTGGGGTGGTGGAGTGAGCTAAAGAATGATGATGGATTAAACCCAGATCAGTTGACTGGGGGTGAGTGTTTGATTTGCTCTAACGCTCCGTCCATCATCCCCTTTGGTATCGCTTTGTTCGCCCTAATGAGAAAAGAGCTCATAATACCCACCCTGCGTAGGGGCCGCGTGTAACGCTTAATGCGAAAGAGACTCATTCCCAAACCCATGCCCGTCCCTCATGAAAGGGAGAATGTAATACAGCTACCCACTCACGAAAACTAGACAAGAACGTCCTTTGGGAAACAAAACCAAAATTGTGGAAGCTAGCACATATAAATTGTAAGCTTAACCCCTTCGATGCTCATGACGAGCTCAACTCGTCATGCTGCGCGGTGGGCGTGTGCGCATGACGAGCTGAGCTCGTCACGACCACGCCCGCGATCGGAATGTCCAGCACCTGAGCGGAATTCCGATCGCGGCGAAGGTGTTAAATCCCTCAAGCATGAATACTATACAATCCAAATTTTTTTGTACTAGCAAGAGAAAACCAATACTGTAGTAAAAGTTAAAACCAGAAACTACGCCGGTGAGCGATATCTCACCCGGATCATGCTGGACATAGGTTAAGAGAACGTGGATTGATGGTTCATTTCTACTACCTAAACGTCGAATTCCAACTAGCCACTAGATGGCAGCATAACACTGGGCAGAAAATACTGAAAAACAAATCATATCCACAGTTTTGAACATTTTCATGCCGCACTAGAGCAAAAAAAAAAAACGAGTCACTGTTCTTTTAAAAAAAAAAAAAAAAACGAGTCACAGTTTGTGTTGTAAAATGACCGCTGCTCCAATAAGTCTCTCATACATGTTCTGCCAGTTTTGAACAAGAGTATATCTTCATGTTACTCTTTGTTACTGTCCACGTGTAAGATGGCAAGAAAACAAACAGATTCTGTCACCGGATGGTAGATAATAACAAAACAGACTTCCACTCACCACCGGTGCCCAAAAACTGCATCCACAAACCTCTGTCGGATGATCGGACCGAAGAGATCATCAGATGACCCACTAGCGCTGCATGAAAACAGATGAAAAGATATGTAAGCAGATCATAGAAACGAAGAGAAGACTCGTGGCATCCAATTCCACACCACCGAAGAACACGTTATGAAGACGTGGTTGGCAAATTACGTGGTTGGCAAATTGACGCTCCAGCAATTCAGGTGGGCGATTGCCAACCCCAAGATGGCGCCACGCTTTCTTACGCCGTGCCGGGTGGCTCACGGCACGCTCTATGTGCACAGCGTCAATTGGAAGGCCGAGAAAACTCCGGAGGACGTCACACAAGACTCCACAGCACCGCGTGACACCACGGACTAGGTAAGGTGCGCGCGCTGTGATTTAAACTTGAAATTGGCAGTTGCAAAGATCAGGTCTCAACGTAGACCAACAATCAAAGTTTAAAAAAAACATGTCTCACCAGACTCTGCCCATTGTAATACCACATCTGTGATGCGCCATAAATGTACCACACGTGGCACCGTGCTGCCCGCCACTGCCAGGGAGAATTTCGAAATTGCTTAAAACTAGTCAGTGAAGTGCACAGCTCTCCTTCGTGTTAAATCCCCAGCTCACCTTCGTGTTAAGTCCACAAGACTCCTTCTTGTGATGTCTCAACGTTGAGGAAGACGTTAACAACTAGTACACTATTACTAATCCAATCAGCAAACTGTAGAGATTTCTACACACCTTGTAGATCCATGTAGCACACCAAATCCATTTCTTGGCTCCTTCAACATATCGCCCACAACAACAGGCAGCTGACAGACTTCGTGCAGGACAGATGCCCATGAAAATCTTGACATGTGCTGCATACAAGCACTGTTTGTACAATTTGAAAGTCATTACCAAGGAGCAATCTTCCCTTGATTGCGCAGGTCTTATGGCAACCACACAGTACAGCATGCTTTCGTTGGGGCTGTCTGTTGTACAAGACACTGGTGGGGTTGCTGAGTATGCTGTACCGAATTCTTTTATTGCGATGAATCCTCTTTTGATGCTTGTCGTGTTGCCTCTTGTAAGCTTGATGTAACGTCGTTTCTTAGTTGTCTGCGCTAGTAATACTTGTGGCTCCTTCTCACCCTCTGTACTCATTAAAGATGTCATCTTGCACTTCCTTGACCAGTAGTGGAGATAAGTAGGCAAGTGGGAACGTCTCCAACTCTCGCTCGTCGCCAAAATAAATGTTGTGCCCTGTGACACAAGTAGACACTGGTAGCCAAGTAAAGTTCAGGAGTACCTTTAATCAGTAGCTGGTCCAAGTACATGAAGATGGTACACAGGTAAATCAGGTAGGTAGACCAGGTAAACAGGTGATGTAGATGTAGGTTAGTCAGTACTCAAGCCCTTAGTTCCAGGTGACAGCAAACCCCACCAGGAGCAGCCTGCCTGCTGCTCAGCCCATCTCTAACTGTCATTCCTCACTCACACAGACACCCAACATTCCATGCATCACTGCATTCCCAACATTCTACTCTAAACACACACACTGGCTGAGCAGCAGGAAGATAGTTAAACTACAAGAAATAAGTGAACTATGCAGGGCATAACAAACTTAAAAGTGTATTAAAGAAAACCCAATGCTAACCTATAAGAGTAGTGGGACTCACTGTATTGAAAAATGAAATAGGCTGTTTGTCACTAGCAGGACATGCACAACATACCAGTACATGCCCTACCTATCATGTACACAGCACCCTACCCTTAGGGCTACCTAGGGCCTTCCTTAGGGGTGTCTTATGTGTGATAAAAGGGAAGTTTCAAGCTTGACAAGGAGTTTTACATACCACATCAAAGTGGCTGTAAACTGCCCACATAGGCCCGCAGTGGCAGACCTGAGACAGGTCTAAAAGGCGACTTCTATAGGTGGCACAATCAGTGCTGCAGGTCCACTAGTAGCATTTAACTTACAGGCCCTGGGTATATGGCATACCACTTTACAAGGGACATACAAGTAAATCAAATATGCCCAATAGGTGTAAACCAATTATATCATGTCTAGAGGAGAGAGCACATGCACTGCAGCACTGGTCAGCAGTGGTAAGGTGCCCATAGTCCTAAAGCCAACAAAAAGGTCAGAAAAAGAGGATGAGGAGGCCAAAAGGTTTGGGGTGATCCTTCAAAGAGGGCCATTTTCCAATAGCCTGTAGATATGGAAGGGAAAGAGACCTAGTAGGACTCTCTTAGAACTACTAAAGAAGGTCTGCCTAAATAATACATTTCACTCCATCAAACGGACAAGTGGGGAAATGGTGGGAGAGACTATGGCTGTCCTCCGAGAGTTCTAGTCCTACAATGAAACACTGTACATGAGTAGGTTGACAACACCATTTCCCTGCATAGATGAATATTTGGAGGAAATAGCAATGGCTTGGATTGAAGGTAGGGTCCAATCATTCTATCAAGAGCCGATTGATGGACAAGAACGCTTGCCATTGAGGGAGTAGCTGGAAGTACATTCTCTGACTCAGATGGCCTTACCACAGAATTTTACAAAGCTTCTAAAGCAATTCTTGTCCCATGTCTGGCTGATCTATATGAGGGTTCAAATGACCATGGGACCCCGCCCCATCCCCTAAAACTATAAAGGCACTGTCATACTAAAGCCTGGCAAGGATACCCGGGACTGTGGTTCATACAGACCTCCCTGTTTAATGAACCTGAATATAATAATCCTGATTAAGATAGTGGCTAACAGGCTTAATACACTGAGGAAAAATGCAGATGTCCCAGAAAAGTCTGGTTTTATCCCAGGCAGGGCCTCCCCTAATAATCCCAGAAGTTTATTCACACTTTGCGTAAGATACGACCAGAGGTCAATGCCCTGTCTTTCTTTTTGGACACTGAGTAGGCATTTGACTCCTTTAAATGGCCTTTCTTGTTTGCTCTGTTACTAAAACAGGAATAAGCCCAAATATGCTGGGTCTTATAACACTTCTCTATGCAAGCCCCACAGCCAGAGTTTCTATTAATGGGTGCAGTTTGCAACTTTCAAGATTCATAGTGGTACGAGGCAGTGCTGCCCGCTGTCGCTGTAGCGTCCTTCCCTGCCAGGTAGCATGTAAATGAATCACGCCTCACATGGAGCTCGGCATTACACGTCTTTATTCTCTAGAGTGTAACCGTTAACTGAAAAGTACTCTGTCATGAATTTTAGCAACCACACCCAATCACTTATGTCCCTAGACTACTGAGCCCATTGGGGACCATAGGGGTCCTGCGCTCTATAATACACAAGACACTACATATCCCTGTTTGTTAAATAAAAAATACAAACAAAACATAAATACATCATAGTTCCTCAATGAGCCATTGAGATGCTTGAACCACTCTTCCAGATCTCGTGGTGTGAGGCTGAGGAGACACAGGAGAAACAACTGCAGCAGGCACTAGTGAGCGTGCCACTGAGGCAGTCCTGGGATCTGATGGCCCTCTGATGACAGAGTCTCACTTAAGATGTCTGGAACCGACAGACTCTAAGGCAGGTGCTTGAAATGTTTAAAATCCCTTGTAATGGGCTTTCCACGATGGTGAACAGTCACCATGTGTCCCTTACTAGTCACAACTTGCAATGGATTGGCATCGATTTGCGTTTTCACCTCTGCCTGACAAGGACACACTACCCTTAATGAAACGCAATGTCCAGAGCACATCAACACTTGTCCGCATAATTCTTCATTCTGGACTTGTGAGTCAAACTTTCTTGGCATCAATTGTGCTTTCAGTGGTCCACTGGGGCAACTTGGTACCCGTGTCTCTCCCGAACATCAGGGTGGTTGGGCTTTCACCGGTTGTAGAATGGGGGTAGATCTGTAGGCACGAAGAGTAAAATGAAGAACTAACTTGAACTCAAGTCCCTCTAGCACAGCACGCTGGACAGCCTTCTTAAGAGTACTCATAAAACTTTCAACAACGCCATTAGCCTGTGGCCATAGAGGTGTGCTTTTCTGATGCTTGATATTCAAATGATTGAGAAAGTCTTTGAATTACCGACCATTGAATGGTGGGACATTGTCAGATTTTAGAATGGGCAGAACACCCCAGGTTGCAAATATGCCTTCTAGTCTTTCAATTACTCAAGAATTAGTGAATGACGATAGGTCTTCCACCAGAGGAAACTGGGAGTACTCATCTATGATTACTATGAGGTAATGACCATTTTCAAGGGATCCAAAGAAGTCAACTGCAATTTTCTCCCAGAGGTGTTTTGGAAGATCCACCATGTTCAAAGGATGCTGTGTTGTTTTGGGAGATAAACAATTACACAAATTACACGCCTGGAGTTCTCTCTCAACTCGCTCATCAAGAACAGGGTACCAAACACCGTCCGAGAGGTCTCGCTTTGTGGTGAAAATTCCACAATGTCCCTCATGTGCCACTTCAATGGCTTGCTGTTACAGACTTTCATGAATGACAATTCTCGACCCTCGCAAGATAATCCTTTCTTGTGTAATGGACAGTTCATCACGCACATTCTTGAAATTCATATATTCACTGTCGTTTTCAAAAGGTCGAACATGTGTTCTCCAGGCTTGATGAAAAATAATGACTTTGAGGATGAGCATGGTAGCAGCACTTATATGCTCCACGGACACAGCTGCAGGAATGCTAGATCTCACAATGAAGTTAACGTAGGCCTTGGCCACTTTGGAAGGGGTACCCTGAGTCTATATGGGCACTTGAGAAAAGTAGTTGGCAGGGTTTTGATCTTTTCCTGGCCAGTGCACAATGGTGTAATCATACTCTTGCAATTGCAGCCCCCACCTCTCAATTCATGAGGGCATCTTGGCCTTTCAATCAATCAATCAATAAGTCAGTGTCTTTTAGAGAGCAAATACTCACCCGTAAGGGTCTCAAGGCGCTCGGGCAGGGAGAGCTGCAGGTCCGTCGAGGTGCTGTGGTTCAGTTGAAGAGCCAGGACTTGAGGTCCTTCCTGAATTGAGCCAGTGACGGTGATTGCCTGAGGTGGAGAGGCAGGGTGTTCCAGGTCTTTCCTGCGAGGTAGTAGAAGGATCTTCCTCCATCTGTGGTCTTGCGGATATGTGGAATGGGAGCCAGGGCCATTATGATGTCTGATGGGAGCAAGGTGTCCTTACATGAGGATTTGCATGACAAGTGCCATAGTTATTATTCCTCGTTACATGGTAAGAAAGAATCCCTTTGCCCAAATCCAGGACATTATGTTATGGCAAATGTTTTCTGGCCATTGATCCTGAAGTTTCTCAACATCTGAAGAAAGCTACCAATTCTTGTGCTAGACATTGTTTAAAAAAAAAAAACAGAAATAAAGCTGCTTAACTAACTACCTTTACGTCCTCTTTTCACATTTCACACCAGGACCTTTTGATAGAACTTCCAACAAAAGTATTTGATCACTTTTAAATTTTATTTCCAAATCTGTCAGGAGCAAAGTGATAGAGTCTATGTTGAACTTAAGTCTTTAAAAAAAGCAATTGTGGGTCCTATAGACCTCCTAAAAACTAAAGCAAAAACATTTGCAAAGATTATCATAACACAGCTAGAAAGCTTTTCGCCCCATATAGTGCAATCATCCCAGTCAGGATTCGCATAAAAAGGTAGACTGTGTACAACATACAATTGATGTTGATCTTGTCCACCTCACCTATGCTCTGGCAAACACAAATGGACCTTCCCTTGCTTAAGGCAGAGGAAGCCTTCAATAGTGTAGTTCGATCATTCTTTTGCATGGCTCTACCAAAAACAGGTCTGAGCCCTCCCGTTTGTATCTTATTTAAGCAAGCTACATCCACCCCTCCACTAAGGTGAAGATAAATAGCATTACAACAGAGCTGATAGTTTTATTTAAGGCCACCAAAAAGCCTGCACTTTGTTTTCATTTTATTCACCTTAACCATGAAGCTCTTGGTACAAAATCAAAGTTTAATTCTGATATTCACCGGGTGATAGTGGGCACCTGCACGTACAAGCATGTCCTTTTTTATCAATGACCTCCTATGTTTTCTAGTGGTCCCTGACCAATCCATGCTTGTCCTTGTGACAAAAACTAAAAAATGTGCGTCAGTTATGAACTTCTACGTTTTTTTACAGAAATATAGGATTGGGCTTTGCATCAAAATGTACGGGATGCAATGAAATGTTGTTGATCTAATGGCTTTGTGTCAACCATTAACCAATTATTTAGGAGTTGTGATCCCAAACAACCTTGTAAAGCTCTATGATCCAATATCCCTCCTCTTCTAGCTGTTCTTTTTAAAGGCCTGTACAGCTGGGACAAATTGGACATTTTTTGCCTAGATTTGGCCTAGATTTAAAATGAACTTCATGCCCTCTCTAATTTCCCGGCCAAACCTTGCCACTGCACTTTTCCTTCAAAATGGCCATGAATATCCAGTCAAAGCTATTGTCATTTGTATGTGGCAACAAGCCTCCACATGTAGCGAAAACAACACTCTATAAAGTAAACCCACCGCAAAAGGAGACTTAACCCTCTCAAGTGTTGAACGGTGTATTCAAGCATCTCAACTGAGACCACTTCTTGATTTAACTAACCCCATGAATGAGAAGCTCTAAGTCCAAGTTGAACAGTAATTCTTGACACCCCCAATACATACTCTACTTTTGCTCCACCACAAAGCAGTAGTGTGCTCCACTTGATACATGTCATAGATGTGAGTTACTGGGATGGGGTAGTAGGGATGAGGAGGTGTGACATTCTACCCATCCAAATTGTCACCTGTATTGGATAGTTCCGACTTCCCCTGGGCTTCCTTGATAAAGCCTTTCAGAGGTTGCTTGAAGGATTGAACACCACTTGAACATCACTTAGGGAGATTTATTTGAAAGGGTGTTGTAATATCAGTTGATTTGTGCACCAATGCTTGGAAACTGACACGTATAGTACTTTGCAAATACTACATTGTGCGAAAGTCAAGGGGTAATGGCTGCTGGAACTAGACCTATGACGCAGCTAGAGGAAATACACAAGTGTCATCAGTCAAAAAGGGGTATTTACAACCTGTACAGGATTGTAAGAGGGGCAGAGGTGCAGGACTGCAAGCCCCAGTGTCAGTTGCGGCAGCCGCCGCCCACCACGCCAGCACTTCTGCGCCAGGAGGCGTATTATTACCCTGCTTGGGGCTCCCGCAGTGTGAGACGCCCAGGATTGTAAGAGGGGCGGAGGGGCAGGACTGCAAGCCCCAGTGTCAGTTGTGGCAGCCGCCGCCCACCACACCAGCACTTCTGTGCCAGGAGGTGCGTTATTACCCTGCTTGGGGCTTCTGCAGCGCTGTATGCCCAGGATTGTAAGAGGGGCTGAGAGGGAGGACTGCAAGCCCTGGTGTCAGTTGCTGCAGCCGCCGCCCACCACACCAGCACTTCCACACCAGGAGGTGCGTTATTACCCTGCTCGGGGCTCCCGCAGTGCTGGACGTGCCCGTGCAAAGAGCGGGCCCGTCTGAACCCGTCAGCGGCTGACAGAGGCTGGGCTGGGCCACCTCCCTTGCTCCTTGGTTGGGAATAATGGAAAGAGCCCATTATAAGGTACAGCACTCCCTCTCCTTGTCTATATCATCATATTGCCTCTTGCTTTAATGAGCTGGTTCTAATTGACTAATAGTCTGAAGATCCCTTTTGTGTGTAGCAAAATCCTTCTGTTTGGTTTACCTAAACATCTACACATTTACTGTGGACTTGCCAAGATAATCTGGTCATAAAAGACTTCTACATTTGGTTAACTAACAGAAATGGGTAAGAGGAAGCAAATCGGCATTACGGCGGCGGGGGGCACAGCAACTACCCTAGATTCTTTTCTAGCCAGGGCGGCAAATGTCTTGTCCAAAGAAATTGCTTTGACCGAAAGGAGACTTTTGTTGGAAATTATTAACCAACCCCAGGAGCCCATGACTCTTGTTGACCCTGTGATAACGGTTGACACAGCCAGCACCGCACCCATTGTGACTACTGCTACCGAACTGTTAGACAGTACCGATAGTACCCAAGATGAATCTATACTCCTGTCCGAACCGCCAGTAAAAAGGAAAAGGGGCTGAGGGAAAAAAGCTGTGCAGATACACAAGAAGGATGCCGGATCAGCAATGTCGGATCAGACGATTCTGAGTCAGGCCGTGGTTAACTTAATACCTAGAATTGAAGATATGTTAAAATCACTTTTGGCCCCTATTATTTCACGGTTGGCAAGGATTGAAGCTGTGCTTACTCAATCTATTGAAATACATCCTGGCTCCCTTCCTAAGAATTCGGAGGTAGCAGCGGTGGAGGTAGCTGTGGGTGCGGGGTCTACTCAGATGGTTGGACCTGCACCCTTAGCCCCCTCAACCAATGTCGGCAAGTCCTCTGGCCATGGAAGCATCTTACAGCCAGATCAAGGGGTCAAGAAACCGTTACAGAAGGGTCCATGTTCTCAAAGGGGCCTGGGTCTACTCGAAAATACAGAGGTAGATGGGGGCAGTGCGATCACAGCTTCCCAGAGCCCATTTGATGCTTATGTGGCTGACTATGGCTATTTAGATCTACCACCAGAGTCAGCCCCCTTAGTGGCCATTTTGATAGGTGTCCCACCCATAAAGTAGGATACAAGGGAGTCCACGATAGATCTGTTGCACAAGGTCAGCCATTGGTGTGACAATGCGATAGTAAATGGCCAATGCATATCACCACATGTTATCATGGCCAGAAGAGTGGGATGGGTTGGATCTAGTGTAAAAAAAGATAGGGAGGTCGACTGCATTGTGGTTAACTTTAGACACCCAATACATGCTAAAGCCATGATCAATAGCTACTGTAGACAAGAGTCCAAAATGGGAATTAAGGTTGTCCCGCTCCACTTTTTCTAAGATTGTTAGAGCTAATGAGCTCTAACAATACACGGTACCCATGTCCAGTGAGGACATTACAATGCCCAAATATAAGTCCAGCCATTCCCTTAGTCAATAGATTTGCTCCACTGTGGGGTCTAGATAGTATAGATTGCCAATCGGCCCCATTAGGGGATGGGACAACTATAGGGTCCCCTCCATTATTGGTAGAGGCCCCAAACATTTAGTCTAAGTCTGACCCCATTTTACCAAGTATACCAAACATTAAATTAATGTCTTGGAATATTGCGGGACTAAGGGCTAAAAAAGATGATGATCAGTGGCTAGCAACTATAAGGTCTTGTCATATAGTCGCCTTACAGGAAACATGGGACACATCTGACTTTTGCCTTAGATGGCTTTATCCCTTTTTTAAAGCTGCATCCCCCTCCTTAGCAGGCCGCGCAAAGGGAGGCCTGCTCATTTTGATATTGCTTAAAATAGCCTGTACGAATAAAGTGATGACCTGTCACTCACCGCTCTTATTAGCAGTGGAATTAACCTTCACCAAGCGTCCTATTCTGCTGGTGATCAATTTCTCCTTTTGCAGAAAAAATGACACCGAACATATTGCTGTATTCGAAGGGTTTCTTGAGCACTATGGAGAGGAGAACCGTCCATACTATGAGGTCCTTATTCTGGGGGACTTTAATGTACATCTTTGCCAATCTAATTGCACCCTAGGTAAGGGACCCTGTGATACCATAGTTCCCTCTGTTCACTTTGAACATTCGAACCAAGGTACACGGATAGAAAGCCTGCTTGCAGCGAACAATCTGCAGTGCCTTGACCATACTGGTCACACTGGGCCAGTTCCATCATTTATTGGTAGGGGCTGCTCCTCCACTATTTACTTCATTTGGTAACTGCTCCAATGTTCCCCACTGAAATTAAATTAAATTCCAGTTGGAGTTGTTATAGTGATCATAACCTGCTGATTTTGGGGGTTCAGGTTTTTCACGGTACTGAGGGAAAGAGTCTACGGAATAGGGATTTCGAACTAACAGACCAGGCTTGCAGAATTAAGTGGGAGAAGTTAATGCCGGCGGCTTTTTTAGATAAAATATCTAATGATCTTATGATCTAAGGCGAGGAAGACATTAAACTCTGTCTTGCCAACTGCACTCAGGAGAGGGTGGTACTAGGCGCCTATAGTTACTTAGCAAAGCAGATCGCAGATGATCTTATGACCAGTGGTAAGGCTGGGGATACTAAGGGGAAAAAATGGTTCGATGGAGAGTGTTCCAGATCACATAGATGTCTCATGATCGCGTTGAAACAAAAACCAAGAGATGAAGATATGGTAAAGGCACGTAGGAGAACTTACAAATCCACTATCAAGCAAAGGAAAGAAAATATAAGGGAACAGGCATGGCATGATCTAAATCAAGTCAGTGTCTTGTCCAATAGTGCTAAATTAGGGAAATTGTTAATAGCCTTTTTAGATCGAGCATTCAAGACCCCTTGTATATACTTTAGTATATACTTATATGTGTATGTACTTTGTGGGCTCTGGAGATCAGCCCTAGGACTTGTCTGCTTCCGCTTAGGGACTTTCTTTCTGTTCAACTGCCTCTATTTAACTGTCTTGATAGAAAATGACCAGTAGAGGTCAGTAAAATACCAGAATTGCTTTCTGCTTGTTCAACTGCCTCTATTTAACTGTCTTGGTAGAAAATGACCATTAGAGGTCAGTTAAATACCAGAATTGCTTTCTGCTGAGGGACTTTCTTTTTTATTTTTCTGGCAACTGCCTCTATTTAACTTTCTTGATAGAAAACGACCAGCAGTGGTCAGTAAAATACCAGAATCACTTTAGCATTCTCTAGATTCCAGTCCATAGAAATTGTCTTCCATGAGCCCCCTTAGACAATAGTATTTTTTAAAAATCTTGTATTTTCAGTGCTATGACCACCGAAGGCCCTGATCTATATTGAAAAAAAAGCTTTGGACTATACCATTTCCCGCTGAAAAGCAAAATTTCTCTCCATGTGTTCCCATATCTGGTGTGTCACGCAGTTTGGTGCTTACTTTCCCTCCATGTTAAAGAACAGTAGATGTTTCAGCACCCAGGCTAATGTGCTGCATAGCTAAATACATATAAGGGCCCAAAGGCCGGACCAATTGCATTGCAAATGCTTGTTTTGTAAATCAACACCCCCGGAGAGAGGATTGTATCATCCCGCTGATCGATGGGTTAAACATTTTGAGCAGATCTATAGAGGGGTGGACCTAGGGGTGAATGATACTCCATGGGAGCCCAGTATAGACACGCGCCTAGTGAATTTTGGGGTAGACGAGGTTTATAAAGCAATTGTGGCCACGGCTGGGGGAAAAGCACCTGGGCCAGATGGGGTTCCCATGGACCTTTATAAAGCTGATCCTGAGATATGGGCCAAGATACTGACCTGGGTTTTTAATGCAGCGGTCCTGAGTGGCCTACTGCCCTCATGGTCTGCAACGGTTATTGTACCTATTTATAAAAAGTGTGCTAGGGATTACCCTGCTTGTTATCGCCCGATCTCTTTACTCAATTTGGCAGCAAAAATCATGGGAAAGGTGATTTTAGACTGCCCAACACTATGGCTAGAAGATAATAATGTAATTTCTGACCTGCAGTATGGCTTTAGGAAAGGAAGAGGCACTGTGGACCAATGCATCAATTTGCTTATGATGATTGGCAAGTATACAGTTGTCAAAAATGGATGTGTATATACATGGCATTTGTGGACTTAACGCTCGCATTTGTCCGAGTTAATAGGTCTAAACTATGGCCCTTGCTACTAGATATTTGCATGGATGCCGATCTGGTTGCCTTTTTGCACTGGTTTAATTTAAACCTGACTGCTTCAGCCAGATACTACGAAAATGGTTCTCTCACAGCATCCTGGGATGTTAAGCGAGGGTTAGGCTGGAATGAATTTTAGCCCCCGTTTTATTTACTCTATATATTAATAAACTGGGGGCTACCCTGTCATCTGCGAGTAAAGACATCCCTAGAGCAGGTTCTAAACTCATCCCAGCTCTCCTATACGCAGATGTTGCGGTTTTACTCACCAGGATGGCGGTGGGGCTGCAAAGACTTTTAAACACTTTCACTGATTTCATGGTCTCACTTGACCTTTCAACAAATTTTTCCAAGTCACACATAATGACGACAGGTAACTTAAAGCGTGACAGACATAGGTTTGTATGCAGAGGGGGAGAACTGACAAATGTGGCCACATTTCCCTATCTGGGTGTTTTGTTTGATAAAAAACAATTCATGGGTGGCTCAGCGAACACTCCAAAAAAAACACCTTGGCCAGAGCAGCAGGAGCCACTATAGAGTTTGCCAGGGGATTGGGGGCCAAACCACTACGTCCATTACTGAAGGTCTATAATGATAAATGTATACCAATGGCCACATATGGCAGCGATGTCTGGGGTTATAAGGATGCCTGCGATTTGCAGGTTTCTGAAAATAAATTCCTCCGTAAACTCATAGCAGTACCCCCCTGTACATCGTCCTTTATGGTACATGAAGAAGTTGGGCAGGGTTACATTTCTGACCTTAAAGCTATGGCTCCTTTAATACGGTGGCTAAAAATATGGTCTAGCCCCACTCCTACCTTGAACCAGTGTGTCTTAAAAGACTGTATAAGTCTTGATAGGGTCGTGGACATTCCCTGGCTGGGCTATGTCTCAGAGCAGTTAGCGGATTTAGGGCGCCCTGAGCTGTTTGCACAACATAGACAGATGCACCCTAATGAGTTGAAAGATATAAAAACACTATTTTTTGCTAGAAGAATGGCAGAAAGGGAAAACAGGGAACTCAAAAAGCCCATGTTTAGGCAATATTTAATATTGAGCCCAGAGACTATAGAACAACCTTACTGGACCTATATTAATAACCCACACCATCGTTTTCTTTTAATTAGATTCAGGTTTAACTATATTCACTGGTGCATATCTGTCCCTAAGGGCTTTTCTAAGCCAGGTGCCCTAAAGCCTTGCTCTTGTGATGATATTTCGGAACAAGATCTCTCACATTTTATTTTCTTCTGTGAATTTTACAGTGACCTACGGAAAAAATATATCTTACCACTTTTAAGACATTATAATTTTGCCCAAGTTAAGCCAGACCTGATAATCTTCGCCTTTGATTTGTTTTGGTGTTGCTAGTTTTTCATCAGGTGTTCTGAGGCAATGAAAGAAATTGTTTAAGCACTGAGCTGGTTTCAGAAATCTTATCCTAATATATCAGTGGCATTCTTTGAATAATATTCATGTACTGTACAATAATGGACTTTAAAGGTCCATCTAATGCCTAGTTTCCTTCCCTTTTGAGTTAATATTCCCAAATTGCTAGATACAACTTTTATATAAAGGGCTTAGATGGCACAGAGATCCATACTGATAATTGTATACGAAACACTGGTCTGCTTTTTTAGTATTTTGTATTGACTATTTTTAATATTTATTTCTTGTGTGTTTCATGTGCTTTTATGGTCAATATTGGCCGAATAAAGTTTTATTTGACTTGACTGCACAGGATCTTGGAGAACATTTAGCTTGACCCAAAACACTCCTATATACCCAAATGAAAAAGTACGCTTGTTTGGATATATCTAATGAATCATGTTCAAACATTTGTACAAAAACTCCAACGTCTTTAATTTGCTCCCAACACAGGGAAAATGCATAAGGTCCTTATGAAGCAGTACCTCAACCCTGTTCATTAGAAGGCAATGTTTGGGTCGTCAGAGGATTGTTGTGAACAGCCTGAAAAATGGTGACTATGTGGAGGCCCTGGGATCATTGAGATCTAATGTAAAGGCATTTTATCTCATGTTAAAGACATGAATGGACAGAGTTACACCTGGAACCACTATTAGTGTTGGTGGGGTAACAGGGCAGCTAGCAGAATACCCCCTCACTACATTCACGGGCAAACTTCTATCCCTTATGATGTCAGTGGAAAGGCTTACCATTCTCTACACTTGGAAACTATTGACTCCTCCACCAATAGCAATGTGTTGGGCCAAGCTCTGGTCCATATATGGAAATAAAACACTCCCAGCAATGATAAGAAGGCATTCTTCAAATATTTGAGACCGGTTGGACACCATTTTGTAGATACACTCAGGGTCAGATTGCCTGCATTAAGGCTGTGGACAACTGTCTATTTGGACAATGAACGTTTGTATTTAGTCTAACATTTTACAGGTTATGCAATTTTCACCTGACTTATACTCTTAAATCTCAATTGCTATGGTATTACTGATTGATCATTCTCGAATATATAGCACATTGGATACTTTAGCTGCTAAACATACTCGTAACCTTCAAGCCACACCAAAAATAAAACGGGGTATGCATGTGGTTATCGTGTGCATGCCCACAACTGTTCTAGAATTGATGCCACTGATTACGCTTCAGACTATATGATCAGGTAAAACCCTGTGTCACAGAATTCATATGTTTTGGTGTAATAAACAGTAGCAAAGATGCCGGTGCTTATAAAAAAAATCTAATCCACAACTTAAGAGGAGGTACAACCTCACTATTCACGTCACAGACAGGATCTGCTTAAATAGAGAATCAGAGAACAAGAAATCTTAACCTGTATTTTGTAGCACACGTAGGGGAAAAACAATGTATATGTTCTCTGGGATTCTGCCCTTCTACTGAGGGCCCCGATTCTGATGCGGTTGGGAATGGCTCCGACCATCGGTCGGAGCTATTCTGACCACTTGGAATTGCATGTTCGGATTCCTGTCCGACCGACCCATTTTGATGGGGTCAGTCGGAAGGGAATCTGAATCGGCTTTCCGAATGGCCTCTGACGGGCTCGGAGAGCCTGTCTGCCATTCGGAAAGCCTACAGTAATCCCTCGGTCGGCTCTTTCCGGGCCTTGGGATTACGATGGCAGCTTCCCACTGCCTTTCTGTGCCGGCCTTTCCGACACAGAAAGGCATTAGGAATCTGTCTTTGGGGCCCCCATGGGTGCAAGGCCACCGAATGGTGGCTTAGGGGGAACCTATGGCCCCCCTGTTGATCACTGCCCCCAGTGGCAGGCACCTTGAGGTGCCTGCTACGGGGTGCAGGGACCAACTGCACCTCTGCTCCCATTGTAAAGAATAGGATTGCGACCTTACTTGCTGGACTGAAACCGACGACAGGAGGTCGTTCAGTTCCAGTTCCAAACCGATGTCGGACGGACTCCGGTCAGTCCGACATCGGAATCGGGCCCTAAGCTGCTAGTGCTCCTGTGCACATGTTTTTCTGTGGGATGAGAGCTGAGTTTCAAGGCATTACACCAAAAACACATTCTTACTGCCAAACCTTAATTAAAACAGCATGCCTAATATCCCAGAATTAAAACAGCAAGTCTAATGATAGATTTGCAAACATTTCACCCTGGAACAAACACTGACACACTCTGGACACCAGTGTTTGCCCACTAGTGTGCCCCTCCTCCACATCCCCCCATGGCCCGCTGCCCTCCATAATGTGCCCATAGCTGTTTCGCCACCTATAACTACAGTGCTGTTTAAGTAACAGCTGGGTATTTAGACAAAATATCGAGTTGGAAATGTTGACCTACACAAATATCGAGTTGTAAATATCGGTAAACAGAAATATCAACAGCAAGAATATCGTGGTCAAGAACATCGAATTTAAGGTAAGAAATATCGTTAAAAAAAATATAGAAGTTATTAATATAATTTGCAAAAATATAGTTGTTTAAAATATCGATTTTTTAATTAGTGTTATGTATTTTAATATATATTTTAAATGTATGTGATGTATTTTTTGTATAAGTATTGTTCATGTTTTTTAATATATGTGTTAAATTTTTAGTAGTTATCAATTTTATTTTAATTAAATTTAGTGTTTTTTAGTTCCATAGCGGGTTGTAGGTTTACAGGGGAATAGGCTGGGAAGTAATTTAATTATAATAAATTAATGATTATTTTTTATTTATTAAGATTTATTTAATTGAGATTTTATAGTGTTAATTGTGTTTTTATTTTTTTATGTAAATTTTATGTGTGTGGTTTGTGGGGTTTATAGGGGTATAAGGTGGGAAGTAATTTATTTTTAATTAATTATTAATTAGTTGTTAATTAATATTAATTAATTGGTAATTAATTACGTTAAGTGTGTAATTTTTTTGGTGTGGGGTTTATAGAGGTAAAGGGTGGGAAGTAATTTCATTTTTAATTATGTAATAATTAGTTGATAATTAATAATAAATAATTGATAATTAATTTTGTTAATTGTTTAATTATTTTTTGGGGTGTGTGGGTTTATAAAGGTAAAAGGTGGGAAGTTATTTATTTTTAAATAATTAATAATTAGTTGTTAATTAATATGAATTAATTCATTGAAAATTAAATATGGAAATTGTGTGATTAATTTTAGGTGCAGGTTGTGGGGTTTATAGGGGTAACGGGTGGGAAGTAATTTATTTTTAATTAATTAATAATTAGTTGAGAATTAATATTAATTAATTAATTGATAATTAATTTGGGTAATTGTTTAATTTTTTGTGTGTGTTTTTGTGGGTGGTTTTATAGGGGTAAAGGGTGGGGAGTACTTTTACTTACTTTATAATTTGTTGTTAAATAATATTAGTTTTTTAACTGAAAAACTATTTTAATTGTGTAATTAATTTTTTTACAGTTTAATTTTAGGTGTGGGTTGTGGGTTGTGGGGATTATAGGGGTAAAGGGTGGGAAGTGTTTTAGTTTTTTTTATTAATAACATTTTTTAATTGATAGTTAATTATGTTAACTATGGAAGTACATTTTTTAAATTTAAATGTGGGTTGTGAATTGTGTGGTGTTATAGGGTAAGAAGTAAATAAACAAAATGTATGTAATAATTAATGTTTTTGTTCATAAATAATTTCTAAATAAAAATATTTATTTGTTTGAGAATTATCTTTTTATTTTATTTAATATAATATTTGTAGGTATTTGTGATATGTATTTAACATTATAATATGTTTTTATTTTTTTATTTTTAATATTACATAGATTTGTATTTACATTTTTAACATATTTTTTTTTATTTTGTTTTTAAATTATTGTTGTTGTTGACATTTTGTTTGTTTTTAATTTTTAACTGACTGGAGTGGGAATAGTAAATTTTATCCCTCCGCTATCCAACACTTTCCCTACTGTTGCACTTACTGGAGTGGGACTAGTAATTTTTACCCCTCCGCTATCCAACACTTTCCCTACTGTTGCACTGACTGGAGTGTGAATAGTACATTTTACCCCTCTCCTATCCAACAGTTTCCCTACTGTTGTACTGACTGGACTGGGACATTTAAGTTTAAAGATTTTTAAATAGTTTAATCTTTTAATTTAAAGATATTTTTGTATTTACCATTATAAATATAGGATGTCAATACTTTTGACATTGATATTTATAACTCGATATTGTGGTATGGGGATATTTTAGGTGTCGATATTCTGTCAGTGAACCTCACAGCTGCAGTGCAGGTGGCAAAATGTCTGTCGCCATAATTAATGTGGACCAAAGTCTGCATACCCTGAAGTTCTGCTTATCACAGAACATAGACAATGGATCAGCAGGTCCCCAAAACACAGTCCACTCCGTCTGCCTCTGTATCGGAATAATGTCAAGATACCATACACCCTTCACGGAGTCCAGAAATAACCAGAACCAAGATTGTAAGGTCTGGGCAAAGAATGTTCTTAGTACCCATTCCTGCTCTTCAATCAGAAGAGCTCTGCTTGGTCCTTTTGTAGTAGAACCACACAACCCCAGTGCAGATCCAAGACAGAGCCCATGTCCCACATTTTGCTCACCTGCTATACTCAGCACTGCTAGAGATGAACCACTATATATGGTCCACATGAGCATACTGCTCATTATATAGAGAAAGTAATTTCTCCACCTCATAAAGGGAAGTGTTAAATTATGATTTAGATGAAAGGACATTATTCATGCATAGAGCTGCCCAGCTGTTTTATATATAACAGGAGCAGAATCTGTTCATGCCGGTCTCGGTCTATTGATATTTAGTGCTATCCTTCCAAAGTGTAGGAGGAGATATAGGGGAAAGAGTGTAAAGCATTTATGCCTTCTCAGCACTCACCACATGGGGCGTGGCCTGGACGCCGAGTAAGATGGCCACTGCTCCCTAGAGCTCTGTGTGGCTTTGGCGGAAACTCACAGGAATGGGACCGAAGAGCCCCTCACCACTGGCCTCTCTCCTGCTTTATTATGTCGGAGGTCAGCTAGTGACAAAATATGGCCGATTTCTCCTTCTACGCGGTGATTCACACTCCATTTCCTAACTAACATGGAGGCCTTAACCGTCTGAGGTAACCACCCCTTATCCGGCAGCGTTCTTCACATCCCAGCGTCTGTCAGCAAAATGCCTCCAGCGGACTATGTGGGTGTGTATCTATGTTGGCATTTTTGTCACAGCTCTGTCGCA
This sequence comes from Calotriton arnoldi, assembly GCA_963921515.1. Classification (NCBI taxonomy): domain Eukaryota; kingdom Metazoa; phylum Chordata; class Amphibia; order Caudata; family Salamandridae; genus Calotriton; species Calotriton arnoldi. The sequence continues at coordinate 1,033,639 of CAWUFW010006241.1, read as the reverse complement.
TTGCCATGGCCGATATCATGGAGGTTGCTGACTCTTCATGAGGTAAATTCCTCCTCACACGGTGAGCGGTTTTCTAACTTCCAAGCTGCTAACATTTGACATTTTAGTTAGTGATGTGTTGCGTCAGGCCATTTGCTGGAAGCGTCTGAGCTCTTGTGCCTAACTTAATAATTAATAATTTTTTACCTCTTACCGCCCACTTATGCAATACTGGATTGGTGGCCAACTATTTGGTTTCATGAAGTTATGCTTCCCCAGGTGCAGTCCCACTAACTTTTTTCGATGCTATATATAACTCCACCACTGATCACTATTGTTTTCGTATATTCTACGCATTTGGGCTTGCATATCTGTGGGAAGCCTCAAAAAAGGATCAATCAATCAGGGAATTGTAAGCGCGCTGCTCACCCGTGAGGGTCTCAAGGCGCTGAGGGGGGGGGGGTCCGCAGATCTGTTTAGCCGAAGAGCCAGGTCTTGAGGGTCTTCCTGAAGGTGTTCAGGGAGGGGGCGCGTCTGATGTCTGCCGGTAACTCGTTCCAGGACTTGGCTGCAATGTGAGAGAAGGATCTTCCGCCTGCTCTGGCTCTGTGGATGTACAGGGTTTCGGCCAGTGCGAGGTTGGAAGATCGGAGGTTTCTTTTGGGTACGTGGAAGTTGATTCTGTCGTTGAGGTATTTGTGTCAGTTGTTGTGTAGGCATTTGTAGGCGTGAGTGAGGATTTTGAAACTGACTCTTTTCTCCACGGGGAGCCAGTGGAGATTTCGTAGGTGTTGGCTGATGTGTTTGTGTCGGGGGATGCCGAGGACGAATCTGGCGGCAGTGTTCTGTATTGTCTGGAGTTTGCGGAGTAGGGACTTGTTGATGCCGGCGTAGAGTGCGTTTCCATAGCCCAGTCTGCTGGTGATGAGTGCATGGGTGACTGTCTTCCTTGACTCAGGGGGGATCCACTTGAAGGTCTTGCGCAGGATGCGGAGAGTGTTGAAGCAGCTGGAGTTGACGGCGTTGACCTGTCGGTTCATGGTGAGTGATGAGTCGAGTACGATGCCGAGGTTCTTGGCGTGGTCTGAGGGGGTAGTTGGGCTTCCGAGGGCGGTCGGCCACCAGGTGCTGTCCCATGCAGAAGGGGTGGTACCGAGGACGAGGACTTCTGTCTTCTCTGCGTTGAGCTTCAGGCAGCTGTTGGTCATCCAGACTGCGACGTCTTGCATTCCTTTCTGGAAGTTGAGTTTGGCAGTGGTGGGGTCTTTGGTGAGGGAGAGGATGAGCTGGGTGTCGTCAGCGTAGGATACGATGTTGAGGCCGTGTTGTCGGACAATGGCTGCGAGGGGGACCATGTAGATATTGAAGAGGGTGGGGCTCAGTGATGAGCCCTGTGGGACTCCGCAGGTGATTTTCGTGGGGTCGGAGAGGAAGGGTGGGAGTCTGATCCTTTGGCTTCTTCCAGTGAGGAATGATCGGATCCAGTCCAGGGCTGTTCCTTGTATACCTGCGTCGTGTAGTCTGGCGACTAGTGTGCGGTGGGAGACAGTGTCGAAGGCCGCTGATAGGTCGAGTAGGATGAGGGCTGCGGAGTGGCCTTGGTCCAGGAGGGTGCGGATGTCGTCTGTGGTGGCGAGTAGGGCGGTCTCTGTGCTGTGGTTGCTTCGGAATCCGGATTGGGACAGGTCGAGGACGGCGTTCTCTTCAATGAATCCTGTCAGTTTCCTGTTGACTGTTTTCTCTGCAACTTTGGCTGCGAAGGGGAGGAGCGAGATGGGCCGATAGTTCTTGAGGTCGGTGGGGTCAGCTGTGGGCTTCTTGAGCAGTGGTCTGACTTCTGCGCACTCCATCACTGGTCACTATTGTTTTCGTACATTCTACGCATTTGGGCTTGCATATCTGTGGGAAGCCTCAAAAAAGGATAAATTGCTACAAATCATCTGGCCTCTCCAATCCTGCTTCTTCTCGATCCGTGTCCAACGCAGTCTTCTTACAAATTCAGTCCTCTGGTTAACATGGAGAAAGCCTTGGACTTTTTACGGGACTGCATTCCTTAACCTCAGCAAACAACTACCATTCCAAAGAAACCTACCACTACTGCTTCAGTTAAGCGTCCCAAAAAAGATCTTGGCTCCCCTCCTAAATCACCCACGCATCTTACCCTAGATGATGCAATGGAAGAACTACAGGCCTTAAAACCATTTATGATGTACACGCATGCCTCCCTTTAGCGCATTGAAGAAAAATGGTCTCTACATGATCAAGGTATTTTGACTCTGGAACAAAGAGTGAGCAACCTCGAAGATTTGTCTCCTTCCATTTCTCACATCACTAAGGACATTGCACAAATAAAACTTCTCACAGAGAATTTGGAGAATAGAAACAGAAGGAACTTTCTTCACCTTTTTGGAATTCCCAAGGGTTCAGAAGGTGGCAATATGATCAAATTCCTACAGAGAGCGATTTCTTTCATTCTGAATCTCCAGTCCTCCTCTTCTTTCTCTATTCATCGAGCTCATCGTCTCAGTCCTCTACCATCTTCAGGCAACAACACACGCCCTAGAGGAATCATCATCGTCATTCTGCAATTCACTGAGTTGATGCACTTGCTCTCGGTAGGTAAGAAGACAAGATCTCTACAATGGTCTGGTCATAAGGTTTTTTCACGCAGGATGTGTCACCTGCCATCACAGCTCACCGAAAGCAATTTCTTGATCTTCACCCACAGCTGAAATCTACGAATATCTGTTATGGACTACTACACCTGTGGATCTTCTAAATCACTTTTGAGTCTTACTCCTTCGAATAGCCCTCAGATCTGCAATCCTTCATTAAGCACCACAAATCATACTCCATGGACTTAGGGGCATCCTCTATTGCATGACTCTTTTCACTTTTCAATTTCTGATGTTTTTTTTCCTCTGTCCTTATATAAGGTTTATGGTCATTAATATGAATATGGTCATTTCTCTTCCTTAATTGCTATTTTTTTTCTTCTGGATTCTTTCATTTGTGCATATATGACTTTTCTTACGCTTGTTCATCCTGTTTAATGTAATTTATTAATTATTTTTCACGTGCCCCCTTTCTATTGCTCCAGTAGGACCCTAGTGTGGACGTCCTGTGTTGTTTACTCCCTCTTGTTTGCTCATAGCATCCTCAATGTCCTCCTCGTGTATCCAGTGGTAAGTGTATATTTTTCTTTCATTGTTTTTGTTCTTCAGTAGAGTTTTGTAATGGTCATCCATTTGGAATGCCTGCATACGTATTTCTTTACATGTTTCTTTTGTTCCGTTCCTACATTAATTTTTTTTCTCTTCATTCCTTATCGCTCATACACCGATGGCGCTATACCTATCTTCTTAGGTGTTCCGCTGTCCCTTTCCCTATGGGGAATTTTCTGTGTTTTATTTTCTTTCCTCCTCAGCATTTTCAGACCTTGGTCCTTGTAATGCCATTTCTTTCTGTATCTTGTCTTTTGAAGGCTGTTTGCCTTCATTACTTTCAATGCTCTTTCCTTTTTTTTATTTCTATATTACTGAAAGTTATATTTTGCCTTGTACTCTTAAGCAATCAACAATTGTATAATTTTTGCTTCTTAAATACAGCTTCGAACTGCCACATGGAATGTCAAGGGGCTTAGAAACCCAATTAAGGGGTCAATTCCGATTCGGGCCGGAAAAAGCACCGACCGACTCGGAGCCGGAATTTATTCCGACCGACACGTACCTGTGGCGCCCGACACGCCAAGTACGATGCAAGGCGTGCAAAATCCGACCGACACGTACCGAACCCAACCCGAACGACCGAGCCGCATGGAAAACAGCAATCCGGCCGGAAAAACACGCGAATCGAACCGACCGACACGCACCCGGAACAAATCCGACCGAAACGTACACGCGAACTCCAAACCGCAAAGTACGATGCAAGGCGCGAAAACCACGACCGAGTCGTACGGAGGACAAGCCGTACGACCGACACGCATACAAAACCGAGCCGAAGTAACACAAAACACCGCGACCGACGCGTACGCAGCATAGAAAACTGCACAAACACAGCGTGAACGAAACGGAGAAGACCGTACGAGACAAATGCAGGGTCCGACTCGGTCACAAGAACGTTTCCAACATGCACAGACAGTACAAAGGAAAAATTACACAAAAAAAGGCCAAACAAGCAATTACAAAGCCAATAAATACTGGGGGGGTGGGGACAGAGAACAAAGACACACCCACAACTCCACCCATATAAAGGACACAAATCCCAACCATGATCCTTTGCAAATGCCATTCTACTGCCAGCACCCAACAGACAGCAACCACACACCCACAGCTCATCCCTCACACAAGCCACACACCATCAGCACACCAACAAATACCTACCTCACATACACCCAGCAAAACACACACTCACACACCCTCACCTGCACACCAACACACACATCACTCACCATCACCACCCATCACCATACCCCCCAAGAAGAATCACAAGTTCCTAGATTGTGAATTGGAAGTCCTGGTAGACGAGATCCTCAGGGTAGAGACACAGCTGTTTGGCACACTGGTCCAACAGACCCCCATCTCCCAGAAAACCAAGATGTGGGAGAGGATCATCAACAGGGTGAACGCACAATCACCATGTCTGCGCACAAAGACCGACATCCAGAACAGGTGGTATGACGTGCGCAGGAGGGTCCGGGAGCTGCTCAAGAAAGACTACCTCCTGAGCCAATACACCGGCAGTGGCCCTCCTGCCAAGCCAGTATACCTCAGGCCCTGGGAGGAGAAGGTGCGGGCCATCCTTCCGCCAGTGAGCGTATATGGACTAGAGAACATCCCAGAGCCTGGTGAGTACACAACAAATGTACACAATATTCTGCCACAATACACACACACATCACTGTCAAGGGAGAGTCAAACCATGCACTCATAGCAATTACACAGCAACCAGAACAGAATCATCCCAAAATGTGTATGTCAGTCAGATAAACACAACACATGCCATCTCATAGTTACATTTAAACGTGTCATCACATGTACAAACACAACTACAACTACAGCTAGGCAGTGGCACAAATACAACTAACAAACACATCCAGACATGTAGCCACCACTACAACACCAACACACAGTGAAGACCACTGAAAGAAAGGAATTCTGTGTATGCTGGGCAAGTCAGTGTAGCCAATAGCATCATGGGAGTCGTAGTCACACATATTGCCCCCCACAACTGTCCCATCAACACCACCATGAACCATGCGCACATCACAGGGAGTGGAAAAGGACTCACAAGATGGCTGACACTGGCTACTGCTGTGGGGAGCACAAGGCCCTGCTGGCAACTGTGCAACAACCAACAGCAGGACACCACTGACTGACATCCTGAGAGACAACTTCCACTCCCTGCAATGGAAGCACGTTCCATGGTGGGATATCTGGCTGGCTGGGTGGGAAGGAGGACTCGCACCACTGACCATAGTCACAAGCACCTCCCCTCACACACACCCTCAACACATACTCCACATAACCCACCTGGGAGAATGCAATGCCACACATCCTAACTCAAGATCCCACAAAGAACCTCCACCCTGGGTTATGTCGTGTGAAGCACAGGGACACTCTTGGGACTTTCAGCCAAACAACTGCCAGGACAACACTGCCAGCCATCCTGTCAGCACAGGCAGCCCACCCCACAGGGAAGCAGAGTCAAAAGGAAGGAAGGATGGGCATGCTGGGAAGGGGGTGGAGGCAATAGCATGATGGGAGTCGTAGTCACAGCTCTACATCCCCCACCACATGGCCCAGCAAGCTCACACTCACGCATGCACATCCCACAGAGAGTGGAAAGGCCCATCAAAGATGTCTGACACTGTTGCTGTGTCGTGGGGATCACAAGGGCATGCTGGGAACTGCACACCAACCAACAGCAGGACACCACTGTCAGCCATCTTGCCATTGCTCTCACACCCACACACACTGAACTCCCCACAAAAGCAAGTAAGTATGGGAATGCTGGGAAGTGGGGTGGAGGCAATAGCATGATGGGAGTCACAGTCACAGATATAGCTCACCCCCACAACTGTCCCATCACCACCACCCTGAACCATGCTCACATCACAGGGAGTGGAAAACGACTGACAAGATGGCTGACACTGGCTACTGCTGTGGGGAGCACAAGGGCATGCTGGGAACTGCACACCAACCAACAGCAGGACACCACTGTCAGCCATCTTGCCATTGCTCTCACACCCACACACACTGAACTCCCCACAAAAGCAAGTAAGTATGGGAATGCTGGCAAGTGGGGTGGAGGCAATAGCATGATGGGAGTCATAGTCACAGACATAGCTCACCCCCACAACTGTCCCATCACCACCACCCTGAACCATGCTCACATCACAGGGAGTGGAAAACGACTGACAAGATGGCTGACACTGGCTACTGCTGTGGGGAGCACAAGGGCATGCTGGGAACTGCACACCAACCAACAGCAGGACACCACTGTCAGCCATCTTGCCATTGCCCTCACACCCACACACACTGAACTCCCCACAAAAGCAAGTAAGTATGGGAATGCTGGCAAGTGGGGTGGAGGCAATAGCATGATGGGAGTCATAGTCACAGACATAGCTCACCCCCACAAATGTCCCATCAACACCACCCGGAACCATGCACACATCACAGGGAGTGGAGAAGGACTCACAAGATGGCTGACACTGGCTACTGCTGTGGGGAGCACAAGGCCCTGCTGGGAACTGCGCACCAACAAACAGCAGGACACCACTGACTGACATCCTGAGAGACAACTTCCACTCCCTGCAATGGAAGCACGTTCCAAGGTGGGATGTCTGGCTGAGTGGGAAGGAGGACTTGCAGCACTGACCATAGTCACAAGCACCTCCCCTCACACACACCCTCAACACAAACTCCACAGAACCCACCTGGGAGAATGCAATGCCTCACATCCTAACTCAAGATCCCACAAAGAACCACCACCCTGGGTTATGTTGTGTGAAGCACAGGGACACTCTTGGGACTTTCAGCCAAACAACTGCCAGGACAACACTCCCAGCCATCCTGTCAGCACAGGCAGCCCACCCCACAGGGAAGCAGAGTCAAAAGGAAGGAAGCATGGGCATGCTGGGAAGGGGGTGGAGGCAATAGCATGATGGGAGTAGTAGGCACAGATATTGCTCAGCCTCACAACTGGCCCATCAACACCACCCTGAACCATGCTCACATCACAGGGAGTGGATAAGGACACACAAGATGGCTGACACTGGCTACTGCTGTGGGGAGCACAAGGCCCTGCTGGGAACTGTGCACCAACCAACAGCAGGACACCACTGTCAGCCATCTTGCCATTGCCCTCACACCCACACACACTGAACTCCCCACAAAAGCAAGTAAGTATGGGAATGCTGGCAAGTGGGGTGGAGGCAATAGCATGATGGGAGTCATAGTCACAGACATAGCTCACCCCCACAACTGTCCCATCAACACCACCCTGAACCATGCTCACATCACAGGGAGTGGAGAAGGACTCACAAGATGGCTGACACTGGCTACTGCTGTGGGGAGCACAAGGCCCTGCTGGGAACTGTGCACCAACAAACAGCAGGACACCACTGACTGACATCCTGAGAGACAACTTCCACTCCCTGCAATGGAAGCACGTTCCAAGGTGGGATATCTGGCTGGGTGGGAAGGAGGACTTGCAGCACTGTCCATAGTCACAAGCACCTCCCCTCACACTCCCCCTCAACACAAACTCCACAGAACCCACCTGGGAGAATGCAATGCCTCACATCCTAACTCAAGATCCCACAAAGAACCACCACCCTGGGTTATGTTGTGTGAAGCACAGGGACTCTCTTGGGACTTTCAGCCAAACAACTGCCAGGACAACACTCCCAGCCATCCTGTCAGCACAGGCAGCCCACCCCACAGGGAAGCAGAGTCAAAAGGAAGGAAGCATGGGCATGCTGGGAAGGGGGGTGGAGGCAATAGCATGATGGGAGTAGTAGGCACAGATATTGCTCAGCCTCACAACTGGCCCATCAACACCACCCTGAACCATGCTCACATCACAGGGAGTGGAGAAGGACTCACAAGATGGCTGACACTGGCTACTGCTGTGGGGAGCACAAGGCCCTGCTGGGAACTGTGCACCAACAAACAGCACAACACCACTGACTGACATCCTGAGAGACAACATCCACTCCCTGCAATGCAAGCACAGTCCATGGTGGGATAACTGACTGGCTGGGTGGGAAGGAGGGCCGGCTGTCAACCAAATACAACCAATGCAGACCATGTTCACACCCCAACAAATACATAGAAATGCCCAAATAATGCAGGACAATGTGCCACACCAATATCAACCCCTGACTGTGACGACTTAGGACAATGCAATGTACAGGCCCGCACCCAGAGGCACAGTCACAACTGTCAGGTGTGTCAACCATTGATGCCTGCAGAAACATAACATACATTGTGTGTGTCTCCCAAAAACAGGTGATGATGGGGACACAGCAGCAGACGCTGAGGAGTCCCAGTCCCAGGCTCAAGAGGATGCGGAGCTCACTGGTGTCGTACAGCCTCTGCCCTCCTCGGACGAAGAAGACCAACCTGGCACATCGGTGCAAGTCTACATGCAGCACCAGCAGGACCACCAGCTGCAGCACCAGCAGGACCACCAGCTGCAGCACCAGCAGGACCACCAGCTGCACCCCCTGCACCCACCCCTCCAACGACTGTCACCACAAATACCATCCCTGCCGACATGGACAGAACAAGGAGCAACACCAGCACAGGGACCCTGGACCAACGTGGGGCCATGGACACCACCACCACCACCAACCCCCAAGGTGGACCAGGGTCATCTGTGCGTGCCACTGCACACACTGCCCATGTCGGCAGGGGTGGTGGGAGGGGTGGGAGACAGAGGTCGCTGCTTGCAGAGGTTGCTGGTGTGCATGATGACCCACAACTGGTACGCATAGCCGATGCGTACCAGTCCAGCACCAGAGATCTCAGCCAGGTAGTGGGGCTCCTCAGAGACATGAAACAGCAGCAGGCTGCCCATCATGCCCGCTTGGACTCACACATGTCCCGCGTGGAGTCCAAGTGGGACGCACTGCAAGAGATGACGGCGGTGCACAGGGACATTTTACAATGCCTCCGCCAGATGAACAGCAACCAGTCCACACCTCCCTGTGTGCCAACAACATCTGGTGCTGAACAAACTGCAACTGCCACAGGGAGGGAGGATGACTCTGGCGGAGAGTCCCCTGCACCGCAGCAGCCTGTACTTGAGGGGCCCCCCCAAAGAAGAGGGGTCGTCCGAGGAGGGGGCAAGTGAGAGGCCGATGGCCAAGCGCAACTCCCAGGAAGCCTGAACCTGTTCTGGATGTTCACCTTTGTGCACAGACAGTTCACCCTGTTGACGGCAACACAACTCCCACACATTGCATGAGGAGTACAAGTTGGACCAATGTCTCAGACAACTGTGGCCCCGATACTGGGGATTTTGTCTACCAGGACTTTCAATTCACCTAGGAACTTCTGATTGCAAGATATATGTACAGCACTACCCATCCTATGCACTATTCACACAAATGTATCACAATAAACACACTAATACACCATACTTGCCTCTGTTGTGATTCCAACGTGGGTGCTGTTATGGGGATGATGAACTGCAAAATTACACTGTGTATGCAAACTGCAACAGCAAGTACAACACAGGCATGTGAGTAAAGGCAACGTGACACATATGAGGGAGACACACCACCAGGGCTACACAACACATACACACCTAGGCCATCTGACTCATTGCCTACACTGATGTTGCCAGGGAAGACGGTGCAATGCACAGACACCACACCTATTCCCAGTTGTAGTCAAGTAGCCCACAGGTGCAGTAAGCAAATGGCAGTCAAATGTGTGAACACAGACAACGCACATCACAAAGTGAAGCACAGGTTTATTACACAGTTGCAACATGTCGTAACCACTACAGATGCAAGGTAATCCCACCTGGCAGCGGGCACACAGTCAACAACTGTAGAAGGAAGGAAGTCCATGGGTGTGGCGCACATCACCTGAAGGGACACAACAGCTACCACCCTGGAAGTACAATCACGTCGTCGGTGGACACAGTTGACCAAACGAATCTGAAAGTACCCTGTGAAGGACAGAAATGACTCACAGTCAAACGCAATGGAGAACAGGACAGAACAGCAAAACTCATGCACAATACATGTTACAAGATACCCACCCAGAACCAAGTTAGCATGTCAACACTGTTGGGGAGTACAGACCACCTGTAAGCACACATCGCTACACACATCCAGTCAAGTAGCCCATGGACACACTCCAACAGCACCAGAGCACCACCTACACATATCATGCCAACTCACATCATTGACATGACACCTCAGGATACTCACATTCAGCTAAAGAAGTTGGTGATGAGCTGTGTGCGGACATCACCCTCATCATCATCATCATCATCACTGGCATCGTGGTCCAGGCCAGGATCCTCCACAGGTGGCGGATGTTGGTCATTGTCATCCTGGATGAGAGGCAACTCCTTCCGCACTGCCAGGTTGTGGAGCATGCAGCAGACGATGATAATCTTGCACACTTTCGCAGGGGCATATGGGAGGGACCCTCCGGTCTTGTCCAGGCAGCGGAAGCGGCTCTTCAGGAGACCAAATGTCCGCTCAATCACTCTCCTGGTCCGACCATGTGCCTCATTGTAGCGCATCTGGGCTGGTGTCACAGGGTTCCTGAGGGGTGTCAGCAACCACGGCATGTTGGGGTATCCCGAGTCACCTACGGACAGACAAGTGCACATTAGCTGACTTGGAAAAGTGGGCGGAATACTACAGATCAGATCACACACAATGGCACAAAGTCAGTACACACCGACAAGCCAGGCACGCTGGTTCTGCATCTGTGCCATCATCCTGGGGATGCGACTACTCCTCATCACAAAGGCATCGTGTGCTGAACCAGGGAAACGGGCACACACGTGTGTGATGGTCATATCTGCAAGACACACCACCAGTGCATTGACCGAGTGGTAGTGCTTGCGGTTCCTGTAGGCCTGCTCCTGGGCCTGTGGTGGTACCAAAGCCACATGTGTCCCATCAATGGAGCCAATGACATGCGGCATCCTCCCTAGGGCATAGAAGTCACTCTTCACGTCAGTGAGTCGTTGCAGTCTAGGGAAATAGATGTACCGGTTCAGGAATAGCAACATTGCCACCAAAACATCGCGGAGCACACGGCTCAACATGGTCTGTGACATCCCACCAGCAGTCGCCACAGTATGTTGGAAGGTACCGGTGGCAAAGAAGTGTAGGGCTGCCATCACCTTCACCTTGGGGGTCAGCGCTGTAGGATACGGCCGGCCAGGCTGCAAATGTGGGGCCAACTGCACTGCCAAATCCTCAATCAGCTGCCTGGTGAAGCGGTACCGTCGGATGCTGTCCCGTTCCACCATCGTTGCCAGGTCTGGGAATGGTCGATGGACAGCAGGAGCCCTGCAGTGCAGAGGAGAAGAAAGCAAGATTGTCAGTCAGCCCACATATGCGGCATTGAACACACTCAATATCCCAACATACATCATTATGAGGCACAACTACATGAAGTGTGCAGTTCCGTAAGGACATGTATGGTACATACATGGCCAACATCTGTCATCACAGTTCAACAAGTGGCATCAATAAGTCCCAGGTTGGCCCATTGGATATCATGAGGCCGTGTCACAGTTCCCATCTCCTGCTGCCATGTCACAATCACCCCCCACAGTGACATGTGAGGACAGATGTGCCCCAGGCATCACAGCTCAACGACAGGTACATTCCCAGGGACCCTGTATTGCCACATGGACACTGGCATTACATGGAGTATCATGTATACACCACAGCAAAACAACTATGACCCCCACAGGTAGTGGTCCCACTTGCCACTGCAGGACAGACATGGACGTCTGTGACACACACACGCACAACATCAAAGTCCATGCACACACAACGTGGATGTGGAGACTGTCTCCCATTGTGCACATGAAATCAGAGACATTGTAAACACTACATGCACACAGACTGTGGAGGACCATCACTATTGTGCCACTGGGACACCCTGGCTCAAACATACCGTCCCACATGGGACTCACGGGGTATGTGACATGACATACACATACACCACCGTGAAATGTGACCATGGCACATGCACAGATATGAACAGTTGCACATCACAGTGGTCATGTACACGTAACACCCAGGATCCTGTCCCCATGAACACGTGCACAGCCTGGGGGTGGCTGCCCCCAGGTGACACCCACAGGACAACATGTACACCAACATACACACAATAGGAAATGCAGCCTTACATGCCTTATGATACAGTTTGGACAGGCTGTCGTGTTGTAGGTGTGCCCCTCACTCCCTGGGAGCTATCTGTGGCTGGCATATGTCCATCTGAGACAGGCATGGTGACATATGCCAGTCACTTGTACAGGGATGCGTTGAACAGCAATGGACCGATCGGTGCCCCCGGCCGGCCCATTGCATTCAATGTGTGCAGGTACGCGTTGTACCCCTGTACGCGTTGATCAGCAATGGACCGATCGGTGCCCCCGGCCGGCCCATTGCATTCAATGTGTGCGGGTACGCGTTGTACCCCTGTACGCGTTGATCAGCAATGGACCGATCGGTGCCCCCGGCCGGCCCATTGCATTCAATGTGTGCAGGTACGCGTTGTACCCCTGTACGCGTTGTACCGCAATGGACCAATCGGTGCCCCCGGCCGGCCCATTGCATTCAATGTGTGCGGGTACGCGTTGTACCCCTGTACGCGTTGTACCGCAATGGACCGATCGGTGTGCACCCATTGACAATGGCCTAGCCTGGCAACGGACACGTTTTCGAAATTCGAACGAGTCGGTTGCTGGAAATTCAGTTGGTCACCCACAACAATGTTGCAAAATCATGTATGTCATGAAGTTGAAGATTTGAAGGATGCTGTGGGCGTGTATTGGTGCTGCTATTCCATGGATTGGCCAGATTCAGAAGATGCAAACGACTTGGACCTATCACTTTGGACACAAGGGACAGTATCTGCCTCTCCAGCACATATATATTGCTGGCTGTTCCCCTGAGAGCTCACTTGCCTGCACTACATGCTCCAGGACGACATCTGCCACTGCACTGCTGCTGTCTCTGCCCCTCTGGACCCTGCAATGGCACGTACTGTGGAGAGAGCCCCAGCCTTCAGCCTTGAGGAGAACCAGGCCCTGCTGGACAGCCTACTTCCACAGTACAGCAAGCTGTATGGGACACCAGGGGAGCAGGTGAGTGTTCTGGTGCACTGCCTTTCTGAATGTGCATTTTGTCTGACTAGCAAGGCTGAGAGTCTGCACGCCACTGGCTAGCAGGCTCACTGAGTAGTTGTCACCCCCCATAGTGTGTAGTGACATGCACTGGACAGGTATGGTGCAGTGACAGTGCATTTGAACAAGGTTTTACTTCCCATGCAATGATACCATGTAGTGACGTCTGGCAAACTGTCCATGGGCAGCGTTGCACTGCCTGTGTACATCATGTGCCCCTGTGAATGAGACATGTATATACAACTGTGTCATGCACGGATATGTTGCATGTGTAGTAATGGCCTTTTCACTTTGTCATCCTGACAGGTTAATGCCCATCGGAAGCAGGAGATCTGGAAGGACATCGTCCGGGCTGTCCGGTCCGTGGGGGTCTACAAGCGCCGGATCCGCAACTGCCAGAAGAGGTGGCAGGACCTTCGGGGCTGGACCCGGAGGATTGCACGGGTCCAGCTGAAGCTGTCGCCTCCTCGCAGGAGGGGCGGAACACGGACCCTGACCCCCCACATGCTCCAGATCCTGGCGGTGGTGTTTCCAGACCTGGATGGGCAGCTGAAGGCCAGACAGCAGCAAGGAGGGGTGAGTCAAAGACTGCACTGTGAACTCTGTATTACATGCTATGTGCCCTCCTCTGGCCTGGTTAAACTGCCACAGTACAGCAGTCATGTTGTCCAGGAGCCATGTCCCTCTATTGTGCACTGCCCACTCCTCATCTGATACCCAGGTGTGGCCCTTACATTCAGGGAATTGTGTCACTTGGGACTGTGTCCTTGCAGTTTGCTTCACTAAAGGTGGGGGACAGCATCTGTTTCCCTAACTCTGTTGTGGGCATCATGGGTGGGTCCATTGTTCACACAACGCCTGTGTTCGGACATGTAATCTGCGTGTTGCTTTGATATGCGGTCCACTTGCTGAGCTGAGCCACCACATGTGCCTGGGGTATGTGGCACACACCCATGCAGCGGGTGGGAACAATGTTTGGGCCCCAGGAGTGTGCAGATTACGTGTGTCACACATACATAGCCAGCTATCCACTGTCCAGGGCTCATCCCTCATTCATGTGGGGCAGGACAGTCATGCCTACTCCAGGCCATGCAATGCACTCTGTACTCCCACTCCCGTGTATCAGCTGACACATTGTGCGCAGTGAGTTGACCCCTCAGGTGTCTGCCTCTGTGTCAGTGTGCTGTGGATTTGTTGCCAGGACTGCTGGGGTGTTTCTCGGTAGGGGCTCAGCATGCCACTGGAGATGTGACCATAGGAGACGATACTTGTGTGTCACATAGGTGTTTGATCAGCTGCCCGTGCAGACTGGGGTATGCGAATGTGAAGTTCAGGCAGCTGTTCCCCATTCACAGCAGATTGTGAGGGGCTCAGGTTCAGAGGGTAGTGTCACAGGTCTCCCATATGTCCAATCGGTATGACCTGGACAGATGAGGGTTAAGATGATGTGTTGTGTGGGGGATGTACATGTGCACTTGTGCAGCTCCAGGACTTGCATTCCCCATGACCTACTATTGTGACACAGTGCAGAGTGTTGTTGTCTGGCTGCCAAGTCATACATCACTGAGACAGTGATGTATGACTTAGCAGTCATGCCTCCGCCATGGCATGTGTCTACTTATTGGTGATCCTGCAGGGGAGTGACATGTGCTACATGCACACCATTGTGGCGATGGCTATCAGGACATGGGTGCATCATGGTGTCTGTCGCTGGTATGCATCACATGCATTTACTATTTGACTCTGGGCGTCCCTTTCATCCGGAAACCTGTACTGACTCAGTGGCAAGAGTTGTGATGTGTGCATGTCCACATGCTACACCGTGTCCTCTGCACTGTCCAACTACTGTGTAGTTGGTGCATGTGTCCACACTGGGGTGTTGCTATCCAACAGACACCAGACAGATGGGTGCAAGGCCATGTGGGATGTGAGTGCCATGGTTGGCATCAGACTGACAATTGGCTTCTCCTGTTCAGTTAGGGCACTTTTAGCAGTGTACAACTAATGATGCCAGGGCTTGCTCTGTAATGTGCTGTGCTCACAGTGGTGTGTGCGTTTGGTGCAGGTGACTGATGTCTGTCTGTTTCCCCATTGTTTGCAGATACATCCACGGCCACGGAAGGGGACAGCTCCACGGACCAGGAGGAGCCGGAGAGCCAGACTGGGTCAGCAGTTGAGGAGTGGTCGGAGGGACCCAGTGGCACGGAGGGCGAGGGGAGCCACACCGAGGAGTCCTCAGCACCATCCACCTCAGCTGAGGACCAGAGCAACTCGGAGGATGACTCCCTTATGGAGGCGGGTGTCAGCAGCCACCACACCCCAGCTAGTGTTGCTGTCCCCGCCACCACCAGCACCACCACCGCCCTCCCATCGGCTCTATTCCCCAGGTCCGTGGAGGCTCCCATGTTCGGGAGTGTGTCTCCTTTGGGCCAGGCACCGCACCCCCTGCCCCTGTGTCCCCTGCTGGCCTGAGTGAGGAGTCTTTGTACCTCCTTCGCCAGGTCCATGTAGGGCAGACAGCCATGCTGAGTGTCCTCCATGCGCACACCGCTCTGTTGACTCAGCTGGTGTCGTTCATGGAGGGCATCTCATCGGGCATGTCTGACCTACAGAGGGGCAATAGGTCCATGGACTCCTCCCTGACGGCAGCAGTGTCCCTCCTCAGACAGTCCCTCACCCCTCCTGCCTCTGCTCCATCCACACTCCCCAGCACCTTACCCGTCCCAAGCACACACACACCGGCACAGGCACACACCAGCACACACACATCCAGCACACAGACACACACGCCACAAACAAAACGCACACGCACGCACAGTCAGGGGACTGAAACCAGACTCACAGGGGATGGGGCCCTGGAACACACACACGCATCCACGAGCACTGCGCAGTCCTCAGTTGCCTCTCCCTCCAAAGCACCCTCCCTTGCCTCACCTGCAACCCCAAAGACCCAGCGGCTCTTCCTCAGTGACCTCGGCCTCTTCCCCTCCGATCCAGCTGATACAGCATTCAGGGGGAAGAGGAAGCCCACCCACACGGAGCAGAGTGCCCCTCGCCCCCGGACACCCTCCCCCAGGCGCAGACAGACTGAGGCCCCCACCCGCAAGTCCCCCGGAGTCGTAAGAGCAAGACCCCGCCGCCGCCCTGCAGCTCAGGCACCAGGTCTCCTTCCTCCATCCCTCAGGCCCCCACTCCACAGGTGCCCCCACCACACCCTGCCCCAGGTTCCCCCACCCACAGATATACCATCCCCAAGAGGATCCGGCCTTCTCCCCCTGCCACTTGCTCTCCCGGCACCACACCCCCCGCTGCGCTTGTCTGTGCCACTGATGTGGTGAGGGTGTCCTCCCCCTCTGTCCAGCCCACCTTGCCTGTTCCCCATTCTCCTCCCCTGGTGGTAGGCACTGCAGTGGAGTCCACTACCACCCTGTCTGACTTGGGCACTGCAGTGGCGGACCTGTCCACTCCATCTGCAGGGTCCACTGCAGTCGTGCCGGCACCCACAACATCTGAGTCATGCCCCCCAGTTGTGCCGGCACACACCATGTCAGACACCTCCACTGCAGTTGTCAGTGGCTCTCCAGCACCCACCACCCCTTCCCTGCTTCCTCCTGGTGAGCCCTGATCCTGTCCCTGCGGTGCCTGGCCTGCCCCCCCAATTGCCCCTCCTAGTGGATTGTCCCTGGTTTTGTGCAGGCATGCGTAGGGTGACATCTGCCACTGTCACCCTGTTTGGACTTTGACAATGGACTGGCCATTGGCCTTTGTGTTTTTTCTGGACTTTGTTTTCATTACACACATATGCTGAATAAAGCAACTTTCTGTTCTCTAGTGCTTATGCTTCTGATGTACATGTTGTTGATGATGCTAACCATGCCCTTGCTGCAGTGATGGTGATATTTGGTCTCATGATAATGAAGTGTTACTGTGCAGGAACCCATGTGGTCCAGGGGGAATGTGTCCTATCCTGTGGTGTATCCATGTCATCCATAGCAGCATCTGAGGGTGTCATGTGTTCAGTATTTGGCAATGGGATTTCCTACTTAGATTAGCTATTTCACATCTGTGGCTTCCACCCCTGCACATCTGTTGTGCCTGCCATTGTTCAATTCGTCTACTTCCCTGACTGTGTGGCCATCTCCACTGGACATGCAGGTTTGGGCATCAATGGGGAAGGACTCATCTGTGTTGGCAGTGCAACATTGCTATACAAGTGTGTTGGATCTGTGCTGATGATTTCGTTGGCACTTCCATGACCAGGCTGATGTGACGGGAGCCCTCATTTGGTGCTAATTGTTGATTGTGTGACCAAGTGCTCAGCTGACATGATGGGGCCCTACTGAGGCAACATATGGCACAGCTTTCCTCACACAGGAGTGGAGTCCCCTCATGGCAGTGTGTACTCCTGTGACATTGCCTGCGCCCAAGGTGTGTGTTGGATGTGCATGTCTGTGTGTTCACTTCCGTTTAGCTGTGCATGCTGTGATCCCTAGTGTTGTACCTGTTTGTGATGCTTGCTGAGTTGACCTATGTTCCCCCAAAGTCTTCTCCCTGGGTTCTCTGTGATGTGGGTGCATGGCACATTACTGGTCATCAGGGTGTCACCCATAGGTGTGTTTGCTGTCAGGGCTGAGTTTGTGTGCAGACGCAGATGGGTCACAGTCAGGTTTCCCCTTGGCACTTGTTGTTTGCCCCTGTCATGTGATTTCCAGTTTGTGTTATCTTTCAGTGATTGTGACACGTTGTGTGTGTGACTGCTGGCACTCCTCAGGGTCCGGGCTGCAATGTTGGTTGTTGTCTATGTGTGTTCTTTGTGGGTGACCTTGGCTTCATCATTGGTGTGTGACTGTGGCTGGGATCCCATTGGTTGGTGTGGTATTGCCGTCATGTCCATGTACAGCGTAGTGTGCAGTGTGTCAGACATTCAGGAGTCTTGTTGAGTGGCCATGTGTGATGTGTTTCTGCACCTTGGTTCCCACCCACCACCCTGGAATAGTCATGGGTGCATGTGCAATGTCACCAGTGCATGTGTGCTTCACTGCTGCACATTGTTGGAGGTCGAGGGTGTGGTGTTGAGTGTGTGCAGATGAGAGTTGTTGCCCGGCTAGGCCCCTGCCTCCATGTTGGCCTTGGCTTACTGGCCATGCTGATTGATTTGTGCTTGTGTAGGTGTGATGGTAGTTTGTTGCTCAGGACACATGACTGTGGTTCACAGTGTGAACAACATTTAGCTTTGTCATCACAGTGGGATTGTAATGCAGCCCAGGGTCACCACATTGTGGGGGCCCTGGGGGTAGTGCTGTGGTGTGTCTGTGTCTTGCTGTGTCAGTTGCTGTTCCTACGTGCCTGTGTGACATGTGTGATTTGTGCTCCCTCTCATCTGACAATGCCTGCTTGCCCACATAGGGGATTTGGATCCATGAGTTACCTTTGTGTGGCACTGTATGCACATCTGTATGATTGGTATTCAGGTCTCCTCATGTGTTGTGTGGTTGCCTGGGGACACTGGCACCCCCCTCACCTGTTGTGTATGATGTGCAGTGTGGGTCTGCCTGTTTGTGTTTGTGCATCTGCACCACTGCATTGGCATATCTTGGGTGTGCCATTGGCTGTATGTAGTTTGGTGGGTTTCCCCTGCTGTCCCTGGGACTCCTAGGTCATCGGTCAGCACAATGATCATGGTTTGTGTGTCCCATTGCTGCCATGGTATGGTATCTGTTCACCTCACATCTACAGTCTCCACAGGGTATCTGCATTTGTGTGCCCATTGGTGCAAATATGTGGGTCTGCATTCTGATGGTCACTTCTGTCATTGTGTCATTGATGAATGTTGACAGTGTCAGCCCCCATGGGTGTTGTTTGTCTGCACATGGCCAAAGGTATGTCTTATTTGCACTGCAGTATTTGCCTCCCCCAATTTATGTTGCAATGGGACACATGCACTACTTTGCCACTGATGTGTTTTATGTTCTGTGACCAGGAATCATCCATGCAGTTTGGCAGTTGCAGCTTTTTCTTTGTCAACACTTACATTTTGGTCACTGTGATGATGGGGGTTTGGACCCCATTGCCACAATGTTCAAAATGTGCTTCAGCTATGGACCCCACACTTACCTTTTGGTCACTGTGATGATGGGGGTTTGGACCCCATTGCCACACTGTTCAAAATGTGCTTCAGCTATGGACCCCACCCTTACATTTTGGTCACTGTGATGATGGGGGTTTGGACCCCATTGCCACAATGTTCAAAATGTGCTTCAGCTATGGACCCCACACTTACATTTTGGTCACTGTGATGATGGGGGTTTGGACCCCATTGCCACACTGTTCAAAATGTGCTTCAGCTATGGACCCCACACTTACGTTTTGGTCACTGTGGTGATGGGGCATTAGACCCCATTGCCACAATGTTCAAAATGTGCTTCAGCTATGTACCCCACACTTACATTTTGGTCACTGTGATGATGGGGGTTTGGACCCCATTGCCACACTGTTCAAAATGTGCTTCAGCTATGGACCCCACACTTACCTTTTGGTCACTGTGATGATGGGGGTTTGGACCCCTTTGCCACAATGGTCATGGCCTGCTTGCATTGTGGGGGCCACACACATATATGTGTGGCACATGTGCTAGGGGGTCACATTGTATGTTCAAAGTCATGTTCAGTGTTGTAGGCATTTGACACAGTCTACACACGCTTGTCATGGTGTTGGGGGATGTCTTTTTCTTGCATTCCCTAGGTTGTGGTGTGCTGGTTGTGTCATGCATCGTCCATCCTATGAGTGGGGGTGGTGTTGGTGGTAGGCATCCAGCCCCCATGGGTAGAGGTGGTAGTAGTGACAGGCATCCAGCCCCCTGGGTAAGGGTGGTAGTAGTGGTAGGCATCCAGCCCCCTGGCTAAGGGTGGTAGTAGTGGTAGGCATCCAGCCCCCCTGGGTAAGGGGGTAGTAGTGGTAGGCATCCAGCCCCCCCTGGGTGAGGGTGGTAGTAGTGGTAGGCATCCAGCCCCCCCTGGGTGAGGGTGGTAGGCATCTGGCACCCCCCTGGCTAAGGGTGGTAGTAGTGGTAGGCATCCAGCCCCCTGGGTGAGGGTGGTAGTAGTGGTAGGCATCCAGCCCCCTGGCTAAGGGTGGTAGTAGTGGTAGGCATCTGGCACCCCCTGGCTAAGGGTGGTAGTAGTGTTAGGCATCCAGCCCCCCTGGGTGAGGGTGGTAGTAGTGGTAGGCATCCAGCCCCCTGGGTGAGGGTGGTAGTAGTGGTAGGCATCCAGCCCCCCTGGCTTAGGGTGGTAGTAGTGGTAGGCATCTGGCACCCCCATGGCTAAGGGTGGTAGTGGTGGTGGGCATCCAGCCCCCCTGGGTAAGGGTGGTAGTAGTGGTAGGCATCCAGCCCACCCTGGGTAAGGGTGGTAGTAGTGGTAGGCATCCAGCCCCCCCTGGGTGAGGGTGGTAGTGGTGGTAGGCATCCAGCCCCCCCTGGGTGAGGGTGGTAGTAGTGGTAGGCATCCAGCCCCCCCTGGGTAAGGGTGGTAGTGGTGATAGGCATCTGGCACCACCCTGGCTAAGGGTGGTAGTAGTGGTAGGCATCCAGCCCCCCTGGGTGAGGGTGGTAGTAGTGGTAGGCATCCAGCCCCCTGGCTAAGGGTGGTAGTAGTGGTAGGCATCTGGCACCCCCTGGCTAAGGGTGGTAGTAGTGTTAGGCATCCAGCCCCCCTGGGTGAGGGTGGTAGTAGTGGTAGGCATCCAGCCCCCCTGGGTAAGGGTGGTAGTAGTGGTAGGCATCCAGCCCCCTGGCTTAGGGTGGTAGTAGTGGTAGGCATCTGGCACCCCCTGGCTAAGGGTGGTAGTGGTGGTTGGCATCCAGCCCCCTGGCTTAGGGTGGTAGTAGTGGTAGGCATCCAGCCCCCTGGCTAAGGGTGGTAGTAGTGGTAGGCATCCAGCCCCCTGGGTAAGGGTGGTAGTGGGCATCTGGCACCCCCTGGCTAAGGGTGGTAGTAGTGGTTGGCATCCAGCCCCCCCTGGGTGAGGGTGGTAGTAGTGGTGGGCATCCAGCCCCCCCTGGCTAAGGGTGGTAGTAGTGGTAGGCATCTGGCACCCCCATGGCTAAGGGTGGTAGTGGTGGTGGGCATCCAGCCCCCTGGGTAAGGGTGGTAGTAGTGGTAGGCATCCAGCCCCCCTGGGTAAGGGTGGTAGTAGTGGTAGGCATCCAGCCCCCTGGGTGAGGGTGGTAGTGGTGGTAGGCATCCAGCCCCCCTGGGTGAGGGTGGTAGTAGTGGTAGGCATCCAGCCCCCTGGGTAAGGGTGGTAGTGGTGGTAGGCATCTGGCACCCCCTGGCTAAGGGTGGTAGTAGTGGTAGGCATCCAGCCCCCCTGGGTGAGGGTGGTAGTGGTGGTAGGCATCCAGCCCCCTGGCTAAGGGTGGTAGTAGTGGTAGGCATCTGGCACCCCCATGGCTAAGGGTGGTAGTGGTGGTGGGCATCTGGCACCCCCTGGCTAAGGGTGGTAGTGGTGGTTGGCATCCAGCCCCCTGGCTTAGGGTGGTAGTAGTGGTAGGCATCTGGCACCCCCTGGCTAAGGGTGGTAGTAGTGGTAGGCATCCAGCCCCCTGGGTAAGGGTGGTAGTGGTGGTGGGCATCTGGCACCCCCTGGCTAAGGGTGGTAGTAGTGGGCATCCAGCCCCCCCTGGGTGAGGGTGGTAGTAGTGGTAGGCATCCAGCCCCCCCTGGCTAAGGGTGGTAGTAGTGGTTGGCATCTGGCACCCCCATGGCTAAGGGTGGTAGTGGTGGTGGGCATCTGGCACCCCCCTGGCTAAGGGTGGTAGTGGTGGTTGGCATCCAGCCCCCCTGGGTAGGGGTGGTGGTGCGCATTCAGGCCCCTGTGTGCATATGTGGCATTGGTGATAGGCATCCCGCCCCTATGGTGCTGCTGTTGCTGGTGTAAGTAAATTCTGCATCCCTCTGTGTGTGTGTGATGTGTCGTGTACGTGTTGTATGTGTTTTGTGGTTGATGTCTGACTTACCTTCTGCGCCATACGCGTCCGTGCCTGTTCCGGTAGTAAATGTAGAATATTGGTATGATCGGGACGAAGGGATTCATGGTTGGTTCGTGTCGTTCGTCCTTCTCGTTGCTTCGCGTCGTCCTCGTCGCTTCGCGTCGTCCTCGTCGATGGCGTGTTCGCCTCGTAGCCGTGGATCGTGTTGTGGCGCGAATCGGAGCTTATGTGCGCCTCTCCCGGATGCTTTGACGTGCCGTGCGTAGCGACGGGTTCAGCGCGTACGGAAAGCGCATCGTACTTGTTCGGCCGGACGGAGCTGCATTTTCCCTTCCGTGCGACTCGATTCAGCGTTTCCGGATTCGCCTCGGTCGGAGGACAGGACCTGGATTGGGTGAGTACGACTCGGCCGGATTCTGTGCTGTTGTGCGCATCGTACTTACTCGTCCGGTCTGCTGTACGGATCGGTCGGGAAACAGGCATTCGCATGGCTTTTTTCCCGACCGAATGGTATTGGGTGCGCCTCCGACCGAGATCGGAATCGGCCCCTAAATGTCAGTGTGCTCTATCACATCTTGCTCACTTGAAATGTCAAATAGCTTTGTTACAGGAAATGTACCTCGCTGATCTCAAGGGAACTCAACTTATGAAGCAGTGGGTTGGTGACATTTTTGTATCTCCTACCCAAATCAGTAAAAACAGAGTAAAAAATGATATGCCATAAATCTCACATTCCACCATTCACCCTCAACATCATGACTCAGACGGACGCTGGTTATTAGTTAATCTTACAATTGGGGACATTAAGCTTTCCATACTTAATCTATATGGCCCTACAAACCCAGACACAGAATTCTGGAACAACTTATCACATACTATCTCGGAACATGCTTCTGACAATTTATTAGCGGGAGGAGATTTTAATCAAGTTTACGATCCTTTTCAGACAGACGTTCCAAGTCACGTTTCAACCGCCATGCCCCACACAAAGTCTTCACGACTCTCATATCTCACCACTCACTTTTTGACTTATGGAGGCTATATAACCCTGAGCTCCTAGAATATACATTCTATTCCCCTACGCATCAATCTCAATTGTGCCTGGACTATATATTTTTAAGCAAAAGTTTAATTCAGCATGTAGTTAATCTCAGACCATGCTCCAGTGGAAAGAAGCACTGATATTACCACTGCTAAAAAAAACGAGTCTGGATCCCGGTGATGTGAATAATTTCACACCCATATCTAGACTCCCTCTCCCGGCGAAAATTGCAGAGAAAATTATGAATGAACAACTTGGCGCCTTCCTGGAAGAAGCTCAGGTACTTGACTCTACTCAATATGGCTTTCGCAGTGGTCATAGTACGGAAACTGCGTTACTTAAAACCACAGAGGAGATCAGGACTACACTCGACCGGTGAGGAAAAGCAGCTATGATTATGCTGGATCTTTCTGCAGCCTTCGATACGGTCCATCATGCCCTGTTGATGGACCGGTTACGAGAGATCGGAGTACAGGGCTTAGCATGGAAATTACTTAAATCCTTCCTTTCAGATAGACAACAGACAGTCACCCTTGGCGAATTCTCATCTAAACCTCTCTCTCTGCCTTGTGGGGTCCCTCAGGGGTCGTCCTTGAGCCCAACACTTTTTAATATTTATGTGTCGCTCTTAGCTCCCTTGATTGAATCATTTGGGTTCAATTTAACTTCATATGCAGACGACACCCAAATTGTAGTGTCATTAAGGCCAGGAGAGTTGCAGGGAACGGCAGCCAGATTTCACGACTGCATGATAGCAGTGGGCAATTGGATGGCCCAAAACTGTCTAAAACTAAATTCCAGTAAGACAGAGGTAGTTCTGTTCAGCAATGATGCTAACTTTTGGAACTCAACTTGGTGGCCTGACTCTCAAGGCCCTCTCCCCACGCCTGTCAAAAAGGCAAATAATTTAGGAGTCTGGATAGACAATAAGCTCAACCTCAAGGATCAGGTGAATGCAGTAGTCTCATCCACCTCCTATATATTAAAAACTTGTAAGAAGATCATACATGTTTTACCCAATGATAGCCGTCAGTTAGTGATTACCGCTCTAGTGATGTCCAGACTAGATTATTGTAACAGTTTATATCTCAACATTCAGGAAGGTCTGATGAATAAACTGCAACTTTTACAAAACGCAGCGGCTAGACTGCTGTCCGGCATCCCAAAACATGTTTCCATCTCAGCAGAGATTAAAAGACTTCACTGGTTGCCGATGCGAAAACGGGTACAATTTAAGGCTCTGTGTATTGTACACAAAGCCCTGCATAGAACTGGGCCCAACCATCTCATTACGCAATTCCAATGGTACACACCAACTAGATGTTTACGCTCCTCGGAAGCTAAACTTGTATCGGTGCCCTTTGCGAAAAAGACCAACTGGGGTGGAAGAAGCTTTGTGGTTAGTGCAGCCAAGGCATGGAATGGCCTTCCGCTGCAGTTGAGATCTCAGCCAAACCTGTTGGCTTTTAGAAAGGCTCTGAAAACTTGGCTCTTTACCACACAGTCTTAGGTCTTTATTTTTCCGTCTCCTGACTCAGGATCTCTCTATGACTTCCAGTAGCGCCAGGACACCTTCGGGTAGCAGTTTGCGCTTTATAAATGTTAATAACATAACATAACAGTGCTAACTGACCTTGATATTCTAGCCAGCAAACATAATAAATCTGCTTGGTGATTTAATATTTCATTACTTTCAGACATCACATTTCTTAAATCTTATACTGCCTTTATTAACAGATTTTTCACTATTATGACCTTTGGTATGATCCGCCTTTAAGACTGCTTTGAGAGGTATTTTAATAGGTTTCCTCCACTCCAAGAAAAAAACAATTCAACAGAAATCTGCTTCTAGTTTGACTCATATCAAAAATCTTTAACATAATTATTACACTAGTAAAAATAGTAAACTGCATCTAGATGCTTTAGTCAATGCTAAGGATCGAATTTAATAAATTCTCAACTGAACAGGCCTGTGGTACTTTGCTCAAACTCATCACCAAGTATTATGGGGCAACAACAGAGCTGGTTCACTCTTAGCCCATTAATTAAAATGCAGACAGGAGAAATCGGCGGTTAAGTCCATCTCTTCTCATAATGGCAAACAGATGTTCAGGGATCAAATATGCGGCAATATTTGCCTCTTACTACATAGACCTATACTCCCCAGAGCATTCGCCATCAGAGCAGTCTCTTAATTTCTCTAGTTTCAAACCCAGGATCATACCACCTACAAATTTCTTCTCCCTAGAACAGCCATTTTGAATTGAAGAAATACATTTTGCTGTCCAATCTCTTTTAAAAGGAAAGGCTCCTGGCCCTGAAAGCTTCACTGTTTAATTTTATATTCATTTTGCTCAACTTTTGTTTCCAAACTGTTTAAGCTTTTTAGCCATTTGATCTATTCTAATTGCGCTTCCAGCTCTTTTACGGAAGCTACCATTTGCTTAATCCCTAAAAAAAGGATCGCAACTTGACCCAATGTAAAAATTACAGGCCCATTTCTTTAATTAATATGGATTGTAAAATATTTACCAAAGCTTTAGCCCTTTGCCTCCTTCATTTAATGTCCAACCTTATTGATATTCATCAATCCAGCTTTATCTGCAACAGAAATGTTGTAGACAATTCCATGAACCTTCTTAAACACTATAAATAAAGCCCACAAAATACAGGATTCCCTTGCAGCACTATCATTAGATGCAGAAAAAGCCTTCAATAGGGTTAGTTGGGATTTTTTAATGAAGGGCCTACATTGGCACGGTATTGGATAACACTTTATTCAACTCGTCTCATTGCTCTATTATTACCCTCAATCTTCAGTGTTGGTAAACAGCATAAGATCCTCCTACTTCCTTCTACAAAGAGGAACTTGAAAGGGGTGGCCTTATCCCCTTTATTATATGTCTTAGTACTGGAACCATTCCTCCACCAATTGAGATCTTCTCCAGATCTTAGTGGTTTCAAAATTCATGACACCCACATCAAATTCACAGCTTATGTAGGTGATGTTTTTTTATTTATGTCCCAGCCCGAAACATCTCTCCCCACTTTCTTTCCTCCATTACCTCAATCTTTACTATAACATATCAGGATATAAATTAATTATGAATAAAACGGTAGTACCATCCTTAAATAAATACTGCTCTAGAGCTATTTTCGAAGGAGCAGGTTTTTCCTGGAATCTCAACAAGATTAAATGTTTAGGACTATGGTATCGGAAAAACTATTGACTCTTTCAGAAATGGCTCTGTTATATTTCTCCTGGTGTGGTCATCTCGATATCATTAAAATGATGCTTCTTCAAATTATAAATTGTCATCTCATGATGCCTCATATCCCCCTATCTAAAAGTTTTTTCAGTGCAATCAAAAAAATTCTTTCCAAATTTCTTTGGCATGGGAAACCTCTTAGAATTTTGTTTCTCAAAATTAAAGCTCCCAAAATCTAGAGGGGTGGTAATTTCCCTGATCTTGTAAGTTACTACAGGACTTTCGGTATCAAGCAGATACAACCTTACTTGTGTCTATCACTTGACACCCCCTGGAAGTTATGGTTCTTACTGGAACAAGCTATGATACCACCCTTTTCCCACAAACATATGATTGTTATGTCCAAGCCTTATAAATATTGGCTGCCCACTACTATCTCTCATGCGTGTACTCTCCTCAAACATTACTATGTTTTCATTTTATCCCCCATTGATCAATTTCTCAACAGTTCTATTTGGTATAACACTTTTCTGAATAAAAGAGGGAGACCTTTATTCTCGAAGGCCTGGATGAACAAAAGTATTTTGCTAATTTCTCAACTTTATAGTGATGACTCTCCTATTCCCTTCTCTGAGCTCTCTTCCACTTATAATCTATGTGCCCCTATGCACTCCCAATATCGTGAACTATGTACCTTAATCCACAACACCATTTCACAGCAATTTCCTCTCAAAACATTTCATCCCTGTACCCCTTCTCACCCTATTGCCATTACCATTCATTCAAAAGCGGCTCACATATATAAGCTTCTGATTACACCTGACCCTAACAGAGCCAAAACAAATATTGCGACTTTGTGGGAGACTGATTTTAAGCTCTCTTGGCCAATTTTGAATTTGGTTAAAATATGGACAAAAATTCATTCCACTGCTCAGACTGCTAGTCTCAAGCAAACATTATACGTCTTCTACAACAGACTTTTTTACACCCCAGCCTGCCTTTTTAAGTACAAGCTTACGCAATATGACACCTGTTGGCGATTACACACTCTTCCAGGTACAGACTTCCATATGTTCTTTACCTATCCCAATCTGTCTACATTTTGGCTTCCATATGGACCTGTATTACAGATATTATTCAAATTTATGTACCTTTTTCACATAAATTCCTTTTCTTAGGTAGTGCCCATGACCTTTGGAGCCTAAACAAGACAACTGGTAAATTACTAGACCTACTGCTGTCAATAGCCATTTCTACTATTACCTCAACTTGAAAGTCTGCTGACAAGCCCACTCTCCTATCTTGGTGGAACTCAGTTTGTTACCATCACAGGCTAGACAGCTATAAGATTGATTCAGTGCGGTTATCTATCAAGCGCACTCACTTATGGATGCCGCTCACTACCTATTTATCACACTCAGCTGAGGGTCATATGCTTTCTTCTACCTGATTGAATACTTTTGCATGACATATTCTCTCATGAGCGGTTTATACTGTTGAATTGAATATTGTTTACTTCTTGGAATGTTGTTGTATTTAGTATTTAATATTTAATACTTTACACCTGTATCTTTTCAAGGCAATTTGTGTTTATCAGCTTTTCTATGTCTGCTTCTCTTTCTCTTCTCTCTCTAATTTTCTTCTTTCTCTCTATCTTAAAACTATAATGTTTGCCTTTACATTGCATCTTTAGCAAGCTCATCTTTCTTCTTTAGCACTTAATTCTTACGTATTATATATTTTCCATCATCATATTTATCTTTTTCATGTGGGAATGAACTGTTTTTGTATTTATCACTTTTCGTGATTCAATACAATTTTTTTTTTTAAATCACTCCACTCACCACACCTTGTCATTAAGTGATTAGATGTGGTGATGCATAGTGTTTGACCAGGCCCTTTTTGAAGGGTGTTGGAACCCACAGTGTCTGGTTAGCTGAAGGGAAGCCCCAAGCCAGGCAGAACCTACCGCTCCCGTCAAGGGCAGTTGATCACACTCACTGTACAACTGCTCACCCTTGGGTAGCTTCGCACTGAGCAGTCAGGCTTATATCAGAGGCAATGTGTAAAGCGAAGAAACAGCACCCACACACAATAAATACACTAAATAACTACAATAAAGAGACTTCATATAGGTTGTATGTAAAAATGTTTAGATTCAACACACATATTCATTCCTTATAACATCAACATCAAATACTTTTGGGCATAAAATACATTTGGAAATATTACTAGCAGTACTAGGCCCACTCGTATTGTTATGATGTAAATAGTATGGTGACTGTGGACAATTTCTAATCTAACCCCCAATTGCGAGAGAGAGCACCCTTTGTGGTGCACTATATCAACAACATATACATACACGAAAGTAGAACACTTTTTAGCAGCACTGCAGGCCGAAGCAGTGCGGGAAAACCAAAGTCCAATGTATTGTGCTTTTGGAATAAAGTCAACGTATGAAGTGTTACTGCCAGCCAGTGTCGTGAATCACAGACGGTCCGCACTTGATCACTCCCACTTACACACACTCACTTTGCACCACTACGTGGTGTGACAGGAATCAGCCATTCTCTATCAGCCAGTCTGTAAGGAACACTCTTGCACACATACACACTCAGCACTCTAACGCGGTGCCACTGGTACCCAGGAGGTCAATAGTTCACACTCTGCAGACTCTGTGGCCCAAGCCTCCCTCCACTCTCTAGTCCACCCCAATTGTCCTATACCCCCAGATGGAAGATAAGCAACCCTACCTCCGGGACACTGGGCCGCACACGGCCGAAGTAACACTTAATCTGGGTCCTCTGGAAGCAGGTAGGAATATGTATCAGTTTTAATTTAGGATGTAGCTGTAAACAAGAAAGGTTAGCAGCCACTCAGGAAGTTCATCCACAGGTCTCAAAACACAAAGGAGTCACGCAGTCTCTTGACTCACCTCCGAAGTGTCTCGGAAACATTCCTTCACCCCAGTCAATCTCTCTTGCTACTACCTGGCGCCAAGATGTCTTCAGGAGGGGCCAGGTGTGGAGACGGCACGTGGTCCGCCACGATGTGGGTCAACAAGGGAGCAACCGATGGATGGAAAGTAACACAGCAGAGCCTCTTGATAGGATGAGGCGACCAGATCGGTACACAATGATCCCAGTCGCACCCAGGCAATCTGGGCACAGCACTTGATGTGCGTTGGTATGAGTCATACCAGGCATTCGCTTTTCAAACACGATGAGTTGCAAATTCCTCACCTCCCTGGAAAGGAGGCACTACGACTGATGCATGTTGAGATGGGTTGCACCAGGCAATTCCTGTCACAAACAGCGAAGAGATGCAATTCTGAGCCTCCTTGGAAATGAGGCACAACGTCTGGTGCATGATGATACAGGTTGCACCAGGCCAGTCCGGTCACACACACACAGAGAGATGTTCAGCATAGCAACATAAGGTAGAATGAGGCACTACTACGGGTACACCCTCGCCTCCGAGAGTCGTACCCTGTTAATCAGACACCGCACACAATGAGCATGTAGTCGGCGTGTCACACAAGAGAGATGTGGCACGATCGATGAAACAGGCCGTGCAGGGTCCAGCAATTGGAGAATCTACTCACCTCCAACTAGACGCTTATTACTGTCAGGGTCCCCACAGTACTGAAACCACACACCTTAGATGTGGGCAAGATTTCTGGGGCTCCACACTAGGCAATCTGGTCTCCAGACACAAGTCTTAATTTCATGCTCACACCACGCTACCAGATGGGTTTCGGTAGCCATGGTGGGTACTTGAGAGGGTACTGCTCTCCAGATATCACAGGTAGATGGTGTAGGTCCCTTGCAGGAGATCTATGATGTCCCTAAGATCTCCGGGAGAACAGGAGTCCCGCGGTCAGGCCCTTGGGGAGCACACTTCAGGGTGCAACACTTTAGCAGGTCCTAGGCCCAGGCCAACCAATATTTGGACAGTTATCCTCCATGTGCACAACACAGTCCTCTGGTAATGTGCACCACGTAGTCCAGGTTCCCCGGTCCCAATTCTCCACGAGGCGCATCTCACCCCTTGCTGAAGGATGGCACGCATAGTTAAACTGTTGTGTGTCTATGAAGTTCGGGGTGGTTTAGGGGGTTTGCCTTTGAACCACAGATGTCTCCCCTAAATTGTAGGCATGTCTGCCATGGGGCCATGGAATGCAGATCTTAATGTTTAGTGGGGTCATGATCCAGCCATTAGAGGATAAGTTTCAAAACCTCTATACTCAATCTATCCCGTTCGGCCCTCAAATGTCAGAGGTCTGCCGTTCCCTTGCGATGCCCATGGTTTATGGCAGTCG
The DNA here is from genome assembly GCA_963921515.1 of Calotriton arnoldi. Lineage (NCBI taxonomy): Eukaryota > Metazoa > Chordata > Amphibia > Caudata > Salamandridae > Calotriton > Calotriton arnoldi. The sequence continues at coordinate 1,002,692 of CAWUFW010006241.1, read as the reverse complement.
CTCGGGGAATGCACAGATGTGCTCCCCCCAACCCCTGGCATCCACTGGAGCCAGGCACCATGGTCCCTGAGACTCATAGTAATGCCTATATTATATAAGTGCCACTTCTAAGTGAGTTATGCCAAAACCCCCTTTAGCAAGGGAAAGGGTTTGGCACTACGAATCCATTGATATGAAACATCATGAGGCTGCTCCACTGCAATCCACTATTTCAGTCTGAATTATTGTCAACCACTTCTCCATATTAACCTATGGGGTGAGCAGACCTCATAGGTAATGAAAACACACATAGGTACTCCTCATGAAATAGTCGCGCACGCGCTAGTGCTCATATCGACCTGCGTCTGTGCACACGCACAAGCCTGCATTGGCAGGCGGCACACACACTCACGGGCACCATATGTGTGGGTGCGTATTTACAGCGGCCTATAATGGCAAGCTGCTCATGAGTTTACTCACAATAGATGCCAGTGCGCACCCACTGGTCTGCAATGATAGATCAGCCCATGTTCCAGAACATTGAATCAGCGTCACCTCCCAACACGGACAGAAAGGCATGCGCACTTTCGCACCATATTTACAGTGTGAAAGTGCCCAGAGGCCACATAAGACAATCAGTAAAACCCAGGTGGAAAAAAGCAAAAAGTTCAGGGAAACGCTACCTGATGAGTATCAGGTCCAACACATGGTCACTCCAAAATGTTTTGCCTTCTTTTACTAAACCCATTTACGTTGGCATTAGGACTCTGTGCACTTTACCGTTGTTAAAGATTGTGTGCTCTCTCCTTCAAACATATTAAAACTGGCTTACACTTAATTGGCACATATAATTTGTTTGTAAGTCCCTGGTAAATGGTACTACAAAACCTAGGGCCTGTAAATGAAATGCTACTAAGGGCCTGCAGCACCTATTATGCCACACACTACAGGTGCACTGTAAAACATGTCTCAAGCCTGCCACTGCAGCCTGTAGTGCAGTTTTTAACTGGAATTTTGACCTTGCAAAATAAACCATTTTCCAAGGCTAAAACTTCCTTTTTAGGTCTTGCCTAGGCAGCGCGCATGCGCTGCCCTAGAAGGACCTTTAGCCGTCGGCCTTCACTTTTTCCAAGCACTGCACTCGTGCTTGTGGCGGCATCCACCTTGCGGGAGCGAGCAGGGGCGCGCCACAAGCACGAGTGCAGTGCTTGAAAAGTGAAGACTGCTCTTGCTTTCACTTTTGCTTTTTTTTTTTCCTTATATCACGCGCGTGCGCACACACCATTCGCAGCTGTCTTTCAGGCTTGTTTTAATTACTTTAATGAGCGCGGCGCTAGGGACACCGCGCTCACTTTATTTATTTATATTTTCACGCACTTTAGGTACCGCGCTTGATTATTTAATTGATTGGCCGCGCAGGCCGCTTTCACCGTGCTTGTTACTTTAATGATTTCTCCAGCTGCAAGCACGACGACATGCTCTGCTTACATTTAGCGCGCCGTGCGCGCTTTCACTTTTAGAGATGGCTTGGTTTCTTCCAGATGTCTGTGATGTTCAAAGCACCTGACACGAAGCCCCTTCCCCCACGCATGTAAAGGAGCTTTATTTGTGCATCCTATCTCCCTAAAAGCGCTTGTCTACAGCCACACAATTACCATATCAGTTCTTTTCCGGAGGTGAAGCCCCACGTGCACTATTTCAAACACGAGGGAATGACTTTAATTTCCAATTGCGCAATACATGTGTAGGCCTCAGCTTTAAGTGAAGTGACCTGTGATAGAAAAATGAGCTACAATGCGAAAGAACGAGAGATAATCCAACCTCTATTTGTGGTGTTGCGGCTGATATTTCTTTAACCAGCAATATTTGCGGTTACACTGTATTAATCGCAAGTAGCAGTTCTTTGCTTTGAGCTTCAGAAGGCACGTCTTCACTTTCGAAGCGGTGTAATTAAGAGAGGCAAGTAGGCAACCTTTACCCAATATCTGGCACTCCATGTACCGACCTCAGAAAGATGAAAGGCTGAGTCTGCTGTTCCAGAATCCGATCTCGGTGCCGAGCAGCATGCGTTCAACTCACTGAGCTGCCCACTTCATATTCATTCTCCTCAAATGTACTTACCTGGAATAAACCTGATTATCTACCACTCGGATTGAATACTTGATTCATTACCCATCACTACAACCGTTCAATCACAAACCCAATGTGATTACTGTTACACCACTCAGGCTGAAAACAAAAATGTTAAAAAAGAAAGGGAATCCAACTAACTGAAAATGCGCGAGTACACTGTGCGAAAGCTTTAGAAGTCTGTTTTTGTGCGCGGAGGAATGACGGCTTAACAGGCTCGACAGAAAGAGGCCACATTCCTCCATGTTTAGAACAACATGCCCAGTTCAATGAGAGAGCTCGTCTGTCACAACATACCGCAAGCCCTCTTGTGTTAGATGTTTGGTTGCTGCAAAAAACTGACAACTACGAAGAGTCGCAATTTACTATTTTAGCTTATTCCTAAATTTAAACCCATGTACCAAAATGGAGGTTTAGCTCTTTGCAATCTTCTGCTTTCAAAAGAGATACAATTATTAAAAAGGAAGAGTAGTTTAGTTATGAGTTATATTTAAATATACATTCACATTTCTAAAGAAAGCCATGCAAAAAACAAATAAATACCCGAAGCTGATGGATTACCATAACCCATACTACCTTTTTTTCTGCACCCTTCATTTTATGATTGCACTTAAAAAATAACGTTTATTAATTTTTTTGTTACTGATTGTTTAGCCCGTAAATGTGATTGGCTTAGAAGCTAGAGGCAATATCTTAATCTGGGTTCTAAAATTAACCCTCTCCATGTTCTGAAGCTGATGCCAGAAGCTGTTTATCTCTCCCTGTGTGCTGTAGTCACTGCATGCCTTCTATTGTCACTTTCACATCCACGCCACACTGTTCTCTAACCTTTGTGTCTTTACAGCTATTTCATTACATGAATGCATTGTAATAGCTCTGATTCTGCTCTCAAGCCAGGTTTGTACTGCACATCGTTGCAGGCTCTGTTCAATGAAGTCTTTTGTGTATGTAAGATATTTTTGTTTCACAAAGACGTCTTCATGCTAAAGCAGAAATGTCTAATGATGTTATAACTGGGATATTATTAATTTACAGGTATCATCACATTTTCTGATAATACTGCTAGATGTAAATTAATCTGCTTGTAAAGGCAGACTGAATCTTGCAGCTTCCCAGCCAAAGATTTCATTTATTTACATTGCTGATCACCTGCAAATACATTTATGTCTTCGTCCTTAGGAAATTGTGCTTTGGAACACAAACATTCTCGAGTGTGAAACAAAAAGATTCTCATCAATGTATAATTTTTTATTTTTGTTCTAAAATGTCGAATTTTAAAACTGCTCTGATTTTTTAATATTAAGTTAATTATCATTTTCTACCATCATGTGGTGTCAGTCTCACATGTGGTCAAACGAGACTGACAAAAGTTATACATGGTACACGTGATGCCCTCCACTTACAATGTAGGTATAGTGTGCGTTACATGCGCTCAGAGTCATCTCCGGAAATCTGTGCTGTAAGAACAAGCATTGGCATAGCCAATAGGTCTCGCCTTTGGGACCTTATAAGTGTTTAGTTATCCAGCACAATATCCTTGGTGCAACATCAACTGTTGCATGGCTAAACACTTATAAGGTCCCAAAGGCGAGACCTATTGGCTATGCCAATGCTTGTTAATATTTAATAGTCATCTGTAAGGTAGGCCCTAAAGGGTTATAGGGCAGGGTGCATTGTCTTTCAAAAGTAGGACATGTGTACTTACGTTTTACATGTCCCGATAGTGAAAAATTCATAAAGTCGTGTTTCATAGCTGTAATGCCTATCTCTCCCTTTGAATAACACTGTGTTACCTTATTACACTTAGGGCCTAATTACAACTTTGGCAGTCCATGGACCGCCAGACTTGTGGGGGCGCAGCGGAGGCGGGCTCCCTATCGCCCTATTATGATTAGGGGAGTCGGACCGCCATTGTCCCACCCCAGGTGCCGCTGTTCCCTGGTGGTGTTGTGGCGGTCAGGAGGCCGCAACATTCTAGGCAGGACAGCCACTGTCTTGCCAGTTGCTGCACGACATGGACTTTTCAGTCCATGCCATGCAGGAACTGTTTTTGGCTTTCCGATTGCGGAGTCCATTTTCAGGGCACCACCGCAGGAATGTCAAAACAAAAGCCTGCCATATAGAAGAAACACTTGTAATCTGGCGGGCGGCCCGACCACGAGTTTGGCAGTGTGGTGCCAGGGTAGACCCGATGCCACACTGCCAAACACGTAATCAGGCCCTTAATAATTGCTAAATTTAGATGAAGAGCAGATAGAAATATACTGTGTTGTGGGGGGTGCGCAAAGTGAACTGTGTGAACCGTGTGTCTATAACACTCTTAGCTCACCAAATGTATTTTATCTCCTACACAGCGATCTCTGCTCACTGAAATTGGGTTTCAGGATTTGAGCCTTGACACTTTGCGATTGCCCCAAGCAAATTCAATGATAGCCCCTCCTGTGATGGATCTTGGTGAATCTCGCTATTTAAGCCCAAATGGACAGGATAATTCCTAGGCCAAACCTAGTACCTAGTAGGGGGGGGTCGTCTCACCTGGTGTTCTAGTATCCTCTTGGAACATTGCAGGGGTCCGCAATATATTAAATGATAACAGCTGGCTAAAATTAATATCAGCAAACACAAGGAGATGATGGACGGAGCGCTGAAACTTTTCAGACACTCACCCCCAGTCACCGATCTGGGTTGAATCCATCATCGTTCTTTAGCTCACTTCGCCACCCTAGTTCAGACACAGCTATATGCAAATCAGTCTTGACCCTGTGCCTTATGGGAACAGTCCAGCACTTAGGGCGAAGAAAGCAAACACAAGGAGATGATGGACGGAGCGCTGAAATTTTTCAGACACTCACCCCCAATCACAGATCTGGGTTGAATCCATCATCGTTCTTTAGCTCACTTCGCCACCCCATTTCAGACACAGCTATTGATTCAACCCAGATCTGTGACTGGGGGTGAGTGTCTGAAAAGTTTCAGCGCTCCGTCCATCATCTCCTTGTGCTTGCTTTGTTCGCCCTAAGTTGGCAGGGTATGCCCAGACGTGGGTCCCTTGCTCACTTTGCCACTGGATTCAAGCTAGCCTGGCTGATGAGGGCTGTTATCCCGAAACCGGTCCCAGGATGCTTGTTCCCGGTCCAGGGAAGACATGGCTTGGCAGTTCGGGCTGGACTGTTCCCATGAGGCACAGGGTTAAGACTGATTTGCATAAAGCTGTGTCTGAACTGGGGTGGCGGAGTGAGCTAAAGAACGATGATGGATTCAACCCAGATCTGTGACTGGGGGTGAGTGTCTGAAAAGTTTCAGCGCTCCGTCCATCATCTCCTTGTGTTCGCTAAAATTAATATCAGCCCATTATATTGTATGCCTCCAGGAGACTTGGTCTCGATCTATAATACATGTAAATGGCTTTCTCTCAGTATTTTCACCTGCTACTTTATCCCCCTAAGGGCATCATAGTGGAGGATTACTAACCCTTATAAGCACCACCCTGGAAGTGAGGGTGGTAAAGTCCTGGACAAATTCACCTTTTTTCAGATTATCTGTCTTTCTTTGTCTGGGGCATCGTTGGCAATACTTATTAATTTTTATCATAACAATGTTAACTCTAGTGATACTCGAATCATAGACTCCGTGGTACATGATCTAGAGAAGGTCACCTTAACACTAATGGAGAATTATGTAATTATTTGTTCTATTAATAATGATACTGTGGTACTTTTGGGGATGGCCATTCCAATTTTCTACGTTTTAGTCATAATCTATGTGGAGAAAAGCTGACTAGGCTGCTGGGTCTGTAGGATCTCATTTTTAGTCATGAGTTGGTCCCAGCTGAAGTACCCCAACAGATGACATATACCGGTAGAGGTAAGTGCTCACTAATTGATTTTATTATATTATCTAAAATATGGTCATCGATGGTATGCAACTTTCATGTGCCTTAAGTGATCAAAACCCGCTAATCCTTGGCTTAAAGCTCGGACTGAACCAAGCTCCTTTTGATAAGATGATCTGCCCCATCAAGTATACTAGACATAGGGGGTTCCGCGGAAATGGAAGGATTTTGAAACCAACACGTGTTTGGCACATCTGCAAGACCCATTTTGAGACATGTCTAAGTGAGACTTCTGATCTGATCCAGTATTGGGGCCTCCTCTCAGATTTGCTACAAGAACCGGGTTCAACTAGTGACACAAAACCGCCCCATTTCTCAGAATCAAACTAGGTTGTTTGATAAGCCATGTACAAGTGCACATGGAGATCTACTAAAAGCTTTGAAAGCTTCCCTTAGGAATCCATTACTTATTAGAAATTGCAGGGCGACCTATAAAGCAGTCCTCATGCGCAGAAAAAATGAGATTAGTGAGGAGGCATGGCAGCAGTTGATTAGTGCATCTTCTAAGAAAGATGCTGTGCAATTTTGAAAGGTAGTTAACACTCCCTTCTTTTCATCTATTCCTAGAGCTGGCACTGAGGTAGCTATCCCAAAACATTATTGGGTTGCTCATTTTAATAAGCTGTAGGACTCAAATGAGCAAATACCCAGCGAAGGAAGTACACTGAAAGAGGAAGGGACCCTATCTAGCCCTGAAGATCTCATAATTTCCTTGGGGGATGTTTTTCCCGCACTGAATAGATCTCAAAATCACAAAGCGCCGGGCCCTGATGGAATCACCGCTGATCTTTTCAAGGATAATCTGGTACTGTGGGCTCCGATCCTTCTGAACATGCTTAGGAGTGTGACTAAAGATGCCCCCCCAAATCGTGGTCACAGGAAACAATTGTCCTTATCTTTAAAAACAGGGATAGGCGTGACCCTAGTTGTTATCACCCAATGTCTTTGTTAGATTGGACCGCAAAGTTATTGGGTAAGGATCCTGTTGGACCATTAAGAGACTTGGGCAAATGAGCATCAGATTTTGTCATCTGTCAATATGGGTTTAGAAATGCATTAGGTACTGTAGATCAGTGCCTAAACCTCCCTTTAGTCCTAAGTAACTAAGTACGTGATCGCCAGGGAAAGTTGTCTCTGCCTGGCTTTCATGGACTTAAATGCAGCATTCGACAACGTTCTAAGAGGGAAGCTATGGTCTACGCTATTGTCCAAGGGGGCTAATCCAAAAATTGTTAATCTTCTTTCTCAACTTCATTCTGATGTGGAAGCTAGGATTAGTTTTGGGCCACATGGGAATGTACCCCTTTTATTAAGATCAAAAAAGGGGTCAGACAAACCTGTGTGCTGGCCCCTTTACTTTTTAGTTTTTATATAAATGAGTTGGTAAATTACCTGTTATCTGCGGATATTGATCTTCCCAGGATAGGGACTCGTAAGCTACCCGTCTAAATGTACGCAGATGATTGTGTACTTATGGCTCAAACAGGAAGAGGACTTCAAAAATTACTGGATCGCTTTGTGGGATTCATGTCTGACCTAGGGCTGACAATTAATAAAATAAAATCATATGCTATGATCTGCGGCCACACACGTAGCAGAACCTCTATATTCCACATTGGTGACACTGCCCTTCAAACTGTTGGCACTTTCACATATTTAGTTATCCCATTTGTTCATCGTAGTACATGGGTACATTTGAAAACTGTAAAGGATACCCAGCTGGAGCAGGCAATTGCGGCCCTTTTCCAATGTGGTTCTAAATTAGGGTCCCTCAAGTTGGATGCTGCTCTTAATATTTTCAAAACGTGACCTATTCCTATAGCTACTTATGGTGCTGGCATTTGGGGCTATTATGATCGCGCTGCTGTACATAATAGTGAATACAATTTTTTATGCAGATTATTATCACTTCCTGGCAGCACCACACTTCAATTGTGCTTATGGAATTAGGTTTGCAGTATATTGGAGATTCCATCAAACTTGGTCCTGTTTTACTTTGGCTCTCAATTTGGTCAAGACCTGAGGTGGTACTAACGTAGTCTATAATAAATTACTATTTACAATTTTCTCAGGCCCATAAGGTCAGATGGTTGACCTATGTCAAAAGACAATTTAAGTTAATTGGTAGGACATAGTTGTTCACTAATCTGATACCTATTGATGGCCAGATTAGGCTTTTGGTTAATAATGAATTACTGGAGCATATGATGGAGCACAGAGGGAAGGGCGAGTGGAAGAAGAGTAGGATGTACTATGCCTGATACTGAACCAGGTCTTTTGAGAGTACCTTGCCACCAAAGATTTCTTTTGCTGAGGTTTAGACTTGGCCTGCCCCACTTGTTGGTGTCCTACTTTTTTAATGTTTTATTTTCTGAGAAGGATTTTTAATTATGAACATGCAATGCAGTTACCCACTCCCAATCTGAATCGCATTTTGTTTCTGTGATCTCTATAAAGAACAAATAAATCGTTTTTTAAAGCCACTTTGTGAATTTTAATTATTAGGAAATGTAAAGAGGCTTTAGAGCATTTACAATTGCTTCAGTGTGTATTCCGATTTTTGGATTTCTTACTCATGTTATTAAATATAGAAAATTAGTGGGGAAATAATGATGAGCTTTATCAATGACAATTGTCTTAAATTGTTTTAAATTCTTGTATGGAATAATTTTTAGGGTAACTATTTTAACTTTATACTGTAGCACTTAATCTGGACACATATTTTATGATGGATTTTCTGTAGATGTATCCATGCAATTAATTAACTGATGTTTTCACTGTTTTATTTGTATGCCTTTATGGTTGTTTTAAACCTAATAAAGTATTACTTACTACTGCTACTACTAAAATACTATGTACACCCAACTGAATTCTAATTTAAAATACTCTTTATTGGTGCCGTTGAATTTTAAATTACACTTCTGGAAATGCCACTTTTAGAAAGTTGCCATTTTCTTGTCCCGACCACATGGGGGCCGATTCACAGAACTAATCTGAGATAAAATCCTAAACTTACTACTTTTGGTATTCACAGAAGGCATTTATTCGCAGAAGGCATTTAGTAGTAGTAAAGTTAGGACTCCAAACTTTACTACTACTAAATGCCTTTTGTGAATATCGAAAGTCGTAAAGTTAGGATTTTGTCTCAGGTTAGTAGTAGTAAAGTTAGGAGTCCTAACTTTACTACTACTAAATGCCTTCTGTGAATACCAAAAGTTGTAAGTTTAGGATTTTATCTCAGATTAGTTCTGTGAATCGGCCCCTTTGTGCCTTCTGCCAGTGTCCTGGGGTGCATGACTATAAATGGGGTTTATGTCTTGCTTTTATACATTACCACATAGCGAGTTTAGATGTGGACAGGATGGGACATCCTGGAAGGATGACTGGGGAGGGGCTTTACCCAGCCCCACTAAAACTTCAAAGGGCTTTGCCTCCTGCACACGCAAAAAAAACCTGACGCCTGGCCTGCCCTGCCTCTTGTCACCCCAGACAGTTTGTAGCCCTGACCACGGGAAGGGTAGAACTTTCCAGAACTAGTTGCGGGGGTAGGACAGGGAGTCCTCCCCACACAAAGACTGACACGAAGTATAAATATTGAACCTCCAGAGCCACTCATCAGAGCACTCTTGGACCTGTGGAAGTTATGGCTGAAGGATTGCCCTGCTGCCAGAGGACTGTGGTGGAGTAGAAAGATTTGGTTGGCACGCTACCTGTACGCATACATTCCAAACTAGTGGCAGTACTTCAATGCATCCTTTGAACTAACGTGACATGAAAGCACTCCACCTACACATGTTCAAACAGCGTCTTCTAGCAAAGCTGTTGTACAAGCGGCTTCCTTTTGCAAAGGTCATTCCCATTCCTTGATGCGCGGAGAAATACATAATTTTATTCTCGGCCACCCCTTTAGAAGTCTCTTTTATGTGATTTATGCATGACGAGCGCAGATGTAAATAACCATTGTTAACTGCATGCAGGTGAGAATTGTCCCTGAATGGTTGGGGGCTTTGATACTTACTAAACCAACATTTCATTTTTGCCTTCAGTTTGGATACAAGCGTCAGTAGATCATCTGTATCAACTGTGCCTATAAGAAAGGACATGTAATCAAACAACAGGAGATACCCAGTAGATCCAGCTGAGACCCGGGTAAGTAATGTATGTAACATGTAACAATGTCTCAACAGGTAATATTAAAAGGCAGTGTTTGGTGACAAGCACAAGTGTTGCAAAGGAAGGAGACATGGAGACATTAATAGTTATGACAATAAATGCAAAGAGTGCTCTGTATTTCAACATAAACAACAATATAATGATATAAAAGGAAAAGATGCAGTCTATTTACATTGAATGTACATGTAACCTGTACATACTTGTGCACATTTGTGCTCGTGAAAAACAAGGTGAAAAGCGCAAGTGGCAATTGAAAAGAAATACAAAAACAGCGGGAACAACGGCGCAGTAGAGAACAAAGTCGAACAATATATACAATAGACTCAATGGTGGTTCAAAGAAAGATTTTTAAACACAAAGGGGCATATGTACAAGCCCCTATCGCCACCACAACGTCACTTTTACCGACATTGTGGTGGCGATAGGGGCTGCGCCTTATGTACAAGGCAGCATTAAGCCACTTAACGTGGCTTAATGCTGCCTTGTACATAAGGCCCCCTTTCACGCTATGGTTAGCGTGAAAGGGGTGGGCAGTGGGTGTTGCGGCGGCGTTCCACCGCAATACCCATTCATTTTGACGCTGCCCCCTATGTACAAGGGTGGCGTACATAGGAGGCAGCGCCAAAATTAAGACCAGGCAAATCCTGGTCTTAAGGTGGAGAAACGAGGAGAAATGCATTATTTCTCCTCGTTTTTGCTTTTTCCATGTGTGCTGCCTTGTGCATGAAGCAGCACACATGAAAGTGACAGAATGGCATTTTAGGAGTGTTTATGTGCAGGAAGGGACACCTTCCTTAACATAAACAATCTTCCCCTGCACACAGTCACCCTTGCACTATGGTGCAAGGGTGCCTGCGTTGGCGCTAAGTTGCTAAACTTAGCGCCATCGCAGGGGAAAACGCAAGGCTGCACCACAATCTTGTAAATATGGTGCAGCCTTGCGTTTCAGAAGTGGCGGAGAGAGGTGTTAAGCCAGGAAGGTTAACACCTCTCTCCGCCCCTTCATTGTACATATGGCCCAAAGTTTAAAGGATGGAAGTAATTACAAGGACCACCAAAGTTGCGCCAACAGTTGCGCTGGGGGGTCGACGGCGTTTCGACCTGTGAGGGAATTCAGGTCATCTTCAGGACCAGGTTACAAATTTAATACGATTGCTGCGTAAGAAGGAGAGGAGAAGTGTGAAACCAAAATATTGGGAGAGGAAATGTGGCAAAAAGGGAGGGACAAAAAGGACAGAGGGTTACCTGCGTGGAAATCAGGAAACAGAGTCCGAAGGGTGAAGGCTGCTTGAAGTGATGAAGATCCAAGAGATGGAAACAAGAGCGCCTAAGGGGAAAGAAGGGGGTGCAGGGGGGGAGTGTGTTTAGGAGGCCTATAAATGATGATAGGCAGAGTACATGCACATCAAAAAAACTGTTCCTGGTGGGCAGAGGGAGAGCCCAAGGTGAATAACTATGCAACTGGAGATTGGTGATCAAGGAGAGGGACAGACAGGTGTCCAGGCCTTTCCTGCAACAGCTGTAGTTTGGTTGCTCCCAGAAGCATAGATTTTCTTTGAGCAGAAACTGTCACTCTCTCTCCCAACCGCCATTGCAGTCCCCTCTTCATGCCAAAGTGCAGTCTATTAAACTGATGGGCCAGTTTTCATCGAAGCTCAGTGTAATGTATTCATGCCAGGACCTAAATAAAGCTTCCCTTTTGCAAACTCAGTGGAAAAGTTCACTCTTTCACAGAAAGAATCCTGCAATATCAAATTTGCAGTGCACACTATTATAGCGTTTATCAATGAGGCAGGGCCATGGAAGGCGCAGCGTCAGCTCGTCGCTCGACGTGTATATTTAATACAATATAAATCCGACGTCTTGCAAGTCAATTATGCTTAGAATCGCTCCTCCATGTCATCGATCTTTTTACAGAACACATATTCATTTCTGCTGCATAGCAGGCCCAGGAAAAAGTGTGAATAATCATTGAGGCGCATGCATAATCTGCTGGAGTTACGCTGCTCTCCACGTTATCACGCTACCGTCTTCACTCTTCTGCTGTCTATAATCATCCCTTTTCTTTAAACAGAACAATTCATATTTAATTAGGGATGAACTGCATGTGTGCATGCTTAAAGAAGCCATTGACTGTTTTACATCTTAGTCGCAAACATAGAATTTATATAGAGCACCTTATGATCTCTCCTGCAAGAGGTGTTGACAACATAGAGAAATACAAACTAAACTACTTGAAAATGAGTTCCTTCTTTTCTGTACCGAGTCGCAAAATTCATATAAATGGCATTTATTTAATATTGGCAAATTTCTTTGATAGACTTCGCATCTTTGGCGTGGTGTCTACTGACTTTTTGCCTCTACCTCCTGTATTTTTTATGCTGCGCTGGATTTCGTTTTTGCTGGCCTAGATGCTTTGGTCACTTTGCCACTGCTGATCAGTGTCAAAGTGCAAGTGCTCCCTGTGTAAATTGTTGTTACAATTGGTTCTCCCTGATTGGCATATTTGACTTACTGGTAAGTCCTTAGTAAAATGCACTGAAGAGTGCCAGGGCCTGTAAATCAAATGCTACTAGTGGGCCTGCTGCACTGATTGTGCCACCCACATGAGTAGCCCTGGAACGGTATCTCAGACTTGCCACTGAAGTGTCTGTGCGCAGTTGTTAACTGCCATGTCGACTTGGCAAGTGCAACTACTTGCTAGGCTCTAACCTTCCCTTTTCTTACATGTAAGACACCCCTATGGTAGGCCCAAGGTACCCCCCTGAGCAGGGTGCAGTGTGTGTGTGAAAGGTAGGACATGTACTGGAGTGTGTGACATGTCCTGATAGTAAAATATTGCCAATTTCGTTTTACACTATTGAAAGGCTATCTTGCCCCATAGGATAGAATGTGAAATGCTTTGTAACATCTTACAAGTATAACTTCCTATTGGGACAAGGTAGAGAAATAAAGTTAGGACTCCCTGAACTCAGAATTTAATAACACATCTTTTAGTAAAGATGGTTTTTAAATTGTGGCAATTGTAAATTTTAAACAGAAACAAGCATCCTGGGATGGGTTTCGGGGTAACACCCCTCATCAGCCAGGCTAGCTTGAATCCAGTGGCAAAGTGAGCAAGGGACCCACGTCTGGGCATACCCTGCCAACTTAGGGCGATCAAAGCAAACACAAGGAGATGATGGACGGAGCGCTGAAACTTTTCAGACACTCACCCTCAGTCACGGGTCATGTCCTAGGATGCTTGTTTCCAGTCCAGGGAAAGCCTGTCCTGGCAGTTCGGACTGGACTGTTCCCATAGGGAACAAGGTCAAAACCGATTTGCATATGGCTGGGTTTAACCTGGAATGGCATGGGTAGCAAAAAAACTATTGATTTAGGCCCAGATCTCTGTACTGTGGTGAATGTTTGACATTGTTCAATATTCTGTCCATCACATATTCTTTTTGCATTTGTTACCGCGAGTGGGACGGGTATACCCAGACGTGGGTCCTGTGCTCTCCATGCCATTAGAGTCAAGCTATCCTAGCTAATGAGGGGTGAAACCCCGAAACCGGTCCTAGGATGTTTGTTTCCAGTCCAGGGAAAACCTGGCCTGGCAGTTTGGGCTGGACTGTTCCCAAAGGGAACAGGGTCAAGACTGATTTGCATATAGCTGGGTTTAAACTGGAATGGAATGGGGAGCAAAAAAACTATGGATTTAGACCCAGATCTCTGTACCGGGGTGAATGTTTGAGATTGTTCAACATTCTGTCCATCACACGTTCTTCTTGCATTTGTCATCGAGTGGGACGGGTATGCCCAGACGTGGGTCCCATGCTCTCCTTGCCTCTAGAGTCAAGCTAGCCTGGCTAATAAGGGGTGAAACCCCGAAACCGGTCCTAGGATGCTTGTTTCCAGTCCACGAAAACCTGGCCTGGCAGTTCGGGCTCAACTGTTCCCATAGGGAATAGGGTCAAGACTGATTTGCATATGGCTGGGTTTAAACTGGAATGGAATAGAGAGCAAAAAAACGATGGATTTAGGCCCAGATCTCTGTACTGGGGTGAATGTTTGACATTGTTCAACATTCTGTCCATCACATGTTCTTTTTGCACTTGTCACAGCGAGTGGGACGGGTATGCCCAGACGTAGGTCCCGTGCTCTCCATGCCGTTAGAGTCAAGCTAGCCTGGCTGATGAGGGGTGAAACCTCGAAACCGGTCCTAGGGTTCTTGTTTCCAGTCCACGAAAACCTGGCCTGGCAGTTCGGGCTGGACTGTCAGGGTCAAGACTGATTTGCATATGGCTGGGTTTAAACAGGAATGGCAGGGCGAGCAAAAAAAACAATGGATTTAGGCCCAGATCTCTGTACTGGGGTGAATGTTTGACATTGTTCAACATTCAGTCCATCACATGTTCTTTTAGAAAGTAGGCATTTTCTTGTCTAACCATTCTATGTGCCTCTGCCTGTTTGTGTATTGACTGTCTGGTTTTGGAGTGACAGGGGCTGGGGATGTGCATTTGCTGTAGACAGCCACTGGGGGGGTTGAGTTATGCCTAGCCCTTCCTGGATGCCTCAGAGCTGGGCTGAATAGACCTTGGCTGAATTTAGAGTAGTGGGAGGAGATTTCCTTGCTCCTGAACAGGGCCTGTCTCCCTTGCACACTGCTGTCTCCACCCCCTGTGGTCATACTACACCAGTGAGGACAGAACTGGTTTGGACTGGGCTCAGAGACCCTTGCACAAAGAGAACAAAGACATTTTGGGGTATAAGTATTTGACCTAAAACTCCAGGACTTTAGATTACTTCTGGACTCAAGAGGAACCTCTGCCAAAGAGAAAAGCTGAAGAGCTGTGAGAAGGAGTACTGCCTCTTTGCTGTGTGCTGTGTGGTTGTTGGCCTTCAGTTGCTGTTTCTGCCAAAGAGGTGACAAAGACTGGAACTTTTCTTTGAACCTGCTTGAAGAAGATCTCCAAGGGCCTATATGTGCTGGCCTCCTGTTCTGAAGTCTCAGGGGTGCAAATACTTCACCCCCAGCTCCCCTGAACTCTGCTGCTGAGAGTTCTGACCTGCAGGGGTGCCTGTTCCAGTTCTGGGCCTCTGGAGGTTGTTCCTGCTGTTGGGAACTGGAAGACAAGAAGAACTGAAGAAATCAAGGCATTGCACTTCTTGCGGTTGTTTTCCCGACGCAGCACCCTGGTGCTAGAAGAATCTCCATGCATCGCTGCATCGTTGGCGAACCGCCGCAGCGCCTGTCGTGGCTGCAAGAACCGACGCATCGTGAGAGTCACGGCTGAAGAAACCAATGCAGCACCGCTCAACACCACCACATCGATCGCCGACACATCCCTGATTTCCATGCATTGTACCTGTGCGGCAAGTTTTCAAGACGCATCACCCGCGGACCAGAATTATCTTGGAGTCAACGCATCACTTCCCCCTACAGACCGGACACGATGCATCACTTCTCCTCCGTGCAGCAGAACTATCGCATCGCCTCCCCAAGGTCTCAGGAACTGACGCATCTCTTTGTTTCTTGACGCTTCTCATCTCTGCGGTTGTTTGGGCTTGTGAATTTTGTCGCATCTACAGGTACTTGTGAGAAATCACGCATCCATAGTTTTCTATGGACCCAGTTGCTTGAAACCTTTTTAAAGTCATATTCTTATTACGTGTATGTTGGATTTTGTCATTTTGATCTTGTTGAGTTTAGATAAAGATACTTTATTTTTCTAAACTGGTGTGGTGTCCATTTGTGGTATGATCACTGTATTACTGTGTGTTTTGAGTACACATACTTTACACATTGCCTTTGGGATAAATCTGTCTGCTCGTGCCAAGCTACCCAGAGGGTGAGCAGGGGTTATCTAAAGTGTGTATTCCCCTCACCCTTACTAGAAGCAAGGGTCCCTATTTGGACAAAGGTATCTACCTCTGCCAACTAGAGACTCCCATTTCTAGCACTGGTGGTCAGCGGTGAGGATTTGAACTTGTATTTGTACTTGACCCACAGTGATTGGTGTACATCACTAGTTTAGTGCAGACCACTACGCAACCACATACTGTGTTTTATTTTGGGTTCTATTTTTGATCCGACCCTTGAGGTTTCCACGCATGATGTCTCTAAGTGGTAAATCAGCAAGTGAGGCTGCAGAATTGGAGTTTGACATTGAAATATTAAGTAGTTACAAAGTAGAGCAACTCAAGCAATTCTGCAAGAGCTTTGGATGTCCCATGAAGAGCCACTCTAGGAAAGAGGAGCTACTGAAGGCCTTAGGAACCTGGTGGGAGGCCAGACAAGCTGAGGAGACAGGTAATGCAGATGTGGATGGCGGTGTGCCAGAAGGCGGGTTCAGATCCCAGGATTTCCCTGTTGGGAGAGCAGTCTCAAGGGTTGGCAGCAATCATTCTTCTGGGAATTTGCCTACAGAGGGAGTGGAGGAGAACCAAAGGGTCGGAGATCATAAATTGGAGGTTCTGATGCTCCAGATGAAGCAATTGGAAATGGAGAACCAAAAAGCTGCCATAGAGAAAGAAAAGATGGCTGAGGAGAGCAAGAATGCACATGCTTTGGAGGAAAAGAAATTGCTTTTGGCACATGAGTTGATCATGAGAGAGCTGGACATCCGGGCCAAACAGGCAGAGTCCAGTACAAATGGTGGCAGCGTGCAGCCAGTGCAAGTGGTAAGGTTTCCATTTCCAAAGATGATATTTCTGCTTTGTTTGCAGCTTATGAGGCAGCACTATGTATGAATGAGGTCCCTGAGAAACATTGGGGGGCGGGCCTGTGGAAACACTTTAAGGAAAATGGGAGAAACACTCTGACACCTTTGGAGGAGGCTGGTTCTCGGACCTATTCCAATATGAAGAAGGCTTTATGCCTTAGGTATGGGCTCACACCTGAGCAGTACAGGGAAAAGTTTAGGTCTTTCAAGAAGCTTGAATCCAATACATCGTTTGAGGGTGTGAATCTTTATTGCAGAGCACTGGATGGTTGGATAAAGGGCAGCAAGGTTACTGATTACCAGGGGTTGTATAATCTGATTGGTTGGGACCACTTGAGTAGTCTTTGTGTTCTAGAGCTGCGCCAGCATCTGATGGATAGTCAGCTTACTGACCCCAGGAAGCTTGCTCAGGAGGTGGACCATTGGACGAGTTCCATCTTTCACAAGGGGTATGTGGGAAACCCAGCCAAAGGTGGGCATGGTCTCCAGCAGAAGAGTGGGGGCGACAAGGGTAACCAAAAGGAGTTCTCTAAAGGGCCCCAAAATAGTTCCCAGGGTAAAGATTCCCAGCCTCGTATTTCTAAGAAGCCATGGCCCCCTAAGGGTAGGCCAGACAACTGGGGTCCACGCAAGTGTTACGCTTGTGATCAGGAGGGTCACACGCAGAATGATCCCAAGTGCCCCAAGGCACCACCAGCGCCCACTGGTGCACCGTCACCAGGGTTAGTTAGTGTAGTGCTGGGGGAGGAGTTGGTTCCTAGTGCGGGTGGGGAGCCAGTTGTGATGACCCTTATCTCATTAGGAGATAGAGAGATGGTCCAGGAAACCTGCCTGCCGGATAACACTAAAAAGTACCTTCTGTGGGTGACCATCAATGGGAGGAGGATGGAGGCTCTGAGAGACACAGGAGCCAGTGTGACATCTGTCAGGTGTCAATGGGTGTCTGAAGAGCAGGTCATCCCCAATGTACTTCACCCTGTAGTTGCTGCTGACAACTCTGAGCGCCTGTGTAAGGTGGCACGGGTTTCCTCTGAAGGGGGGGTCTCAGGTTCCCTGAGGGTCACTGTAAGTCTGTCCATGCCTGTTGACTGTCTGCTTGGCAATGACCTGGAGAGCTCACCGTGGTGCACCAGACTCATTTAAAGATGTTGGGACTGCCTGAGTGGGCCTGTGTGACTGCTTGGTCAATGGCAGCCAGTATGGGTGATCCAGAGGACCTGGATCCTTGAAGAGTGGCCCAGGTGCCTACCAGAAAGAGGAAGGGCAGGGGATGTAGGAAACCAGCCCCTGAAGTTCCCACAGTCCAGGAGGAGGCAGAACCTGAGGGGGATGGCCTGGAACCTACAGGGGAGCAAGTGGCCGAACTGGGCGACCTGCCTGAGCTGACTCATTGGCAGCAAGAAGGAGGTCCCTTCCAAGGAGGAGTTCTGCAATGCGCAGATGGAACGCCCTACTCCTGTTGATTTGCGGCAGCAGGCTGCAGACCAGGCACCAGGTGGTCTGTCTGGATCACATCGGATTAACTGGGAGAATGATCTCCTTTATAGTGAGCCTAAGGTTGCTGAGCCTGGGGCAGCCCGCGTGCTGGTGGTACACGTGTGCTGTGCCTTTGGCAGGACATTTGGGATGTGACAAGACCTATCACTGGCTTGACACCCACTTTTACTGGCCCCAAATGCAGAGCACGTTGGCACACATTGTAGGTCTTGTCAGACTTGCCAGGCAAGTGCCAAGACTGGAGGGAAGTGTAAGGCTCCTCTCCAAACCTTTCCAGTGGTGGGCACCCCTTTCGAGCGGGTGGGCATCGACATTGTGGGGCCACTGGAACCCAAGACAGCCTTAGGCAACAAGTTTATCCTTGTCTTGGTGAACATGCCACCCGGTACCCGAAAGCTCTCCCTCTCAGGACAATCACGGCCCCTGTGGTGAGCCATGCATTGATGGGGATCTTTTCCTGTGTGGGGTTCCCCCGAGAGGTAGGCTCTGACCGTAGGACAAACTTCATTTCCAGGTATATGAAGTCACTGTGGGAGGAGTGTGGTGTAATGCACAAATTCACCACTCCTTACTATCCCCAAGGGAATGGGTTGGTTGAGAGATTCAAGCGATGACTGAAAGGTATGATAAAGGGTCTTGCAGAACCCATGAGATGTAAGTGGGACATCTTCCTACCATGCCTGTTGTTTGCCTACAAGGAGGTACTGCTGAAATCCTTAGGGTTCAGTCCCTTTGAATTGCTGTATGGGCACCCTGTGAGCGGACCTCTGAGTCTGGTGAAGGAGGGCTGGGAGAAAACTCCTGGTAAGACCCCCCCCAAGATGTGTTCAGCTACATGCTGGCCTTCCGGAACCAGACTCAACGCTTCAGGAAATTTGCTCAGGCGAACCTGGAAGCCAGCCAGGATGGGATGAAACAATGGTACAACCATAATACCACTCTGGTTGAGTTTCAACCTGGGCAAAAAGTGTGGGTGGTGGCACCAGTGGAGCCTTGTGTGCTCCAAGACAAGTGGACTGGTCCATTTGAGGTGGTGGAGCGCAAGAGTGATGTAACCTCCCTGGTTAACTTGAAAGCTCCCAGGAACCCTTTGAGGGTCCTACATGTGAACCGCCTCAAGCCTCACTTTGAGAGGTCTAAAGTGACAATGCTCCTGGCCACAGATGATGGAATGGAAGAGGAGAGTGAGCCTCTTCCTGACCTCTTGTCAGCCAAGGAACATGATGGGTCAGTGGATGGAGTAAACCTCTCTCCCACCCTGACCCCAGAGCAGCAGAGGGACTGTCGCCAGGTGCTGGGACAGTTTGCCTCCCTGTTCTCCCTGACTCCAGGAATCACCAATTGGTGTGTCCATGATGTGGACACTGGGAACAGTTTAACTGTAAAACATAAAATTTACAGAGTAACTGACAAAGTCAGGGCCAGCATTAAGGAAGAGCTTTCCAAGATGTTGGCGTTAGGGGTGATAGAGCCCTCCAGCAGCCCCTGGGCTAGCCCAGTGATATTGGTTCCAAAAGCTGCTGCACCCGGTGCTACTTCTGAACACAGGTTCTGCGTGGACTACCGTGGGCTCAATGCTGTCACCAGGACTAACACGGATCCCATCCCCAGAGCTTATGAGCTCATTGATCGGCTGGGAGCTGCCCGGTGCCTTAGTACGTTTGATCTAACGTCTGGGTACTGACATATTGCCTTGACTGATGGGGCAAGAGAGAGGTCTGCATTTTCAACGCCAGAGGGGCACTACCAGTTCTGTGTCATGCCCCTTGGGTTAAAGAACGCCCCTGCCACATTCCAGAGAATGGTCAACCAGGTACTGTCCAGGCTGGAGGCATTCAGCACCACTTACCTGGGTGACATTGCTGTGTTCAGCTCCATCTGGAAGGAACACCTGCAACAACTCTGTGAAGTGTTGAAGGCTCTGCAAAAGACAGGCCTCCCTATCATGGCCAGTAAGTGACAGATAGGGCAGAGATATGTGGTGTACTTAGGGCACCAGGTAGGAAGTGGCCAGGTGGCACCCCTACAGCCTAAGATCAACACCATTCTGGCTGGGAGCCCCCAAGACCCAGACAGAGGTGAGAGCCTTTTTAGGACTCACTGGGTACTACAGACGGTTTGTCAAGGGATATGGCACCATTGTTGCCCCCTTGACAGAGCTGACTTCAAGGAAGCAGCCAAGGAAAGTGATCTGGACCGATGCCTGTCAGACCGCTTTTGATGTCCTGAAATCTGCCTTGTGCATGGCGCCCGTGCTCAAAGCACCCAACCTTTCCCAAGAATTTGTTGTGCGGACAGATGCTTCAGAGCATGGTGTGGGAGCAGTACTCTCACAATTGAACTATGAGGGCTTGGACCAACCCGTAGTTTTCATTAGTAGAAGGCTACTTCCCAGGGAACAGTGGTGGAGTGCAATTGAGAGAGAAGCTTTTGCTGTGGTCTTGGCTCTGAAGAAGTTAAGACCCTACGTGTTTGGGACTCACTTCCAGGTTCAGACAGACTACAGGCCCCTCAGATGGTTGATGCAAATGAGGGGTGAGAATCCAAAACTGTTGAGGTGGTCCATCTCCCTACAGGGAATGGACTTTACAGAGGAACACCGCCCTGGTACAGAACACGCCAATCCTGAAGGTCTGTCCAGATTCTTCCGCCTTAGTGATGAGAACTCCCAAGAGGGTGGGTAGTTCTTCCCATCTTTCAGCTGGAAGGGACACGTGTTAGACTTGGCATCTTTGGCGTGATTTCCCCAGACTTTTTGCTTGTACCTCCTATATTTTTTATGCTGTGCTGGATTTCGTTTTTGCTGGCTTAGATGCTTTGGGCACTTTGCTACTGCTGATCAGTGTCAAATTGCAAGTGCTCCCTGTGTAAATTGTTGTTACAATTGGTTCTCCCTGATTAGCATATTTGACTTACTGGTAAGTCCCTAGTACAGTGCACTGAAGTGTGCCAGGGCCTGTAAATCAGATGCTACTAGTGGGCCTGCAGCACTGATTGTGCCACCCACACGAGTAGCCCTGAAAAGGTATCTCAGACCTGCCACTGCAGTGTCTGGCGCAGTTGTTAACTGCCATGTCGACTTGGCAAGTGCAACCACTTGCCAGGCCCTAGCCTTCCCTTTTCTTACATGTAAGACACCCCTACAGTAGGCCCAAGGTACCCCCCTGGGCAGGGTGAAGTGTATGTGAAAGGTAGGACATGTACTAGTGTGTGTGACATATCCTGATAGTGAAATACTGGCAATTTAGTTTTTCACTATTGAAAGGCAATCTTGCCCAATAGGATAGAATGGGAAATGCTTTGTAACATCTTACAAGTATAACTTCCCATTGGGACAAGATAGAGAAACAAAGCTTAGGCTCTCTGAACTCTGAATTTAATATTACATCTTTTATTAAAGATGGTTTTTAAATTGTGTGTTTGAAAATGCCACTTTTAGAAAATAGGCATTTTCTTGTCTAACCATTCTGTGTGCCTCTGTCTGTTTGTGTATTGACTGTCTGGTTTTGGAGTGACAGGGGCTGGGGATGTGCATTCGCTGTAGACAGCCACTGGGGGGGTTGAGGTGTGCCTAGCCCTTCCTGGATGCCTCAGAGCTGGGCTGAATAGACCTTGGCTGAATTTAGAGTAGTGGGAGGAGATTTCCTTACTCCTGAATAGGGCCTGTCTCCCTTGCACAATCCTGTCTCCACCCCCTGTGGTCATACTACACCAGTGAGGACAGAACTGGTTTGGACTGGGCTCAGAGACCCTTGCACAAAGAGAACAAAGACATTTTGGGGTATAAGTATTTGACCTAAAACTCCAGGACTTTAGATTACTTCTGGACTCAAGAGGAACCTCTGCCAAGGAGAAAAGCTGAAGAGCTGTGAGAAGGAGTACTGCTTCTTTGCTGTGTGCTGTGTGGTTGTTGGCCTGCAGTTGCTGTTTCTGCCAAGGAGAGGACAAAGATTGGAACTTTTCTTTGAACCTGCTTGAAGAAGATCTCCAAGGGCCTATATGTGCTGGCCTCCTGTTCTGAAGTCTCAGGGGCTCAAATACTTCACCCCCAGCTCCCCTGAACTCTGCTGTTGAGAGTTCTGACCTGCAAGAGGTGCCTGTTCCAGTTCTGGGCCTCTGGAGGTTGTTCCTGCTGTTGGGAACTGGAAGACAAGAAGAACTGAAGAAATAGACGCATTGCTCTTCTTGCGGCTGTTTTCCCGACGCAGCACCGCCGTGCGAGAAGAATCTCCATGTATCGCTGCATCGTTGCCAAACTGCCACAGCGCCTGTCGTGGCTGCAAGAACCGACGCATCGTGAGGGTCGAGGCTGAATAAACCATCACAGCGCCGCTCAACACCACTACATCGATCATTGACGCATCCCGAATGTCCACGCATCATAGCTGTGCTGCAAGTTTTCCAGACGCATCACCCGCGGACCAGAATCGCTTTGGAGTCGACGCATCACTTCCCCCTACAGACCGGACACGACGCATCACTTCTCCTGCGAGCAGCAGAACTGTCGCATTGCCTCCCCAAGGTCTCAGAAAATGGTGCATCTCTTTGTTTCTTGACGCTTCCCATCTCTGCGGCTATTTGGCCTTGTCAATTTTGTCGCATCTACAGGTACTTTGTGAGAAGTCACGCATTCATAGTTTTCTATGGACCCAGTTGCTTGAAACCTTTTTAAAGTCATATTCTTATTATGTGTATGTTGGATTTTTGTTGTTTTGATCTTGTTGAGTTTAGATAAAGATACTTTATTTTTCTAAACTGGTGTGGTTCCATTTGTGGTGTTATCACTGTATTACTGTGTGTTTTGAGTACAAATACTTTACACATTGCCTTAGTCTGTCTGCTCGTACTAAGCTACCCAGGGGGTATCCCCCTTACCGTGACTAGAAGTAAGGGTCCCTTTTTAAACAAAGGTACCTGCCTCTGCCAACTAGAGACCCCCATTTCTAACACTCTTGATTCCCAGTGGTTTTCATTTTGGAGCAGTTGTGGCATGCCAAACTTGAAATTTGCAAGTGTTATTTTATCCATAATGCTTTCCCTACTCAGCTATCTCAATGCAGTTTTCAGAACTGCACTGATTTTACGTCAAGGTGTGGCATTTCTGCGGCCTTGCTATTTTTCTCTTGCAAAAGAAACAATTGATGGACGGAATGCTGGACAATGCAAACATTCACCCCCAGTCACAAGGATCTGGGTTTAATCCATCATTCTTTTGCTCACCACACGACCCCCGTTTGGACCCAGCCATATGCAAATCAGTCTTGACCCTGTTCCTTGTGGGAACAGTGTAGTATCCTGTTCATGTTATAATCCTGCTATCATCTCCCTCCCTGCTCAGCCAGTGTGAACGTGCTGTGTGCTGCATGGAATGTTGGAGTGATAATGCGTATTGGAATGTTGGGTGCTTGTGAGGTGAAGTGGACAGTTGGAGTATGGGCTGAGCAGCAGGCAGGCTGCTCCTGGCGGGGCTGCTTCACAAGATCTTATCTACATGTAACTTACTTCAATAAATCTGCTTAATCTACATCCTCCTGCGTGGACCTTCATTACTACATTATTTTGGCGACGAGTTGGTGACTACCTACGTGTTACAGCTAAACTTCATGGACCTGGCAACCAAAAGAGGATATGAAGATGAAGCTACCTAGAGAGCATACAGATGCTGCCAACTCAACATACATAACCAAGAGAAGGTATCCAACGAAAAGAAAAAACGCTCACAAGAAACAAAGGAGTTCTACACTGAACAGCAAAGACGTCCACAAGACAGCAAGGAGTACTTCACAAACAAGCGAAGATGTACACAAGAAACCTAAGAAGATGAAGCACTACGCCTCTCAGCCCCACCAGTGTCATCACCATCGGACAGCCCTAGCTCAGGCGTGCTGTGCTCATCTGCATTACTTATTTTGGACTTTGGAGTAACCAGTACTGTTTGAGTCTTCAAGCCCATCAACTTACAGGCAGAAAATTCATTTAGGTCACGTATGTATTTTTCTAGCCACATACTGCGTGAGCCTGAGGACATTGAAAAACATCATGGAATTTGGCTACACATTGCTGTCAACAAGAATAGGAGTAATTTCAAAAGAAAAGTTCCATCACCTTAGGATTTCTACAAGCATCTCATGCCTAGCGACACATTGCTGGTAAATTGTTTCTACATTATGATGTCTGTTACAGGCTACAACTTGCCTCTATGGTGTTTCGGTGTTTAAGGAGACACGTAGCTGCACAGAGGCACTATGTGGACATGTGTTGCATCGTAAGTGGTGGAGCACGGTGTTAGTCTGTTATCCTCTGTCTCACACTGAAGATGTCTAAGGAGCCACACCGGTCCTTGATTGCTCTGTTCAAGAAAGCAATATTTTACACGTTTCCTCAAGATAAGTTCTTGTTCGAGATGTTGTCATGGAGCTGCTTAGGATCGTGTCTGTCACCAAGGGGAATGTTGTGACTGACTTTCTTCCTCATCGCAAGGAAGTTGTGGCGCTTTACTGTTTGCCTACGCTGTGTCTGTTTTGAGGGGACCGGGACATTTCTTGTGAGTCAGTCTATGTTCATTATCGTTTCCCTCATCAGGCACCTGGCTCCTGTTGGGCCGTTAAACCGCTGTTTTGCAGTTTGAAATCCAAGCCACTCAACGGTTTTAGCGCACGCTTTCCCTACCTTCATTCCTCGTCGCGTGAAGCCTTCGGGTCATCGCCTACATTGCTAGGCAACTTCCCGAGCTGCTCATGGACGCTTGTCACTGTGAGCGCGCCGGGAGCCTCCCGGCACAGCGCCCTGTACGTGCTGCCATGTTTTTGTAAAGATTCTTCTGCTGTAAAGCCACGGAGCTCAAACAAACTGAGTGGGCATGCCGCCAGCAATGTCAGCACACATGCACCATTGTGCCCGTGTGTCTGAGTTGTGTGCAAGATTGTGTTTGTGCAGTAGTGTCACCCTTGATGCACATGCACAATCTTGCACACGACTCAGACATACGGGAACATGCATATGCGTAGTGTCCCTACGTTGTGTTGTAAATGGGCAACAATGTGCTGTCTAACTCCGTGAGTCACACTTACGACGTTGAACTTCACAAACGACTGTCCCTAGCCTAGGCAGTAAATCCTACTTGCCACCCTGTTATCCATGCAATTTACTGTGCTCACATCTAAGGTATCCTGACACAATCCATCCTGCCAAGTAACATGTCATGGCCACACTTACACATTCAACGGATTGTCCAGTGATGGTATGAGTTGCATACAAGGTAAAAAGCCACTCTCCACAACATCACCCCTGACATAAGTGTAAGCAGAAATCAAAACTAGTAACCATTAGTTATTGAAGTACAAAAATTAACTACCCTAAACTGACACTAATCATTACTACTACTAATATTATCAAAACTAACTAGGAAAAACTGGTCAATTACCTAAACTATCTACCCTAACTAATCCTAAACACGCAACGACATATCTAAGACATCAACCCCCCTCTCACCCTTAAGGCACATCATGTGACAGGACAAATACATCTAAGCTATACATAAACTAACTACACAGTTAATCTACACAAAGATATATATATATTTAAAAAAAAAAAAATTTAACAACAAAGACATCCACCCCTCACCAAAGGAAAAGGAAACTTATCCCCATATACTATACAATAATAAATATCTAAAACTACCTTAATATCTAACACTAACTATACCTACACTACAACTACACTACCTAACACTTAAAATACTTACCTAACACTATCTAAAAGACAAGATAAAACATTTGGGGAAGGGAGAAGAGGGGGCTCAACATGTCCAGTCTTCATGGGAGACCCAGGGCTGCCTTAATGTCCATCAGGTGACTGTGAAGCTCTGCCATGTCTCTCCGTAGTTCTGCCAGTATAACATTATTGTCCAACAATGTTCTCCGGTCCCGCGCAGTGAACAGCACCACCTGATCAGCAGGTGCAGGTGGCATTGTCCCTTGGGTGTGTGGTGTTGGGGGGGATGTGTAACTGCCTGTCCACGCTGGGACCCACGACCCACGCCTGAGGGGCCTGGGATGACCTGTGTGCCACTCTACATCCTCGGGCACCGACTTCCAACTTCCTGCTGCCCGGTCATCCTGGTACCTCCGTGCCATGTTGCGGTACCCTTTAGCAACCTTCTTTATGTGGAGGTACCGGTCCTTCCTCACCTGGAAGGCGTGGGACTCCTCTGGCGTTATGTTGTCTGTAAAATAAGATAAATGACAAAATGTGAGTCCTTAAAACTATGTCAATGTTCTCCATTCAAATCTGAAACACAAGGTCACTGAAACATGGGAGCCTACACTCTAGCGTAACAATGTGAAGTCAGAGAGTGACCTGGACAATGAAATGTAGATTCCAGGATCAGTGACTACATGCTGGGGAGACTGACATGACAGTACATGGCATGGGACATGTACTCAATCACAAAGGAGGGACTGAGGGCTTTTTAGACAGGTCCAGCATACATGCCCTAATAGTAGTGAAGATACAGAAGGTATGCTGTTCCTAATTACGAGACAAGGGAAAACTGCTTTTGCGTGGTCATGAAGTGTAGGAGGATGAGGATTCTTCCTCTTGGAATATAGTGCCCTCACACACCCGGCAAGGTGTCATGCTTCATCATATGGGCTGCTCCTCGTCAGGTCGGCGCTGCAATACCTGACGGGCTCCCTATGAGGGGCTCTATGGCAGAGATCTTTTATTCCAAATTGCCGTTTGGTGCCGTGGGGGTGAGGGGCCTGATCAGTGTAGATGAAGGAGTGGAGGTGTATAACCTGAAGGAAATTTAAAACAGGTAAGGGAGTACCAGCGAAAACTATTTTAATGAATGGGTCTCCCACCCTGTTTAAAAGAAACAAAGGCGCATGTCTGAGATTATGTCTCAGGTAGTGCGCTCTATTGTGCGGGCCCGTCAGGTATTGCAGCACTGACCTCACGAGGAGCAGCCCATATGATGAAGCATGACACCTTGCCGGGTGTGTGAGGGCCCTATATTCCAAGAGGAGGAATCCTCATCCTTCTACACTTCATGACCACGCAAAACCAGTTTTCCCTTGTCTCGTAATTAGGAACAGCATACCTTCTGTATCTTTACTAATAATGGGACATGTACTGTCACAACCAAATGAGACTGTTAGTGTCAAATGATGGTGCTATGACATACCTTGACTGAGGGTGACATGTACAAGGAATCGGAGGAGGGAGGCATTAGCCCTCCGTGTGTAGCGCCACCCTCATCCTCTCCTGTAACACAGTGCTGCATCATATGTACAATGCTCATTGGCAGCCCTGCATGTCCCCCAGCGACTGTGTGCAGTTCATCAAGTCTGCGCAAACACAGGCACTCTTGCACAAGAGTGCAAGGGTGTCTGTGCGAAGGGGGGCTTGTTAATGTGTAGGAAGGTTACCCTACCTGCACAGGAGCAATCCTGGAACAGCCATATTCACACTTTCATCTGTGCTGCATCATGCAGCACATATGGAAACACGTCAGGTGGCTGAACACTCACTTGTACATGAGGTGCTGGCCCTCTCTCCACCACTACATCACAATAGGTGACACGTTGCTGCCGAGAGGTGGAAACATCGTTTCCTCAAATTTGTCAATCATGCATGTCTTGGATCAGCTATGATCACTCCTTAGAAAATTTTAACTATGCAGGCCTCTACAACGCAAACTGTTACAATGCATTCCCCATTGTAACGGCACCCTGGAGTCATAATGGTTACTGTGTTGTAATGGGTAATGCTTTCTTACAGATAGCGTTGTAGAGCCCTGCATTGTAAAATATATGGCACAGCAATAAATGCAGAGCTAAAGCATGCGGTGTAAATGCATGCGGAGTAATGTCACCAATTCGGACAGAGGGGCTCGTACACCTGAGCCTGAGTTGACCAGGGAATGACCCCAAGGAGACAGCTTGACAACACCATTGCAGTGGCCAAACAAGCCAATGAGATTCATAGGCCCATCTTTGCTAGGTGTTTGGGGAATGTGCCATTGATATGCTTGGCTCAAAGCTACGGACTGCTACTTCCGTTAAGCTGGTATGTAGCATACCTACGAAATCACACTGCCGACCGGTGTCTGAGCACGCACGGCCTGAAAACGACTGCCTCCTTGTGCATGATCGGGCCCACTTGCACAGTCATCTCAGTCAAGGATGTACATGCATTCCATGCCTGCTCATACTCATCAGCAACACCACTTACATGTCTCCTCTCCTATCTGTATGCTCTGTAATCCACATGCATGTGCTGTTGTGACAGAACCCATAGATCAAATTTGCATGTGTATCACTGACTAGGGATATGCAAAGTTACATCTGGAAGACAAATGCATTGCTCTAACTTCACTTACTTATTTGTACACACTTCTGACTTCCAAAATACATCATCACACTGTAGGCAAGGTACATTTGATACACACCCATACTGCATACTACAACATCTTTCATTTGACCCTGACATTCATGAAATGGCACTATGCCAATTTATGATGGCCAAACTCACCAGTGGCGTGTGGGTCCTTGAAGCTGTCGATGTCCCCCTGTGTGATGAGAGGTCGTCCAGCTGTGAGACATGAAAAGAAATGTGTGTTGGTATCAGACGTAAAATCACACGGGTCATATTCATCATACAAATCATCACCATAACTGACAATGCTCCGTAACTGTACTGTTGTATTTCATGTTGGCTACATGATTGGGTCTGCTTTGCCTGCCATTCACATGAGACCAGTGAATGCTGAGTTGGCCCAAACAAGACAATGATGCTAGCAAACTTGCACATACTAGTTGTGTGACACATTCACAAGGCCCCATTTGTACACGCAACATGATGTAACACATGCTCTGTGTACAATAGCATTGCTGCAGATCGCACAAGGCTGTTTCACAGATGTTGGTGTTGTATGACACTCCGGAGATGTCCTATTTCCTTTGATCAATTGGTCATATCTCATACATTGTCACACGGAGCCTATGTACAAGGGCAGCGTAGCAAACGTACCAAATAATGATGAGGACAGCATTTTTACCCTTCCTTTTGTGCAGCACACAGGTCCCAGAAACAATGCCTTGGATTGTTTATGTACAGTCACCCTTCCTGTACACAAACAATCTTTGTCATGCACGCAGTATTGCGCAAGGGTGCCAGCCTTGGCACTACAGTGCTAAGTGTAGCGCCAGTGCAGTGGGTAACACAAACCTGCACCCTATGCTTGTCAATATGAAGCAACGTTGGGTTGCTGATGTGCCAACGTTAGGCGTGAACGCATGACATCTCCCACCTCACTATGCCACATTTTTACACTTGGACAACAGTGTGTCCCACACGGCATTTATGGGTTTGCGTTACAGTGTTAATATTTAAATTTAGAGGTAGAACTTACCACACTGTAGGCCAACGATGACTCCCAGGTGGTCCAACAGGTCACCCTCACGGCCCAGACAATCCTGCCAGCGGTGCTTCCATTGGCGCATAGTCCGGTCCACGCCAAATACGCGCAGCATCTGCGCCCGCACACGCTCCCACCTGACCTTCCGCACACTGACGCCATATCCGGAGAGGTTCCGGCCTTCCCTCTCCACCACCAAGGGCAGGTAAAACTTGATGAGCCAGAGGAAGCCCCCCAATGCCCCCTCTGACATCCTGCCCTCCCTGCCCACACCCACCATCTCCCTGCACACACCTAAACCCACTGCCAAAAGGAAAGAAACACAATAGAATAGCCCCAACAACTACAAAGAAAGTTAACTACCCCAAGACAAACACCCGACAATATTGAGGTCAAGAGACAAAAGAACACGTAAAAACAAGTACATCACACTTCACAGAGACACTATCGACAGGACACAGGACACAGCAACACTCTCTAAATCACCAATCTGCACCACACAACACCGAACACCTCCAACACTCTCCACAATCACCAACAATGTGCTCAAAAGAGAAACTGAAAGTGCACAGCACTCCTCCAGGAAGCATGCAGACACCACTTCCTGTGTGTTTGCAGCCCGTTTTTTGACAAAGCGGTGAAAATCTGCACGCAAATAGGCTTAGGGGTAATATTTCGTATTGTTCAATGTGTTTAGCGATGGATTTTCCATCGCGAGTATGAAAAAAACATCGCGTTGACGTTAATGCGGGCAGATTTTGCACGCTACGTGCAGGTTCTTACACAGATGAACAGTCTTAGATGAAATTTCATTTCAGACCCCAAAAAACACCATGAAGAGCTTGTTTTAACCCCAAATGACACCCTAAAATTCATATTTTACCCCAAATGACACCCTAAAATTCATAATTTGCCCCAAATGACACCCTAAAATTCATATTGTACCCCAAATGACACCCTAAAATTCATAATTTGCCCCAAATGACACTCTAAATGTCATATTTTGGCCCATATGACACGCTAAAAAGTAAATTTTAGTACCACAATTGACACCCTACAAAGTCTAGTTTTGCACAAATGACACCCTAAAAAGCAACTCTCTGTACAGAGGAGACATACCCACCATCAAATTACAATTGTGATATTATTACCACTTTATGTTAAACTTACACTTGTCAGAGTGATGTAAATATGCAGAGGAGAAACATGCACACAGGGTATGTGCGTTGTGTTTTTTATTTGCACAAACTGTGCTTGGGGTCATTTTGCACTGATATATAATTGCTAAGGACTGTCACGATGTGACGTGCTCAGGTGAAGAAATTGTTTATGATTCGGTTCCTTCGGGCAGTTCGTGCTGCAGAAACTGTGGGGTGTGCTGCACCAGTCTCATCTTCCTCATCATCCTGTGCATCGTCCAGTGCATCTGGCACTTGGATCCATGGGGCATTGGTGCGTACACATATATTGTGCAATACACAACATGCTATGATTATCTTGCACACTATTTCTGGGCTGTACAACAGTCTGCCACCTGTGATGTCAATGCACCGGAAACGTGACATTAGCACGCCAAAGGTGCGCTCCACAATGGCCCTGGTGCGTCCGAGGGCCAAATTATACTGCCTCTGGGCCTGGGTGTTAGTGGCTCGGAGGGGTGTCATCAGCCATGTGGAGAGTGCATATCCTTGATCACCTGTAACAGGTAATGGAGAGATGTGTCCATTAGTGGTTATGCATGCTGTGTTGGCAGTGTTAATAGTTTTGTGGTGTGTGATTTGTGCTACTTTTGAACTCATGTTAGCCATGTGTCGCTTCTGACAAATGACCAGCATCAATGCTAATTACATTGCCTCACAGCTGCTCATCCCTCCCCCAGAGCCTATTTAATTGTGTGCGCTGCGCAATTGCATCACTGGCACTCCGACAGCGCTCCAATGTCAAGCCGGTCTGCGCATGTCCGCAAGCCTAACACGGACACCAGCAGGGACCCTGGCTCTCCTAAAGTCTAGCGCTACCACTCATCCGCCCTCCTCGCAGTCAACACCAGGAGAACGTTAAACTGCCAATAGGCCACACCAGACACGGCTCACGTTCAGTTCTGCTGCTGCCGCTGCCGCCAGACCTTCCCCACCGCCCAACACCTGCACTTTCCGATCCAGACCTGCCACAAAGCAACACTCAGTGGCACCCTCACCTGCAGGGCCCACAGAGGGCGGGAACGCTTCGCTGACACCATCAACATCATCACACGCTACGCCATTTACTCCATGGACTTTGTACTCATTCCTGAGCGGAGCCTCCACCTCACATACCACAACAACTCCAAAACCATTACCCTCTGGCAAATGCTTGCTGACATCGGACTGACCCAACTCTTCACCACACTGAGCCAGAAGGCAGGGCACACCCTTGACCCCATCTTCGCATGTGGAAACTGCGTCCACTTCATCAACACCACTCAACGCCCATGGAGTGACCACCACTGCGTACACTTCCTCGTCGAGAAACCCCAAGACACCCAAACCCACAGCCGACGCAACACAAAGTTACTGGAGCTGAGTCACAGAGGAGCTGGTACACTCCAACATCAACAGCAACACCCACACCGCTGCAGCCAACACCAACAGAGCTGCCCAGGATTTCCACACATGTATCTCCAACTGCGCAGACACACTTGCCCCACTATGCTACTCCAACATACAGCGTGCAATGAATGCCACCTCGGTCACCAACAACATCCAAGATGACAGATGCATCTGCAGACGCCTGGAGAAGAACTGGAGCTACACGAAGGGAACCATTAGACATCACCACCTACAAGGACACCAAGCTCATACTCTCCCTCACCAAGGCACCCACACACACCAGACTGGGCTTCCAGGGAGGTTTGCAGCAAGTTGCAACATGGATGATCAACAGCTGGGGGGTGCTCTACAAAGAGGGGACATAAGTCCTCCTCCTCGTGACCACCCCATCAGCATGTGACAACACCTGGTGGGCCACCGCCTTCGGCAGCACCCCCCCACAACTCTAGGTACCTAGGCATTGTACTCGACTCCTCCCTCTCCATGAACAAACAGGTCTACGCAGTGGCCTGCAGCTGCTTCGACAGCCTCAGCATCCTCCATGCGACCTTTACATGGTCCCCCCCCCGTCAGGTAGGACTGTCACCCACGCAGTCATTGCCATCAGGCTGGACTACGGAAATGCACTATATGCCCACATGGACATGTCTGTGCTCTGCAAACTCCAGACTGTCCAGCACACCACCGCCACACTCGGCCTTGTGTACATACTTTCATCATAGGTCGAGTCCCTCCATCGCACATACTTGGTTCCCACCTATCCCCACATTTGCAAATGTATGGCAGAGCGGCTAGGCCTTTGGGGATGGTTTGTCTACATGGCTAGCCCCAGTTGCCACAGGTACTTGTGTGTTGTGTCGTGTAGTTCCTATATTACCCATACAGGACCTGGTGGCAGAATGTTCTAACAAATAAAACAAAGGCATCTCGAAGCCTGAGGGGATTTAAATCCACTCGAGCTCCGAGAGGCCTTTGTGAAAACATTGGAATGTTGCTTTGCGGGCCTTTACCGGCCCGTAAAAGCACGGAGCACTCCATTGTCTTCAATGGAGTGCTTCACATTCCAATGTTCTAATAAGAATTTATTGCACAGTTGTTCTTCTAGTGTAAAGTAGATGTGCTGCAACAACCGTTAGACAGTAGCAGATATATATGATTAGCACTACAGTGAAAATAAAAGGATAGTACAGTTCTAACATCTTGCAATAAGCATGAATAAATACATGAATATAAAATGCAGGATAAAAGTGCGCGTACTCCTACGATGCCTATCTAGATGTACCTAAGTGTACCTAGCATGTGAGTAGGTGTGGAGCCAAGAATCCCTTTAGGATTTAGCCGAACCCCATTACCTGAAGTGAGAGAGTGTGGGACCTCGCCCTGGTCTCTAGTTGGACACCCCGCAAGGGATGTGTTAGACCGCTGTCAGCTGGAGCGTCTGCATGCAGGAGCCTCAGCGTCTCTGGTCAGTGTGTCGGCCTGGAAGTCTCGGTTCCCTCTACCAACCCTAGCAAGATGTGCTGGATTTATACAATAAGTATCTAGGGTTTCTTTGTCCCCTGTTTCATGTATTAGCCATTGTTGGATTTGAGGATGAGGTATGGGATGAACCTTGTACATTGATATGGTGGGGTAGGTGGTGTAGCCCCTGCCTGGTTTCCAAGAACCCTCATGATCATTCATTCATACTGTATGAGTCCATTGATGAAGTTATGGGAGGCTATTGCTCAGGAAAAACCCTCCTTCTGCACCCAGGACTAGAAGTAGGTAAAGGTTCAATCCTAAAGGCTCGTTACTGTGTAGTATAAGGGAGATAATGTAGGTGAAGGTGTATGATATTACCCGGGCCTATATTAGGGTACCTATATGAAACATAACAGTTGTGTCTGGTAGGTGGCCATGTTGATTGACATGTTGTATGTGAGTTTGGAACGTGTGCATTCTCACATTTGTGAGTTTCATGATTGTGTAGTTGAGGTGTGTGGTGTGTTCAGTTAGTACTTACCAACAAGCAGTGCATTTCCATATGTGCCATCCTGAAAGCGCTGGTTGATGATGGACTGGCAGAAGATGTAGGAATCATGCACAGTCCCTGGGAACTTGGCTACGACATTGGTGAACAGGCCCCGGTGGTCCACTATTGCCTGCACATTGATGGAATGTGTGTGCTTTCTGTTGCGGTATATGTGTGCAGTGTCCGCAGGGGGCACAAGTAGGACATGTGTGCAGTCAATTGCCCCCAACACCTGCGGGAAGCCAGCTATGGCGTAAAATCCTTGCTTGGTCTCAAGCTGTTCCTGCGCAGTGTTGGGGAAGCGTAGGTGCTGGGGTATCAGGCTGATGATGGCATCCAAGACAGTTGGGAGGAACTTTGATAGGACTGGCTGTGAGACTCCTCCAACTCTGGCAGTTGTTTGTTGGAAGGTACCAGAGGCCAACATGTGCAGCACAGCCAGCAGCTTTGTTTGCGGAGGGATGTTGGATATCCGCTGTGTTGGTGCCGTCAGCCTGTGGGCTATCTGGGTCAGGATGCGGAGGATGGATGTCCTTTTGAGCCTGTAGTGGGCAATGACATTCTCTGGCGTTAGGTCTGTGAGGCTGAGGCGTCGGCGATGGACCCGCTGTGGTGGTCCTGGGGGAGGTGGCAGTGGCGGTGGTTGTTGTGGCCTTCTTGGTGCTACGAGCTGCATGAGTAGTACCTCCATGGCATCAGTGGGTCTTCAGATGAGGCTCTGGGCTAGTCTCCCTTATATACTACTCTTTATCACCATTTTTAAGACCTCCTTTTTTCTGGTCTTAAGTTCCAGCCGCTAACGGGCCTTAGCGGCTGTTTTTTTACTGCATCGCAGGTCCGGGCGAGCGCTGTGAATATCGCGAAGTGGGGTTAGCGTGCGTTTTTGCACGGGAACACCTACATTGCATATCATTAGCGATAGTGATCGCTACCATGGTTGGCGATGCTGGATGCGGCCGCTATCGCCAGAAAGCTGTCGCTAACGGCTGTTAGCAACAGCTTGGTAATACTGCGATAAAAATATCGCCGCATTAGCGGCAGAAAAGTGCCGCTAACGCGGCGATAACTCCTTGTGAATATGCCCCACAGTTTTTGCAGCTCCAGCACAAAAGGTTCAGGAGGCAGTAGAAATGATAAGTAGATCTTTTGTAACAGCCACAAGAGCTTTTCTCCAACCTCCATCCTCCAGCAAACTCAGTGACATTCTCTGTTTAAGTGCCATACTCTGCTTTTCATATTTTAAATTGTTATAAATAGCTCCAGATCTGCCCTGTTATCCTTCATGGGATTGTTCGGTGGAATTTGGTGGCACATTATCTCACATTTTTGGTCATTGGGTAAACACCTTCTCCATCAGGGTATGGCTTCATGGTTCATTTTGCTTGTTTTACATTACACTTTACTCTCCCTTACATTAGGGACGGAATGGGTTCCACCCCATTCTCTTACAGTACATTTGCCTACATGGGTGAATTACGTTTTCAACCCTCACACAGGGCATCGTTGTATGGGTCTTAGTCCCATTTACATTACTTTTTCCCACCCTTATGTCTTAGGGTAGGTTATGGGTGTTAGTCCCATTTACATTAGCTAACTATCCCTATATCTGGGGGCAGGTTATGGGTGTCAGTCCCATTTACTTTAGCTTCCCACCCTTATGTCAGGGGTAGTTCCTGGGTTCAGTCCCATTTACAGAGGCTACCACCCTTATACCCCGGGGGGTAGGTCATGGGTTCAGCCCCATTTACAGTAGCTTCCACCCTTATGTCAGGGGTAGGTCATGGGTTTTAGTCCCATCTTCACGTACTAGTGGTACATTATTACCCTTACACAGGGTGTGTCTTATTGGGTGTTAGTCCCATTTTTGCTAGTGGTTAACCTCACACGAAGGTTGTCCCTATGGGTGTCATTCCCATCTTACACTTTTCTCGTCACTAGCTTTACATTATTAATCCCCTGTTGGGGTACAGTTTATTTTGAGTTTACACCTAGAATTTGCTGTTATTTTCTTGCAACGTTATATTTATATTATATTACATTGTCAATTTTATAACGCAACGTCATGCCTATATTATATCACATTGTCAATTTGAAAATGGGGGAGGATGAGTGATACTTTCTGTATTTTCTTCTCATCTTCTCTGTTTTCTCGCTTGTTCAGTTCTCCTTTTGATGTCTTATCTTCTTTTCATCCTTGGAATCTGGACTATATTTTATTGTTAGTTTTCCTTTGTCCTCCGTCTTTCCCCTATTGCTGGGTGATTCTCGTTCTTCCTTATAGGAGGAGATCCTTCCCTCTCTTCTTCGTGTGTCTGGATGTAGTCAAGTGTTTAGTTTGTGTTGTGCTATGTCCTGCCTACCTGCATGCCTGTCTGGCCAGTGGGTGTGTCTGGAGGTAGTCTTTGGTGCTCTTACTTCTATCTGCTACTTGTTTTTTCTTTTCCCACTTATCGTCTTCCATTCGATTGAAATTTTTAGAAGGGGAGGATGGGTTATATCATTCTGTGTATAATTAGCTTTTGCTCTCTCATCATATACTCCCACCTATATTTCTGCTCTCTCCTCTTTGTTCTCTTCATTGCATATTTTCAGCTGCACTTCTGTTCCTCTCTTATTCCTTTTCTTGGTTCACATTGTTTTATCTTCTTTCAGGTAACAACATTTATGCTTCTATTATATAAGAAAGGGGGATATGTAGTATCCTGTTCATGTTATAATCCGGCTATCATCTCCCTCCCTGCTCAGCCAGTGTGAATGTGCTGTGTGCTGCATGGAATGTTGGAGTGATGATGCGAATTGGAATGTTGGGTGCCTGTGAGGTGAAGTGGACAGTTGGAGAATGGGCTGAGCAGCCCATTGGTGGGGCTGCTTCACAAGATCTTATCTACATGTAACTTACTTCAGTAAATCTGCTTAATCTACATCCTCCTGCGTGGACCTTCATTACTACAAACAGTCCAGCCCGAACTGCCAAGGCAGGTCCTCCATGGACCAGAAACAAGCATCCTGGGACCGGTTTCAGGGCATCACCCTTCATCAGCCAGGCTAGCTTGAATCCAGTGGTGTAGTGAGCACGGGACCCACGTCTGGGCATACCCTTCCCACTTAGGTCAACATATGCAAAAGAAACAATTGATTACAATTAATGTCTATCTTCTTTTGGGCTCACTGATGTTAAAGTCAACGCACTTCAATCTCAAGTCTCCTCACTCCAGAAACAGGTTGAGGACCTTGAAAACTGGAACAGAAGAAATATTCTTCGCATTTTTGGATTATCAGAAGGCACAGAGGCCTCGGAGCCCCTCTCTTTCTTCAAATCCTCCCTCCCTAGAATACTGAATTTGCCAGAAGGAACAGTGCTTAATATCCAGTGTGTTCATAGATTAGGCCGCCAGCCGACTGTTGGGTCTAGTTCATGAAGGCCAAGAGGAGTCATCTTGTACTTTCTTGAATGCACAGATTTGCTCAAAATCCTCACAGCAGTCAAGTCAATTCAACGTGTCTCATGGTCGGGTACTACTTTATACTTTGCTCAAGATTATGCTAAAGCCACAGCAAATAGACGCAAGGAATTTCTCAATATGAGATCTGATCTTTGTTCTCTGGGAGCCCGCTATGGACTTTTTCATCCTTGCCTTTTTAAAGTCACTTATAAAAATAAAACCACAACATATGAGGATCCAGTTAGATTGAAAAGCTTTATCAATTCCTGTAAATCAGACCCCATGGATATCTCTGGAGCCTTCTCATCTCAGGCCATTTAGTTTCAGTAGACTTTCATAGTATTTCTTGGCCTTTTAGTTTTGTTTTAAACTTTTAATGTGTTGATGACTAGTTTAACGTTGTTTGTTATATTGTATCTGATCATATTAATGTGGCTATATTATAATAACTGCCTTTTTTCCTCCTTTGCAGGATTGTTAATGTTTGTGCCTGCCTTGTTTCCTCATCCTATGTGTCGTGGTCCTTCCCCACCCTCAGTTCCGTTGGGCTTGGGCGTGTCGTCTGTTCCATGGGGTCTCACCCCCCATCCTTATCTGGAACTTTTATGTGTGGTTTACTTTTCTTGTCCTCTCCTCTTTTTCTTCTTTTCTTTTTTTCTCTACCTGTCCGTTCTCCCTCCTTTTCCTTTGTCGTATTTCTTTTCCTTTTCTTTATATACCTTTTTTTTATCTATTTACTCATATTCACTTTTCTTGTTTTATATGTACTATTTTATTATTTTTTAGAATGGTTGGGATGGTAAATGGCTTATATCTTGCTTCTTATATGGTTTGTCTAGATCAGGGTCTTTCTTTTTTTCTGTAATATTTCTCTGGCAATGAAAATTGTTTCTTGGAACGTCACGGGTTTGAATTCTCATATAAAGAGACAATGGGGAATATGTACAAGGAAGTGGAGGAGAGAGGCGTTAGCCTTCCTGGCTTAACACCTCTCTCCTCCACTTCTGAAACGCAAGGCTGCACCATATTTACAAGAATGTGGTGCAGCCTTGCGTTTCCCCCTGCGATGGCGCTAAGTTTAGCAACTTAGCGCCAGCGGAGGCACCCTTGCGCCAGAGTGCAAGGGTGTCTGCGTGCAGGGGAGGATTGTTTATGTGTAAGAAGGTGTCCCTTCCTGCACATAAACAATCCTAGAAATGCCATTCTGTCACTTTCATGTGTGCTGCTTCATGCAGCTCACATGAAAGTGACAAAATGGCATTTTAAAAAAAAGTTTGTTTATGTACAGGAAGGGATACCTTCCTGTACATAAACAAAGAATGGCATTTTGCTTTTTCCATGTGTGCTGCACAAGGCAGCACACATGGAAAAAGCAAAAACGAGGAGAAATAATGCATTTCTCCTCGTTTCGCCATCTTAAGACCAGTTTTTACTTGGTCTTAATTTTGGCGCTGCCTCCTATGTATGCCACCCTTGTACATAGGGAGCAGCGTCAAAATAAATGGGTGTTGCGGTGGAACGCCCACCGCAAGACCCACTATCCACCCCTTTCACGCTAACCATAGCATGAAAGGGGGTTATGTACAAGACAGCGTTAAGCCACGTTAAGTGGCTTAATGCTGCCTTGTACATAAGGCGCAGCCCCTATCGCCACCACAACGTCACTATAGGTGATGTTGTGGTGGCGATAGGGGCTTGTACATATGCCCCAACGTGTTTTATCGCATTTGTCAAAGCTTGAAGCAGATATAGCCCTTCTACAGGAATCCCATCTCACGACAAATTAATCCTTGAAACTGAGAAGAGGTTGGGTAGGTGAAGTCTTTTTCTCACCAGGAGATGGCAAACGAAATGGGGTTTTAACTCTTTGTCGCAAATCGCTTTCTGTTAAGTTGCTCTCTCAAATTTCTGATGATGATGGAAGATGGTTATATACTAAACTGTTTATACGGGATGCTCCAATTTCTTTGTTCAATATTTATGCTCCCACTGTTGGTGACCCCTCTTTTTGGTCGCATCTTTCTCAGCAAATTACACAATACATAGATGACAATTGTATCCTAGCAGGTGATTGCAACCAAGTTGTTGATCCTTTTATAGACCGTAATTCGTCTGTCTCCTTCACATCACCTAAAGCACATACATTTTTGTTCAGACTGTTCAACAGTGTAAGCTCATTGATGCTTGGAGACTTTGCAATCCTACCCTGAGAGAATATACTTACTATTCACCGGTTCACCAGACTCAATCACGAATAGATTATTTTTTTTATATCAAACAATATCTCCCAGTCCTTAAGAGCTGCGGATATAGGTTCCATTCTAATATCCGATCATGCTCCCATCTCCATTCAATTGGATATTCTGCAAAAGCCCAATGTACCTAAGTGATGGCGTTTTAATAACGCACTCCTCTTGGACCCTATGTTTAACTCCTCTTTTGTATCTTTCTTTAATCAATATTTTTTCTTTAATCAAACTGATACCTTACCTTTTTCTGTTATTTGGGGTGAATTTAAAGAGGCTGCTCATGATTTCATTATTGGTTATGTTTCCCAAAAACGTAATACTTCACGTAAGCAAGCCAAAGAACTTTTAGCAAAGATAAAGAATTTGTAGCATTCCTATTATTCTTCTAAATCGAAAGATTGTTTATATGAGCTTATCAATGCCAAGTTTCAATTCAATAAGGATTCGACAGACAATGCCTCACTTTATTTATTAAAGTCTAGTGCAAAGTTTTATGGTGACCAGAACAAAGCTGGTAAAGTAGCAGCAAATTATCTTAAGGTTAACATCACAAGCTTAATATTGAATCCATTATAGATACAAGACAAGCACTGACGTTTAAGGATTCTGAAATTTTAGATGAATTTCTCCATTTTTATGAATCATTATACACACCAGAAAATTTTCCCTCAGTGCTTCATAGTTCTCAGTACCTTTCTGATATTCAACATTACTTTGACACTCAACCAGAGTTCACCTTACCAGAATCTGAACTAACACAAAAAGAACTCCTTACTGCTCTGCATAGACTTAAAAAGGCCAAAGCTCCGGGTCCGGATGGCTTCACAGTTGAGTTTTTTATACATTTCGCACTGCTACTCCTCCATAAATTACACAACCTTTTAGATTTTTTTCTACGCTCAGGTGAATCTTCCAGTTCTTTTTTAGATGCCCTAATTTGCCTCATTTCTAAAGATGGGAAAGACTTAAAATATTGCAAAAATTACAGACCTATTTCTCTAGTCAATATTGATTATAAGATTTTTCCTAAGGCTCTGGCCCTACCTTTGGAATCATACCTCCCCAAATTACTAGGCAAAGAGCAATCTGGATTTGTCAAAAGACGTCTTATTTCAGACAACACTCCCTTGTTTTTTCACATCTTATCAAAATCTTCCCACTTACCTCATTCTCTAGTGCCAGTGGCCTTAGGCGCATAAAAAGCATTTGATCGAGTTTATTGGCCTTATCTTTTTCAAACACATAAATGGTTTGTTTTTGGCCCAAAAATTATGTCTTTGATTTCTGTTCTTTATTCACATCCATGTGCAGCTGTTTGTGTAAATGGCCTTACTTCTCCATATTTTAATTTGGGTACAGGTGTTCGTCAAGGCTGTCCTCTCACCCCATTCCTTTTTAATTTAGCCTTGGAACTTTTTTTGCCTAGAATACGTCAAAATAAAGATATACAGGGATTTGATTTTAAAAACCAACAAATTAAACTGGCAGCATACGCTGATGATGTATTATTATTCATTTCACAACCTCAGTCCTTTCTCCCCGCATTTTTACAAGAAGTCGAGTCCTTTGCCACAGTTTCTGGTTACAAGTTGAATAATGATAAATGTGGAATATTGACTCTGACTAAGTTCACTTTTAAAGATGATTTTACTACCTCAATCTTTACATGGAATCCTCAACACATAAAATACTTAGGTTTATATTTTACTCCTTCAATCTCAACAACAGTTTCCCTGTGTATGGATATATGTATACAGAAAATGTCCACACTAACTAATAAATGGCATCCCCTATACCTATCCTGGTGGGGCCGTTTAGACACCATTAAGATAATGTTAACTCCCATAATACTTTACACAGTTTCCAATATTCCAATACCCATTCCCTTCAAATGTTTTAAAAGATTAACTCCATATTATCTTCTTTTTGTGGAATAATAAAAAATCTCGCATGTCACTATTAAAGTTAACACGTCCAAAATCAGAAGGTTGAGTACACTTTCCTGATTTTTCTGCTTATCATGAATCATTTTTGCTCCACCAATCCTTGAGGTGGCTTTACGAGTCTTTTTTGGATTGTCTATTATGGGTCGAGATCGAGTGTTCTTACCTCTCTCCCTTCTCATTTCAAGAGTACTTATCTTTTGCCCGCAAACCACAAACCTTATCTACTCCTATCCTTAAGCACACATGCAAAATCTTAGAGTTTGAACCGTCGTTAGTCTCTAGGGACGCTGACTCTTTTCTTAAATCCAAGATATGGCACAATAAAATTGTATTGATTCATGGCAAACCTTTTTATTGGAAATCTTGGAGACATAGGGGTCTAATTTGGGTACATCAGCTCTTTGAACAAGATGAGTTTATGTCTTTCTCACAAGCAAGCCGTCTTTTTGACCTCCCTCCCTCTTTTCAGCCCAAATATACACTCCTGCAGCATGCTCTCTACATTGCGTATGCTCACTTTCTCTCTGCTATTCCTCCTATTTCTTCTCCTGTTAACAGGTTACACACTCTTCTCTGCACTTGTCCCAGAGCTTCCATTATATATTCTCATCTCTGCATGTTACATATTGCTAGAGAAAAAACTAAAGTAGAACTATCTTGGGAACACAATTTAGAGGTGGACTGGTCGATTCTCTTATGGAATAAAATATGGACCAAAATTAGAAAATCCTCTAGAGCGACAAATACCACACAAGCACTTTTTTAAATTTATAATAGACTTCTTTTATATCCTGTAGTTCTGCACAAAAGGCACACTGACCTCCCTGACACTTGTTGGACTTGTTCCTCCTCACTTGCTGACTTAAAACACATACTTTTTACTTGTCCTCATGTGCACAATTTTTGGAAAAGCGTTTGGTCTCAAATTAACTCAATTTTTGGTTCTAAAATCCCCTTCTCCATTACTAACTTATTTTTAGGAAGTTTATCTCCTGACTGGAATAATTGTATTTCTAATATAAAGATTTTAGACCTGTTATAAGCAGTTGCTTTTCAGCAAATTACCAAAAATTGGAAAGACTTCACTAAATTATCTTTTCAAGCTTGGTGGTATGCAGTTTGTCATAATCATAGATTAGACACAGCTTTTGTACAACCCGTTTATATTGCCATGAAACGTTTGAATTTATTGTCAAATATTACAATGTTCCTGGATGCTAATGCTAGGCGCTCATTTTATAAAACCCCTATTCAACAAGAAGTCTCTCAACCTCGCATTTCACTTATGATTCTGCCCCACGTTACATCGGGGAGATGAGACGGACGTGACCCACACACTTTGCCGTCAGCATCACCTGATTCACCAATTCCCCGCCCACGATACACTCACGCTCTGGTGAGGAATGGCCGCGGTGTTCCAGCGTTTCGTGGCTCCTACTGGCAAACGGGGTCTATGAGCGTCTATGAGTGTCCAAGCAGAGAGAAAGTAAGCGTGGTCGTACCGGAAAAAAGATTGAAGGACTTCGGCAGCGTCTGAGAAGATTCAAGTGAGCAGGCAAGGCAAGGCAAGGCAAGGAAACTGCGCGACTAGCAACCCGGGGGAGGGGAGGAACCCCGGAGTCCCGGCGAGCTTTCCGGCGTGCTTCAGCGGGACAGAAACAGAAACGGGACAGAAACGTGTGGTGTGAGGGGCCAAAGTTAAAGTTTTAGCCAAGATTTTTAAGCGTCCCCGCTGCTGCTGCCTCGCTGTCTCGTTCAATTGCTCTAATGCCAGCGCCAACCCCAATGCCAAAAATCACCGAGTAGTACCAAGTGGTACAAACGTTAAGTTAAAGGCGCTAAAAAAACAAGGAAAGACATTGAAGAGTCTAAAACACTTGTGATATTCTGATTAAAGAAAGATTGCCAAAAGGAAGACTGCCAATCACCTCTGGTTGCTTAATGTTTGCTTAAATCCGCCACCTGCATAAAGTACAGTGTGCTGTAAAAGCTCTGGAAGGCTTCCCCTATGCCCCCTGTCTTTCATACTGTAAAAGGGAAAGTCTCCAATATTTTTCCTTTTACGTATAGCTCGAGGAAAAGACTGTCGTATATGGCCTCTACCTCCTGTGTACTATGTCCTTAGTAGCAGAGAGGAGTTGAAGTCAGAGGGGGAGAGAGGCAAGGTGGTGAGGCGGCGAGGCGGTGAGGTGGTGAGGTGGTGAGAAGAGCTCATACCTCAGAAAATGCAAAGTAAACAGAGTAAAGCGGAACTGGGCAAAGAGCTCTCAGAGCCACTGGCACAAGTAGTGTTAACACCGTCACCTGCCCCCCGAGGAATGCGGAGGGGGCAAAGGAATGCCCAGCAGAGAATGGAGCTCAAGGCGAAGGTTCTGGCCGAAAAAGAGAAACAGTCGGATCAGAATACTATCTACGAACCTTTAGATGAGGATGAAACTCCATCTGAGCATTCAGTAGACCCAGCAGACTTAAATGCACCGGTCGTAGGTGGAGACTCCGGAATAGATGCTGCCAACAGGGGTGCTTATAGGGGCGATGTTAATTTGCGCAGCCCCAGTCCTAAGCAATATCCTCTTTTCAGTAAGCAGTTATCTACACAAGGCAAGCCAAAAACACGCTACATTCTAAGTCTAGTTCTGAGTGCCCAAGTCTGGAATCTCAATTAGACCATCCAGACCACCCAGATCAGCTAGATAAGCCGGATCAGCAGACTCGGACTCGGACTCGGACTCAGATTCAGACTCAGACTCTACAAGGACATCCTGCTCAGCCTGCCCTGCCTGTTCGGGCAGTCCATCCACA
Source organism: Calotriton arnoldi (assembly GCA_963921515.1). NCBI lineage: Eukaryota > Metazoa > Chordata > Amphibia > Caudata > Salamandridae > Calotriton > Calotriton arnoldi. Next base: position 957,850 of record CAWUFW010006241.1, on the reverse strand, counting down.
GCCTGATTTGCACTTGCAGACTGACATGGTCTCTCTAGAAACGATCTCTGGCAATCCTCTTTCTATCCTAGAAGACCAAACACTCCCGCAGCCCGTTCAAGGGGTAATAAACGATGTTCAATCAAGGACAGAAGTGTTAGTGTCTGAGTCTTCTTCTGAATCAGAATCAGAATCAGATCTATTCTTACCAATAGTAGACGAGGAGGCTAAAGGAAACTCGTCAATAAAAAACATGCTTACAATCATTCTACAAGAACTAAGAGACTTTAAAGTCTCCCAAAAGCTTGAAATTTCACAGCTACATGAAAGGCTGTCCAAGCTTGAGGAAACCCTGTTTAACATCCCTAAAAGGATTGTGGAAGTCGAAAGCCGTGTCTCAGACTTAGAGGACAATATCGCAGCTATGCATAAGGACCTCCATGCGCTAAATAAAAATAAATGCCAGATGGAGCTAAAACTTCAAGATCTTGAAAATTATAACAGATGATCCAATCTGCGCTTGGTTGGAATCCCGGAAGGCATGGAGAACACTGACATGGTAAAGTGGTCTGAGTCATTTTTAAGAAAAGTAATACCAGAGCTGCAAGGGGATCTCACAGTCACCAGAGCACACAGAGTTTCTGCACAGAAAAATCTGAATGCCAAATACCCACGTACAATCTTGATGAACTTCTCAGACTACAGAATTAAAGAAAAATTTTTAAATACAGCAATAGCCAAGAGATAATTTTCCACCTCTGAGATCCAAAATTTTAGAATTTTTTCTGATATGTCCGCAGCCTCAGCACATAGACGGAAGGATTTTATTAAAATGATTGACTCCTTTAAGGCTAAAGGAGCGCAAGCATCCATTGTTCAACAGTCTAAATTGAAAGTTCTGGCTAAAGGAAAACATTTTATTTTTACGGACATACTGGATGCTCAACATTTTTTGGAAGAACTGAGTGCTGCATAAGAAAAGGGGCTCTGTAGGTGTAGGTTGGCTTCGAACTCTAAAGTATGCTTAGAACTGTTAATGAAAGGAAGCTAAGGGCAGGCATGAGGAGAATCAGGGGACACAAAAGGATGCAACGTGATGGCATCCAGGAGGAAAGAGGGAGAAGGAGGGAACAGTGGGATCAGCGGGGGTTCCCCTTCAGAGAGGGGGGAAGGTGGAGGGGGTGAAGCATTCAGAAAAAAAAGAGAGTTCTTAGACGAAGTTTCAACCATCCAGAATACGGACAGATTTTGCAGAGAAATTGCTAATGTATGGTTTACATTTATTGAAAGATATTATGTATTTTAGGGGGAGAATGCACTTTAGGCACCTTACGTATTTTTGGCACATGAGTTTGCATAGTTTGCACAACTTGCACAATTTGCACTTTAGTTGTTATAGGTATTTATGCTCAATCGCATGCTATGTTTTTAGCCGCAATTGAGGGCTGCGGCTTAGAGCATGGCTTGCATAATTTGCACGATTTGCACTTTACTTGTTGTAGGTATTTATGCTTTATTGCACGCTATCTTTCTGCTGCTATTAAGAGCTGCTGCTTTCCAACGCATATTTTGCACAGTTCGTACAATCTGCACTTTAGTTGGTCAATCGCTAGGAAGAGATTTTATTGGAAGGATCTTTATGTGTATTATGTTAATATTTTTTTAGAGTCAGAGCTAGGAGCTGAGTCAAGGTCAGGGAGGTATGCACAATTTCTCATGATGAGATCTGTATTTTGTAGGTTTTCAGATGAATTTAAAAATATCCCATAAAGTATAAAAATGATGGATAGGAATAAATTAACAATCTTGTCTTTTAATGCTAATGGTCTCAATAACAGGCGCAAAACCTATGCAGTAGAGAGCTGGCTCAGAGGACATAATTCCGATGTGATTTTTATTCAAGAGACACATTTTCGAAGTTTGTCGGATGCTAGTAAAATGTTTAAGAATTGGGCGGTCTTCTATTGCTCATCTGTTTCAGGTATTGCGCAAAGGGGCGTGGGCATCTTTTTAGGCAAGCATGTCCAATTTCATGTTAATGGATCATATTCAGATCCGGGCGGAAGATGGACGTTTGTCCATGGAAAATTAAATCAGTTAAACCTTATATTGGCTACAATTTATGCACCAGTAATAGATGATCCACTACCTATCTTACAATTAAAGCAAGCTCTATCATGCATACCTGGACAGATCATATGGGGAGGTGATTTTAATTTTTTACAAGATCCCTCACTTGATTCGACAAAGCTAGAACGTAAACAAAATAAACCGCAAGTTGCTATTGCGCTGTCCAGCTGTAAATCTGATCTAGATATTATAGATAAGTGGCGACTTAATAACCCAACCAAACGGGGGATATTCTTGCTACTCAGCAAAATATGATTCAGCCTCAAGAATAGATTTTTTTTTGACCACACATAACTTTGTAGTTAATAGATATGAACACATTCTAAATGCCTTTTCGGATCATGTTTTAATCAAAATGGAAATTGCTGTTGGGAATATGGATAATGGGGCCTCAAGAAGATGGTACTTTAATAAACTCAATTTAGCAAACGAAGTATGGTGCACGGAAATAGACAATGAGATTAGGGCCTTTTTCTACATAAACAAAGACTCAGCCCCAATTAATGTAACCTGGGATGCATTCAAGGCTACATTAAGCAGACCCTCCAGGATTTCGCGATTTCGCGATTTCGCGGTTTGCCGCGAAATCGGCACTTTTGTAAAAATGCCGCGATTTTTACAAAAGTGCCCGCGAAATCGGCACTTTTGTAAAAATGCCTCAATTTTTACAAAAAAGTGCCCGCGAAATCGGCAATGCGCACAATTAGACAGTAGCTGCTGGTGACTAAGTTTCATGGGGAGACGCTTCTTCCACATTTTAAGAGGGTGCCTTTATCATAGCAAACTCGGGCAGAAAGAGGACATCTTGGGAGCTAAACCCAGTGAAGGAACTGGTATGGTAATGGCAACATGACAAATGTAGGTGGCAGGCGAGAGAAGGGCAGGCGGCAAGCTTCCTGGTAACAGAGTTGGCACAAGTAAGGGCCAGGCGGACGAAAGGTGTTGGGCATCATGGCGCAAAAGGCAGCACAAGAAGATGAGATGAGGACAAAGGCAGGAAGGAGTGGGATGGCAGCGAGCACCTTAGGGCAGAACCTGGTGCGAGAGGAGGACATTTTCCAGGCATCAAGTGAAGTGACGAGGTAAGACCAGGATATGAGTTGATGAGGTGGCAACTGGATAAAAGCAGGGAGTAGAGGAAAGGTAAACAGGAAGGGACCATCTTGAGGGCAGAATGGGATACAGGCAGGTAATTAATGGGCAGCAAGGTGATGGGTACCCATGGAGACAAGGGACCAGAACAGGACACTTAGCGGGCAGGCAGTGAACCCAATGGGGCAGATCAGGTGAAAAGAAGTCACACTCTGGAAACTGTCAGGCAGCAAGGAAGTGGTGGAGAGAGGACAGAGCAGCAGCAAAATCCATCCATACATGTCCTGTGTAAATGTCTGTCACCCTAGCAGAATAGTAAAAAAACAAGCATTTGCAATGCAATCAGTCTCGCATTTACGCGAGTTTGAGCTATTGGCATTGTAAATGACAATGCCTTTTATTTATGTTTTGGTTTTTAAAACATAAATAAATGGCATTGTCATTTACAATGACAATAGCTTGAACGCGCGTAAATGCGAGTCCTGTTACATTGCAAATGTTATAACGTTGTGCCCCTCCCCGCCCCCTTCACCCGTGAAAACAAACGGTCGGAGCCCTAGCCAGACCCTCCAGGATTTCGCGATTTGCCTTGAAGTATTACACGGTTGTATAGTGCCTTTATTATGAGTTTCTCCTCTGCTGCTCCTAAGTGGATTCCACAGGTCATATACTGTGACTAGTTGCATAATTTCAATTTCTTTGGGTATCTCCCTGTCCCTCCAATCTGGACCCCCAGAGTATACACTAAGGTAGGTTCTAGAATGCCATTTCCTATGGGATGCTACCAGGCCATCTTTGATGGGCTTCTCAGAACCTATACTAAAGCAAATGGAGGATTGCATTTCCAAGGGATAACAGCCTTCACCTGTGGGCTGCTTCCTCTGTTCCATATCCCAGGTTGCCTATTCAAAGTGGAATACTCTGCTAAAACAGTTTCCATTGATTTAAGGCTGAAAATGAATGATTATGAGTAAAATAAAGTGCCGCAAAAATGCCGCTAAATTTCCATATTTGTGCCGCTAAATTTCCATATTTGTGCCGCTAAATTTGCTAATCCATGCCGCAATATCCTGGGGGGTCTGATTAAGAGGCATAATCACTTCAAAGGATATCCAGCAACAAAGGGCGAAAAAAGAGGAAAGAACTATGCTTGAAACAAGACTCGCTCGTGCGAATCGGTAATATATTCTGAACAGGGGCCCAAACACTAAGCAAGATTTATTAGAAGCAAAAACACAAATGAGAGAATTGTATTATGGTTTAGGTGATATGGCAAGTAGGACTTACCTTCAGACAGTCTATGAAGATAGTGAGTACACTGGGAAACTTTTAGCTTGGCAGGCAAAAGAAAATCAGGTGCGTAATAGGATCGAGAGTATCTGGAATGATTCAACTAGAACACATTTAACCAGAACGCCGGATATAGGCGAAGTTTTCCTTAAACATTATAAGGGAATTTATCAATCAGATTATAATGCACCTCTGGAATCTATTCATGGTTTCTTGTCTGACTTGCCACTTCCTACTTTAAATATGAATTTTCAAAAGGAATTATTAGCAGATTTTACGAAGGAAGAACTTGAGTTAGTTATAAGCTCTTTGCCTAATTGTAAGGCGACGGGGGAAGATGGCTTTCCCGCGGAATTTAAAAAAAAATTTGCCTCAACTCTCAATATTGAATTTTTAAATCTTGCGAACCATCTATTACAAGGGGGCGAACCTCCGTTATCCTTTCGTACAGCAGTTGTGGTCAGCATTTTAAAGAAGGACAAAGACAGTGAGAATGTAAACTCCTATAGGCCTATAAGCCTATTAAATGCTGATTACAAAATGTTTACGAAACTTCTAACTAATAGGTTAAATAGAATGGTAGGCTCACTTATCGAGAGGGACCAGTGTGGTTTTGTAGCTGGGAGACAGCTTCATACCAACACAAATTTCTTATTAGAAGCACTGGATTTTTATATAAATAAGATTAAGGCACAGGTTTTGTTTTTAGACGCCGAAAAAGCGTTCGACCTAGTGTCCTGGGATTGTCTGTTCCTGATTTTAGAAAAATTCGGCTTCCCAAAAGAGTTTATATACTTGATAAGGCAGCTCTATACGAACTCTCAGGCACGAATTTTTATTAATTCGGTGAACATAGGCACATGTCAAATAAATAGAGGCACTAGGCAAGGGTGTCCTCTTTCTCCGATTTTATTTGCATTATTTATTGAGCCACTTGCAATAGCAATCAGACAAAAAAGGCGTTTACAGCTCCGCTTCAAGGTAGGACAAATATAAAACTCTATGCCGACGACATTGTCCTTTTTTTAGACTCAGAAACAGACACTCAGGTAGCAATTATGAAGATTTTTTCAGATTTCCAAGCAATAGGAGGTTATAAAATAAACAAGTCGAAAACAGAGATCATATTGTGTAACTGCTCTGTCGCCTCTCTATTGCTGGAATTCAGACATGTATATAATACTCGCCCAAAGAGATATTTAGGGATCTTTGTTACGGAGAATATAGAAGATCTATTCTATTTAAACTATACTCCGTTGCTGAAAAAAGTGAAATACTTGCTAGCACGATGGAACCAGCTCCCTCTTTCTATACTAGGTCGAGTAGCACTAATTCGCATGTCTATTCTTCCACTTTTTAATTTTCTTTTTAGTGCTGTTCCATGCGTACTACAAGCAGCTTTTTTTAAAGAGATAGATAGCATGTTTTCTTCCTTTTTATGGGCTAATAAGATACCGAGATTGGCACTCAGCACTTTAAGCTACCCTGTTGCAGAAGGAGGGTTGTCCCTTCCAAATATCAGGAATTATTATTATGCGACTTTTGCACACCACAGTTTTAGATTTTTCTATTGGACCCTCAGGAGGCAGACAATTTTTTTATGAAAAAGATTTTAAAGGAATATAATATCACTGACCCGATGAGAATAACTAAGTACCCAAAAAAAGTACGTTATAAGACTCTTCAATGGATACTCAAGCAAAAATCTCAATTTTTAATATTTTATAATATTCCGAGACTTAACAGCTCAACTAGACTCTCCCACTTTTACACAGGGGAGGGATGTCTTTTAGAGACCAGTATTTTAAAGATGTGGGAAGAAAACGGGTACCTGCAGATTCGCGATTTTATTATAGGCAATTGCTGGAAGTCATGGCTTGAGATTGAAAGGGAGCTTTTTCACTCTAAAACAATCTTGCAGTGGTCATTTATCAGAATAAAATCTTTGTTACAAGAATTTGACATCAATAATGTATCCGCTAGAGCAAGTTTGAGTGAAGCCTTTGACTCTCCGATACAACGTAAAATTAGTGCCTGGGTTAAAATTCTTGAGGAAAATAAGCCTCTCTTGATATATGAGAAAGCTAGGGATAGATGGTGGAGTAGGGAAGGGATGCAGGTCTCAAAATTAACTTGGGATAGAATAAACAAACTTAATGCATCAACACTCAGAGGCGCAAATTTCAAGCGCATGCAATTCTACTCAAAATGGTTGATTTATAGAACCCCTTCCTTCCTTCATAAGATATACCCACAAATTGAGGACAGATGTTTCCGATGTGCAAAAGAGGGCGGTGGTACCTGGTTACACATTGTCTGGGAATGTTCAAAGATCAGTAGTTTGTGGGAAGGAATCGAAACTTATCTCAGATCTATCCTAGACTCTTCTATTAGTATAGATGTAGATATCACAGTTCTGGGTTGCTCTCCTAATATTACTGCACAAGAAGAATGCCTATATATTGCAGCATTGGTAGCAAGATCTTTAATTTTACAATGCTGGCGATCAGATAAGGTACCTTCGTTTTATGCCTGGTAAGCGAAGCTAAGTAAAATTAAAGAACTGGAGAAAAAATATGCAATAAGATCAGGCTCTATAAAAAAGTATGAAAAACGTTGGAGTCTATTGGGGACATAGGTTATAGACAAGGTCAGCTTTAGAACATTGGGTCATGGTTATCTCCTAAAATCTATCCTCTATGCTCCTCCTTAACCAACTGTGGTTAGTAATTGTTTTGCATGATTGTTTTATCCTTTTTAGGTCTATGTCGAAATATTTAGCACTTTGCACTTTTTAGACAGTATTTATCTTTTTTAACAGGGTGATGTGAGAGTGAGAGAAGATATTTTCATCTCAAATGGCTAGCACTCTGTATGTTAGAAGGCAGCTAACTTTGCATGAAATAATGTGTTTTTTACGTATTCTGATCTTTTTGTAATATGCATTTTACTCGACAGATATCTGGTTTTGTAACTCGTACGAACTCTCAATAAAAAATAAATAAAAAAAAGAAGTCTCTCAACCTCCATGACTTTCCTCATATTGACAGTATACTAATTTGCTTATGTTTAATATCATTACTTTATTCATTGTCTGTAATGTATCACTTCTTTGGTCATTCTAATTTAATCTCCCTCTCTTCAAGCCATGTTAAACCCGTATTTATAACCAACTATTCCTTTTAATGCCCTGCTCCTATTTGTGGGACTGTTTATTGCTTTATTGTATTATGTATTTCTATTTTAATCTCGCTTAATAAACTTACTTCTAAACTTAAAAGAAATGAATCACCGTGAGCATCCTTTGCTCGTACGGCCATTCTTATGGCACAAGACATAATATATGTTCTGACAAGAATCATCTGAGTACAAGATCTTGCCTCTTCAGTCAATAAATATTTCTCCAAGAACCATTATCTCGAGAGCTAACTTGACTTCACTTTTTCACTTTACCAATATTGCAAGAACACAAGCTGGTTCACTAGCACCATGGCAGGCACTAGCAGATACAAGCATTAGGTGTTCGATTTTACAGTGTCAGATTTTTTCCCAGCTCTGCGACTGCCTATTTTAGTTCTGCTGCAATTCTTTTTATGTTCAAATTGTTTTATTAATTTGGGAGAAAAGGCATACAATCAGACGATACAAACAAAGGGAATGAAGTACAGCATAATATGACATCTCACTGATTTACACACAGAAGTTGTTACGGTTGAGTATATGAGAACAATCCATGTCCATAAGTGCTATAATGTAAACAGTGTCTGCATTATAACTAAGAGGTATGCAATCTATAGGCGCAAAAGGTATTGTAACTTGTGTGAACTGGATTCAAAGGGTAGGTTCAGTACCATGGAACAAGGCATCATTTGTATCGCCTGTATACCAAGAAACGCCAAACAAGAGAAAAGGGGAGGAGGAGGAGTGCAGGAAGGGGGAGAGGTGAGAAAGCATATCTGCTTCATGAACATAGTGCGAAATCTTAAGAAAATACCCAGCAATAGGCATTTTCAATCTAAAAATCACAGAATGCAAGCAGTGTGTGGATTATACTTTTAGTACAAACTTTTGTTTGAATTGCTATTCTTTAACAATGATAAATTTCATTACAAAAACATTAAACTTTAAGGACATAATTAAAAAGAAAAATCAATCAAGAAAACACAGTTAAGGAATGGTATAATTAAAGAAAAATAGAAGTATGTTGAAATTGGATCCTAAAAGTGAAACAAAAATCAATTGGGAGTAGGAATGAGTCATTGCTGCCAACATAATAATAACAATATTTGTATGCTATCAGGATGCTTCTAGACTGGCCCTCATTTCATTTCTGCAGTAATAAAGCTAGCATGCAGTATATCCAGTGGCGTAGGAAGGGGGGTGCGGTGGGTGCGGGCCACGCGGGTGTCATCACTGAGGGGGGTGACAAAATAGCAAAAATATGTGTTTTAAACACATTTTTGCCATTTTGTCAAGCCGGGGGTGACAAATCACTGAAGGTGGTGACAAAATGGCAAAAATATGTTTTAAACACATATTTTTGCCATTTTGTCAAGCCGGGGGTGACAAGAAATCTTCTGCACTGGGTACCACCTGACCTTGCTACACCACTGAGTATATCAATGGAAACTACCCTGGGTAATTGTATTATACAGCATTCAATGAATGAATGAGAAAAGCTTGAAAAGCACACATCTACTCTAAAACGGTGTCCTGACATCTGAATAAGATAAACGTAAGAATAGAACAGACTAGCAAAAAAAGGAAACAAATTATCAATTTTTGTCGAGAATTAAGAAGGTTGTAAGAAAGATTTCAAAGAGAAAGAGTGTTACACTATTTGCCAGCTAAGAAAAAAACAGAATGACCCACAATGAATGTCATTTTGAAAGTCAAGCTCAATAACGGCAACCGGGGTGCTTTGCCTCAGACCCAGCACTTATTGAGGGCCCTGCACTGGTGTTACAGCATGTAATTATAATAATAACAAGCATTGGCAAAGCCTATTTGTCAATTGGCCTTGTCAATGTTTTTTACATGTTGAGCTGCTGTGCAACATTGCTTAAAGTGAAAAAAAGGCCCACACAGTGACCTGCCAGACCAGCCCTTTGGGCAATTCCTAATTGCCCTCTAGGCAACTCCGACCCTGGCAGAAAGGTGAAGGCTGTTGAGCTCCTAGGGGTGATATAACAGGTCATGCTTGCGATGTCATAAGAAGTTAGAATGGGTGATGTCACTTCAGCTACCCATGGCATCTGGGTTACTTGACCTCTATGTATTGTTGTCTGTCTACACTTTGGCACTAAACACAAATAAATCTGTTGTGGGCAGCTGCCCTTACATGTCACTACTAGGCTTGCAAAGTTTAGAGTGACTCCGATCTGAAAAGACCCTGTCAAAGAACAGTTTCTGGCAAGGGCTTTTTACAGTAGAGTAGCCAATCAGTAAAACGCATGTCAACGAGAAGTTCAGGTTTCACCAACCTGTCATTACCCAAGGGCTTCCATTACATCAAAGACGGGTGGACACCAGTGTTGTTGAGTTTATTTTGCAACAGTTTGTCCTACATACCTGTCTGCCATAATTCTCTTATGATACCCCTTAACACTTGTTTTCTCTGGGTGAAATAACGTGCGGGCACTCCAGGTCCACTACCCAAAAAACAAATGTCAAAATAACATCTCATTTATAGGCATCACTTAAAATATGGTAACCTCCAAATATGATGTCCTTCCCATGCATGACAGCTGCTGAGTGTGCTGCCTTTCAGCATATACATCATTTTTAAAGACTGACTTAACAGATCTGGGCAGTGCAACTTTACAAACTTGTATGTAGTGCTTTCAACGTTTGCAATGAGGGTGGGGAAATACATCAATTATAACAACTTCAGAATACCTGCTGCATAACATGGGCAGACCCAAAAGACTTGGACTTAGCCATTTCTCAATCTGAGGTCAATAAATGAGCACCACTGATTTGCCAGTGGCAGAGACCAAAATAAAACGTATTTTGATGCTGCGCGCCGTATATAATGCAAAAAGAACAATTAATGGTTGGAATGCTGAATAATGTTAAACATTCACCCCCAGTGCAGAGATCTGGGCAAAACTCCATCGTTTTTTTGCCCACAATGCCATTCCAGCTCACACCCAGCCATAGGCAAATCAGTCTTGACCCTGCTCCCTACGGTAACAGTCCAGCCCAAACTGCTAGGCCAGGTCCACCCTGGGCCAGAAGAAAGCATCCTGGGACCTGTTTCGAGGTATCACCCCTCATCAGCCAAGTTAGCTTGAATCCAGTAGTGTGGTGAGCAAGGGACCCAAGTCTGGGCATATCCGTCCCCTCAGGGTGACAAATGCAAAAAGAACAATTGATGGACGGAATGCTGAACAATGTCAAACATTCCCCCCAAGAACAGAGATCTGGGACTAAATTCATGGGTTTTTTGCCCACCATGCCATTCCAGTTTAATATCTCACCACTGGGTGAGGTGGAGCCAGCAAGCTTCACTGACCACATCCCACCCTCTGACGAGATGTGAAAGGGTGGGTTTAGTAAGCATGCAAAAGACGCCACAGACAAAGCTATTTCATCAGTCTGTGGTGTCGAGTCAGGCTTGATTTATTGTGTTTACAGCCAGGACGAGTCCATCTATACTTAGGTCCAAATGTATGAGAATCCATCTGATCCTGCACTGCGAGCTGGCAGAACACCATAAATATCTTAGGCAAATAAATGTGGGAGCTGCGTCAGATAAGGTACGGAACGCACAGCCAGACAGTACAAGCATCACAGCACGTTTAGGAGAGTTTCACTTGTGAAGCTGGAAAGGCCCTGAAACATTTGTCATACAGGTAAGAATGCAACTCACTGAGAAGACCATGTATGTCTGAGGTGTGAAATGTACAAACCTGCATTCTGGACATCTTAGTTTAGTGAAGTTAGACAGGCTTGAAACAGGTTTTCATCTCTATAACATGCCACACGAAAAGCTGCAAAGTTTGGAAATATAAATAAAGGTGTGGTGTAAGGACTGTGGAACTGGGGAGCTAGGTTAGAGTCTTGGGGTCAGCTTAATTAACATTCTGTGATTCTGAGCAAATCACTTATTCACCCAGTGCCTAAAAAAAAGAATACAAATGTGCTTGTGTAATGTAACTGGTGCTTATATAATGGGCTAGAAAATACCTTTGGGTCGAATTGGTACTAAATAAAACTATAAAAAAGAAATCCTGATGAGTGTAACCTAATCTAACCTTTTCAAGTAAGATGACCGGATCAGCAGCTGCCTAAAAAAACTGCACAAATAAGTTGGAGAAAAAAGTAAAAATCTATTCCTTTCTAACTGCTATGCTGTCTCCTTTGCAGCACAAATGGGGTCAGTGCAAAACTACTTACTGTTACAACTACATACAGTTCTTTTATCTCCCTTGCAGATCAAATGAGCTTCTGGATGTGGCAGTAGACATCTAGATGTATTGTGCAATAACCACACTCCAGCTGTTTGTAGTAGTGTAAAAGGCCATTTATTAGGACAAAATTGCTAAAGTACTAATAACTTTATTAACATTAACAAGTAACTCAAGATTCTGAATCCTGACTTAACCTGTACCGTTTCATTCTCCCCGCACCAATCATGAATCACCCGCTTCTCCTTTCTCCAGGTATCATCCCATTGCTTCACTCCTCCCCCTTTCACTCGCTGCCTCATTCCATATACCCAATCTCTCATTCACACGCCCTCCAAACATCCTCCCTTGAAGCTCCTTCCGCTGCTCATTGCATCCTGTGCACCGCCATCATTCACCTGTGCACTCTCCCCCCCCAAGGGGTGGATCTGCCCGTATGTGACTCACCACCCCTCCAAAGTACTGCCACCCAGGAAACCCCAGGAGGGCGGTTGCCTGCCCCACATAAATTCCCATTCCCCCTTATGCCACCAGCCTTAAGCTCTGTGACACCATTCGACTCATTCCATAACGCGCCAACCATGTCCCGCAATTCCATCATGTAGTATGCATTCCCCAATCGTGAAAGATGCACACCATCATCCCTAAAAAGACCCAGTTCCTCCTCATTGATACCCCCGTGAGCAATCACTTTGATATCATGTACCTGGCAGAAGACCCTCTTTGCCCTGTTCAGCTTCCTGTGGGCCTTATCTATTGCTGCATGCTTTACTGGCCCCCCTCCAGACCCAGAGCTGCACCAATTCAGTTCAGACAATGCATGTTCCTGAAAAGATCCTCTTGATCGCCTCCAAAACCCTCTGCATGTGATGGAGCAACATCAGTCCAGAAAAACGCACCAGGTCGTTTTCCCCCAGGTGAATCAAGAGCATATCTGGGCAGTCTCTTTGTGGGACCTTGTCACCCATGGTAAAACCGCACCCCAACGCATCCCCCCTTTGCCCCACCAAAAGACCTCCTTGTAGCTGCTCCACAAACCCAGATTTCACCCACAGACTTGTTGGTCCGCACATTTCGCTGCACAATGTATGAAGGAATTTCCCACAATCCAGGTAACATCATGGTTCATGGCCCGCTCACACATTCTGCAGTATAAAAGAGAGATGATTAGATTTTTTAAAAACAAATCCCTCCGCCACCCTGACAGCCCTCCTTCACCCCATCGGCAGACCCGCTACTTCGTCACATACTGCTCGCAGCACCTCGACCTCCATTGGCAAAATGGCGAATTCTGCCCCAAGACCACCCCAAACGCGCCATTGCTGCTCCTATACTCTATGAATGAGTGCCGAAGCTAGCAGGATCCCGACATAATTTGCACAAAGCCATGTGTAACACTGCCAGTAGTTGAAAAGCTGTGACCCTACTACCTGAAGCGTGACAAAACACCCCAGTTGTACACCTTCCGGACACTGACAGGAAAGCGCGCCATTCTCGGACTGGGCAGAACTCGCTACAACCCCCTTCCACCAGCCATACCCAGGGGCCCCTGCCCACCTGGTCGGTCTTTGACCTTCTTAACCAGATCCCCAATCTCCCTTGATCCAGACACACCTTCTCATTCAAGACCCTTCATTGGCCAGCTGTTCCCAACAGTTCTGAGACACAGAATGCCCCAAAAAACATACAACTCATGCATAGTCTGAAAACCAAAACCTCAAACGGATCATAACAGCACAAATGTAAAACCCCCAACAAATCCTGTAACAACTTGAACGTTATAGTGTCCCATGGAGCACTCATCCCCCTGCCTTCTCTGCCCCCCCTTTCAAAATCTTACCCAGAATCTCATCTCTGGCAGGGTTGAAACCCAAAAACAATTTACCATAAAAGAAGATCCCAGCCAATTTGCTTGCAATAGTCATATGTGACAGGCCCTTATCAATGCAACTAAGAACAAAACTCCCTGCTCAGTATTCTGCTGTGACTGGCGCATCACTTCCGCAAGGACTACCCAGAAATTCCATAAACTCGCTCCATGCCATCCTGTAGCTCCTACTGGTAGCTTCCACCAACGACTTCTCAACCAGTTCAGTCACTCTCATTCCCCCCAGGCCCAGATGTCTCCTGGCAGCTCCGTTTTGACTTCTTCCACTCATGGTGCCAGACGGCAAAAACGATGCCACTTCGAACAAGACAAGGCATTGGCTATATCATTGCTAGCCCCTAGTACGTGCTTAGCTTTGAAAACTACATTTAGCCGCAAGCACACCAACATGAACCTTCGCAAAAAACCATAAAACCCTGAGGTCCCTCGCTCTTTGCCTGTTCACCAGTTCCACCACAGTCATGTTGTCAACATGGAAAAGCATTGTCCTGTACCTCACTTCGTCTCCCCACACCGCAAGTGCCACTAACAGTGAAAAAAAACTCCAAAAAAGCAATGCTCTTTCCCTGACTCAACCAATGTTGTGGCCAATTCTCCGCACACCACCGTCTGTCCCAAAACAGCCCAAAACCCAAAGATCCGGCTGCATCTGAAAACATTTGTACATTCCAGGCTGTGTTTTCCTCCAAAAATTCTAAAGATACGCAATTGAAATCATCCAAAAACATCTGCCACCCACCTACGTCAGCCCGGACCCCCAAGGAGATTCTCAGCCTGTGGTGTGGCAGCACTGCCCCTGACATGGCCATGCCGAGACTTCTGCAGAAAGTCCTTCCTGCTCTCACCACCCTGCACGCAAAATTAAAAAACCCCAGCAATTTCTGTACAACTCTTAATTCAATCTTTCGCTCACCAAACACCTGCAACAGAAAAGCCTGGATCTCTTTCGCTTTTTCTTTTGGCAGAAAGGCCACCCATCACATCGAGTCCAGCTCAATGCCCAAATTAGTCAGCACACAACTAGGTCCTGCTGTTTTCTCCGGCACCAAAGGCACCCCAAACTCTTGTGTTAAAACTTCAAACTGGTGCAAAGCCTGTATACATTCCCCTGAATCTCTCGCACCACACACAAAAAGTCATCCAAGTAATGAGAAACCCCTAGGTGTCTGCTGCTTTTGGTGAAGACCCACTGTAGAAATGTACTGAACAGCTCAAACAAGGCACAGGAAATGGCACAACCCATCGGCAGAACTTTATCCACGTAAATAGCACCCCCAAATTGCATTCCCATCAGAAAGAAATCAACCGGGTGGATGGGCAGCAAGCGGATCGCAGATTTGACGTCGCATTGCACCATTTCTGCTTCCTGACCATACCCCCGGACCAGGCAGATGGCATCGTCCACTGAGGCATACAGCACTCTAGAATCCTCCTCTGCGAGTAAGTCATTGACCGACCCACCCTCCGGCCAAGATAGATGGTGAATCATTCTGAATTCTCTCTGTTCCTTCTTTGGCACCACTCCCAAAGGTGAAAAATCAAATCCTCTACAGGCCATTTAAAATATGGACTTGCAACCTTGCCCTCAGCCACTTCTTTGTTTAGTTTTGCCACCACCACCTGTGGATGTTCCCTCGCTGACTTCAAGTTGTGTGCCCATCTACGCCCCCTCAGACCTTAGTGCCCCACCTGAAATCCTTCAGTGAAACCCCACCTCAACCGTGTTGCTGCCTCCTTGTCAGGGTAAACTGAGAGCCATGGATCCATAGCTTCAACTCTAACTGGTGTAGGTGCCCTTTGCTTCAGACTGGCCCTGACCTCTAGTGGCCTTCCATTGCTCCGCCGGACTGGCCAATGTGAAACATCGTGTAATAGGATGGCGTCCCCTGCACTTGGAGCACTCGTGTTTGAACTTACAAGGGTGCCTGGAGCAGAATCCTTTGTTAAAGTTCCAGCACGCCCCTGTAGTGGTTCTCGATGGTTTCCGGGGATATTCCGCTTCTCCCGCTCCCTGCGGAGCGGGACGGGGCTGAAAAGGCCCGTAAGTCACTGGCAGGCCGCTGGCCATGTGAGTGGATGCTGAGGATTGCGTGGACGACCACAGGCTTCCACAGTTCCGAATCCACCTCCCCCCATGGCTTGTCTGGGTTAATGCTAACCCTGACCCTAAACTCTTCATCATAGCTCAACCAGGCATAGCCCCCAAAATGCATCTGAGCCTTGCAAATGATATCCATGTATTTCAGCAATGCAATAGCCCTGTCTAAATGCTGCTCACAATAGATGCTAGTGTAGATCACGAAGGCAGAGGTCCAATTTTCCATGTTAATGGGCACCATCGGCCTTCCGGTCAATTCCCATTCCTCCTCTTTGGAGCCTTCTTTGGCTTGAATATCCCTATGGAGGAGCTTAAAGACGTCAACATAGTCTTGTTTCCAGATCCTATTCTTAGTTTTCTCTGACAAATGGGACCCCAAAGACATGGCCAGACCTATGTAGGGCAGCCTCTTCTTATGTTTATCCTCCTCGGTTTCTTCTTTCCCATCCTTCCCTATGGTACTGTCCGTTTGGACCCCGGCACCTACCAGCTGCTTAGCCCCTTCCCCTTTTGTTGGTACCGCAGGCACCTCCACGGCACCCATTTTCGCGGTCTGTGATTCGACCACAACCCCATCCCTCACCCCCACTGACCTGCAAGGTTTTCTCTTTAGGTCCTTATCCCCCACATCCTATGCCTTCCACCAATCGCTGTTACCTAGCATCACTTCACTGCCGTTGAATTGTTCTCTGCGCTGACCGGCGCTGCTCCGGTGTCCACTGTTTTTTGCATTCCCCTTGGCCGCACCTGCCACCTGCAAGACACCAATGTCTCTGGTTGTCTTCCCTGCCACCCAAGGCACCAATGTTTCATCCTTGTCATCCTGCAACTCTCCTTCCTCCCATTCGTCACTCTCATCCTCATAATCAAGCATCAGCTCACCATCGCCCACATCTCATCGTGCACAGGATCCCGCACCACACGTTTCTGTCCTCGCAAAGGCGCTTCCAGTAACAATGTGCGATCGTCCATCCCCGGTCCTTTTGCATGATCCCTTGTCGGAGGGCAGGCCGCCGTGGACCCCCTGCAGCTTCGAGCCAGCTTCCTGAGGCCGTTTTGTGCACCACTGGCATCGCCACTTTTTTACCAGTCTCACCTGCCGGACTTGTTTCCCCCTCCCCCACCAGGCTGCTCGAACCTGGGGGGTACCTTGCATCACGGGGCCCTCGAGCCGTGCTGGTCATCACATTGACCCCTTCCCTATCTTTCTCTTCTGCCACCCTGCCCACCTGCCCGGCTGCCTCTCCCGTGGGCTCCATAGGCTGTGAGGGCTCAGCCTCAGGGGTGAGGGCCGCCGCCCTCTCCCTGGCCTCGCACATTCACGCCCACCTCTCTTCAGTCTCCTGTATAAGGAGGTGCTGCTCCCAAATGCACACCTCTAGGTCTATCCCTTGCCATCTACTCTATGCACTCTCCTTTGAAGCAGCAGGCCCCCCCATCACCCACTGGGCCCTTTGCCCCGCTCCTCATGGGCACCTTTGTGGCGCCGGTGTGCTCAGCCCACTTGGTCCCTGGTACTGCTGGACCCACTTCCCTTTCTTCTGGGCTGGGCCAGAGGGCCTGAAAGTCAGCCCCTCCAAACCCCCGGGGGGGCCTTACTGACAGATCAAGCGGCCAATTCCCACCTGGGGGATTCCAAATCCTCTGCTTATGTCATGCTGCTTGTACACAGCATCGCTGGCTCTAAGGGAGACAACTCCGCCCCCCACCCGCCCTCAGCACGTTATCTTCCCTCGCAGGGAGCTGCGCCAGGATGCTTTTCCTCCTGCCCCATGCACCACTCCCATTAATCCTCCATTTGAGCCCCGCACGCGACCCAACCTCCCCTTTTCAGCAGGTGGCGGCTCAGACAAACAGGGCGCCACTGCCGCGGCGACCCCACCCGATGCTGTGCGCGTCGGGCAGCACATCCCGACCCAGGCCTGGTTGAGGACGCCCGGCACCAGAAGATCCGCTCTACCTGCCTCTCCCAGCGTTATCAATGTAGCCTGGACCACATCGCTATCCGGCCCTGCCATTGCAGCTACCTTCAACTGCCAAGCCGCAAGGTAGGCCCAATGGGGAAACCCTCTCTAACTTTTTAGACCCCCTCCCAGTGGTGCATCGGTGACAGGAAGAGGCCGGATCCTCCTCTCCTGGCACCTATATAGTATTACCTAAGACCCTCCCCTTCCCCTAACCTGACCTACCCCTGGGGAAGACTGGTCTGCGACCTTCACTTCCCCTGGGGGCCATCAATCTGCAGGGAGAATAAAACAAGCACTAACAATGCCACTTAGTGTAGCTTTTTATTAATGAAATTGCTGGTTACTCAATGAGTGATGTTTTGTGTGAGTGTGAATGGGTGAATCATTGAATGTGGGCGTTGACTGTGTGGATAGGTACATGTGATGACTGTTTATATGAATTGGGTGAATGACAGTGGGTAGCTTGATGCGGATGGGTGAATATGAGTGAGTAAGTGAATGATGTAAGGAGGGAGAAAGTGAAATAATTGTTGAATGTGGGTAGGTAGGTAGGGGAATGATTTTAAGTGAGTAGTTGAGTGAGTATCTGGGTGGATGAATGTGAGAATGATAAGGTGGGTAGACAAAAGCTTGTTAAAGCACCATGAGTTGACTGAAAGGCAACCTGCTGCCTTCAATAACATTTTTAAATAACTGAAAATATAACAGTGAGTGGGTAAGGCAATGTGAATTAGGTGAATTAGTGGGAGGGTAGTTAGATGAGAATGTATGATTGAGTGCGTGAATGAGTGTGAGTGGGTGAACAGCAGAATGGGTGAGTGTGTGGGTGGGTGTATATGGTTCAGTGGAGGAATGAGAGTGTATGAGTAGATGGATGAATGTGAGTCGATGAGAAATTGTGCTGAACATACTTTGGTAATATTGGTGAAGGTTTGAGTTGAATCTGGTCAGTCTCGGGCCTCTTAGCTGGGTCTGAAGGCTCTTTGGACTAATGCTTCCACTAAGCCTTCCGACATGGCTGATGATCTCCACTCAGCTTTTCACCCTCTCTAGGTCGATAAAAGAAAACTATTGAGTTGTGTAAAAATGAACATCTGTGTTCACACTCTCTTTCCAGCCAGACTTTCCCTGAGAAAATCAGTCCTCGGGTTGCCAGCTATGCTAAATTGCTTAGTGCAATTCTGTGTATGGTCTCCCATCCCCCCCACACCACTTTTTGCAGTCACCAGTCGCCACTGCAAAAGAACAATGTATTTAACGCGGGGTGAATGTTTTATTTGTTACGCATTCCGTCCATCATTTGTGTGTCTTTAGCTTCCAGGCACTGTATATTAGTCAGGTCATCATAGGCCTCATTTGTCACTCATTTCCTGACCTGTCGGTCAATGAAGCTCTCTTTTCTGATGTCACCCTCAAAATATTCATCCAGGCGGAAGCACGTCTACTGAAAGTTCAAGGTCGCCCCACTTTAAAAGACTGACAGGTTGAGAGATGTCCATTGGTTAACTTGTGAAAGGGAGCGTTTATTTGCTTTGCAAACATAGCACACCGCTAAACAAGAAATTGACACAAACTATGAATAACATTCACTAACTACGGAAGGCCAGAGCACAGACCAAAGCACTGGTTTTATTTTCTCCACCTTGCCCTTGCTTTCAAAACCAGCTACAGAGCCGAAGAAAGACGTGTAGGATCTGAACAGCACCTCTGTTTGAAAGCATTGTTTAATGTATGAATAGAAGATAAGATGTTCAGCGCAGTAGTTTCATTCTGGTGGTCCGTTTCCATTAATCAAAATCATTAATAAAAAATAAAACACATTTAAAGGCTTGGAATTTCATTGTAGGTAACTTTGGTAAATTTCAGTGACTACCACTGGACTTGAGTCACGCTCCTTCCAGTCTAGCAAATCTGTGTACACACAATCCTGGAGACACAATCCTGTCAGTTGTGCAGCTACAGGTACTTACACAGATGACGGTCACTGTGAATCACATCACTTCCTTAGCCTCGAATCAAATATGCAAATGACTTTAAAAAGTCGAGTAAATTGACAAAATAATAGTTCCACTTCATTAATGTTTCGTTACCAGTAGAAAGAAAGCATCTCAACGGAGCTTGATAGAGAAGGTTACCAGACGACTTAATAACTTTGATGACCTCCTGCTTCAACCCTTGTTATGTTATGTTATGTTATGTTATGTTATGTTATGTTAAAAGTGATTTGTTAAGCGCGCGTACACCAGGCGGTTTCTTGGCGCTTGGGATTCGCTTAGTGACCAATCGTTGCATTGTGGGACTTGTAGTCCTTGTTCACTTCAAATGATCCAATGATACACTTGTGAACAAACTGATGTGTAAAAGAAGATGCCATGGCACAAATATTGCATCCTTGGGATGGAGTCATCCCTTAACCTTACTTATCCTGTGCTTATTAAGCAACTTAATAGCACGTATTTGCTCAAGCTGAAAATGAGATGACATAATCGGAAGTCAGAAGACTGCAGGAGGCTGGCAACCCACCGAACTATCTCCCTGCACTAGAGTTGACACTGCGTTATATGGTGCAGAAGGCAGCCAACCTGTCTCCAAGGCTGGGCCAGCCTGTTCCTGCGCGACCCCTGCTCCTCAAACAGCTGCTGTATGTGACTAGCACACATGCAGTTCCTTGTCAGACCAGAGAGCTCATTGGGTTCCTGCCAGTTGCTGAAGCAAGAAACATGGCTGTCGGTGCACAAAGAGACAGCTCAACTGCTGCACTGGAAGAACTGCAGCTGTCACGATTGCTGTTTGATTGGGACCTCATCTCGAAGGGTGGAAGAGAGACATAGAATAATGCTCAGGCAGATTACGTTTCTGAATAACTCACAGTTATCCATCTAAATGTAGGCAGAAGCACACTAATTACTGAGGGCCAGAGCACAGACAAAAGCACTGGTAAAAATGGAGGGGCTTATTTATGAGCCCTTGCGTCACTTTTGCGCCTACAGATATGTCAGAAATACTGACGTATCTGTAACTCCTTGCGACATGCTGCGTCATACTCTAAATATGACGCATCCAGCATGTCGCAAGGAGGGCGCAATGAAAAGTGATGCATCGCTGTTCTCACGCAGCGATGCGTCACTTTTCATAAATGAGGACCGGAGTGTTTTTTTTTTTAGACCGTGCCCTAGCTTTCAAAACTAGCTGCAGAGCCAAGGCTATTTGGCCCTTGTAACTCTCTTGTCACTGAGTGAAAAGCTGATAAGCATTTGGGAAAGACAGCTCAACTGCTGCGCTAGGAGGGAAACAGCTGCCATGCTTGCTTTTTGAGAGCGCCTCATAAGGGGAATGGAGCCAAAAAATAATGCTCTTGCTGTCTGTAATTAAAAACAGACATGGAGGAAAACCGCAAATGGCTCGTGAGGGGGGAAGCAGCGAGGTGGGAACCTGGAAAGGCTGCACAACAATGAAGAGAGGAGAGGGCGGGGCAAAGGGCCCCGTGGACAGTAGCAGCCGGCTTGTTGAGAAAGTGGTGCGGCGGAGAGGTGGGGAATGGGGGGGACAGGGAGAATGGGGGGAGACAAATAAAATTTAAAAAAACACTTACCTGCCCGCCGCATCGCACCCCTCGCTTGTCCAGGCACAGGCTCCCAGAGTGCACTTTAGCCAATCCTGATGATGCTTTCATGCCGCTGAAAGCAGCGTCAGGATTGGCCTGAGCGCTGATGATTTGCACTCCCAGTTAGACTGGGAGCCTGTGCCTTCTCTCTCTCTTCCCGGCAAAGCAGCTGGCGTTGGAGAGAGCTTCAGTGCACATGGCGGTTTGACCGGCCTGAGACGGCCGGCCAGTCCGTAATGCACACTGAATAGCAGTGCCCAACACTCCCCCTCCAGCCTGTTATTACCCTGGCCCCGCCCCCAAGCCTTGGCTCTGAGAGAAAAATAAAACGATAATAAACAAGGCTTTATTATCGTTTTATTTTTCATTTTTTCGGCTGCTGGCAGGTGGGGCGACGCTCCTCCGCCTTAGCAGAGGAGCTGCCGCTGCCATTGGATACATATGATCAAGCCAGAGAATCTGGCTTGCCACTGTCTCCGACATTAGCCCAGACAACAGAATCAGTGTACTAACGAATGCAATCACAGTGCGTGAGACAGATGAGCGCCTGCTCTTGGTATCACACACTGCGCTAGTGGAGGTTGAAGCCCGGCCTTCAGCCTCCTCCGTTTACCAATGATTGAAAATATGCATTGGGGGTGTGACCTGCAAGATGGCCGACTAGCCATATTTGTCACTGGCTCTGCCAACTCCAAATCAATCCTGTCTTATCCTGGTCACTATCTGCCATCCGATTCCCAGTGGCGGCTCCCCCATTGGGGCGTGGGGGCGTTGCCCCACTGCTTTCTCGCAGTGCGAGAAGGCAGAAACAAAAATGGTAATAACTACCATGTTTCTGCCTTCTCGCACGGCGAGCAAGCAGAACTGCAGAAGTGCCTGGCTGGGGGTGGGCGTTCCTGCTCGAGGGCAGGGGGGGAGTGGCTTGCCCACTGTTGTGCATACGGACTGTTTGGTCGGCCCTGGGGCCGACCAAACAGTCAGTATGCACAACAGTGGGCAAGCCACTCCCCTGCCCTCGAGCAGGACCGCCCACTCTCCCTTTTCTCTATGTAGGCTGCTGCATGCAGCAGCCTACATAGAGAAAATAGCCCGGGTGGGGCGCGCTCCGATGCGCCTCACCAATCACAACGTTGTGATTGGCAGAGGGAGGGAGGCTGTCTTTCTTCCTGATGACGATGCAG
Source organism: Calotriton arnoldi (assembly GCA_963921515.1). NCBI lineage: Eukaryota > Metazoa > Chordata > Amphibia > Caudata > Salamandridae > Calotriton > Calotriton arnoldi. The sequence goes on along the minus strand of CAWUFW010006241.1, from coordinate 935,209 downwards.
GATTCAGAATTTGAAAAGGCAGGACGGCGGGAGTCGGGACGGGAGTCGGACCCATCCAGAAGCTGAGGTGGCAGCGGCGCAAGACGGTAAGTTACGTTTTATTTTATATATATTTTTTAATTAAACGAACCCCCCCCCCCGCCCCCATACCCCCCCGTGACAACCGCGACCCCATTTCCACCCCCCCTCCCCCCACCCGCCCGTCATGCCGGCCGCGATTGGAAAAGCAAATAGTTTCCGCTTGTTTAAAGTTCATACTGCCGTAATTAGTGGGAGGCAAAAACATGGAGAAAGAATCACAGTTCGAATGCGATCCCCGAGGTAAAATAACTTTTATTTGAGCACATACATGATTGTGATTGTGGGGAGAAGGCTGGGACCTCGGAAGAGCTGAGGGAGGAAAGAACCCGAACACGTCATGTTTAAAAAAATGCATAGATGAGAAAACCTGGTTGTGTATATTATCATGAAATCAATTAATTCACAAGTTACCTGACTTTTGTTTTTGTTTGCAAAAACGTTGTGATCGTTGTGGTGCATGAATAATTTGTGTGAGTGAGTTTGCCTGTATGAGAGTCCATATGAGTATGCTTGAGCGTGACTGCTTGTGTGTATAAGTATATATGCGCGTATGTCTGCGTGTGAGTGCACATATTTATGTTTGAGCGTGTGCCCGAGGTGAGTGGGTGTATGAGTTAAGAGTGTGTTTGTATCAGTACTTGTGTGTGTAGATCGCGTTTCTGCTCCCTTTCCCTGGCCTGCATTCCCTTTCCTGAGCAAGATTATGGTAACATGAAGCGGCTGACGGGGGATTTTGCATATGATGCGTCCAGGAGAGACGGGCAGGCATGGCCTTGAACCCTCAGGGCAGTCAGCTATCTGCTACCCAGGCTCAGTAATCAGTATTTCACCCTCAAGGAAAGGTGCAATTTAGAATTAGCATATTTATAGGATGTTCTCTCACGAGGTGGAAGTGGTAACTTTGTGTAGCTCCGCTTTCGACTGCACTCTGTTTGCTATTGCATTTTATTGCACCTGCAGGACAGCAGTTCAAAGCTTGAGAAAAGCACGTAAACACAATTTGGAAGGGGCCTTATGCCGTTTCACTCCTTGCTAGTGACATGTGGGACCTTGGTCTGCGCAGGCACTCATAACGGATGTGGATGGCATGTGTGGAGGATGAAAGGTGCCCAAGCAGGAGTCGGCACATGCCTCCCTACCGGGGCCTGCAGTGCGAGATGTGCAGTGGAAATAATTTCCCATGCAAGGGAAAACAAGTACAACAATTGATATAGGTAATTTGTGGCAGTCTGTAATTTTAGAATGGAAATCTTTCCAATGTATAGATGGATAATGTTAATGTAGCCTCTCGCGTTAATATATTATTTTTAAGTGACAGCAAATGGTGTTAAATTACACCTTGGAGATGAGGCGACTTGAAAACCTTCGTTTTTTTTTTAAATAACTTAATACTTGTTCTTTGTAAGCACACGCTCTAGTTAATATTTTAAACTGGCAGGTGTCTAGTTCTAATATCTGTGACGTACTGCAATGTCTGCATGGCCCTGGACCTAGGAACGGTAGTTGTAGCTGCAATGGTATCATATGTATTTTGATATTAAAATGCTTGTATCCGTTTTCTGCAATCTTATTCTAATTTCCTGTTTGCACAGTCAGCCTTTAACATATTATTCTTGTCCCTATGTAAACTTCCCTGGCGGCACTGTTCTTTTTGCACAGTGCACATCTTTACATTAAAATAAAATTAGCAACAAATTAAAAACACACAGGAACAATTTTAGGAATTATTCCAAACTCTGATAGGGCTGAAAGCCTTCAAGCTCCCAAAATCTGTGCAATGCATCAGGGCACTGCCACTGGGCAATTAAATGGATGGTCTGGGGGGGCTAGTCAGGGGTTACAACTTTGATGTTAAATATGCGCCTCACCACTTTTCAAATCCACCAGCCGCCACTGCGATTCCCACACTGCCCCGGCGATGAGGGAAACTGAGTGCTGTGCCTGCGGCAAGCTTTGAGGTGCCCCAGACGTGTCCCGATGCAGTAATTCCTCAGGGAACCTCTTTTGTCCACATCAATCAATATGGCGGCTGATGTCAGGACCCCACAAGTCTTACCTTCTGCTTGCGGAGTGTTCTCGCAGGGATGGCATGAACAACCTCCACCATCTCCCACCTCTCCCTTGTCCTAGAATACAATCTGACCAGGGTGTAGATGGGGGTCGGGGGAAGGGATCCTAATGTGTGGAGTGTTGTCCTTTGGTGTTTAGACCTGGTTGGGTATGCCCAATGAAGATGAGGGAACCCCTCTAGGAACTACTGCCTCTAAGGACAAACCATAAGGTAAATCAATACTGCCTCCTGGATCACAATCACACAGGCATTTATACAATTAGCAAACACAGTCCAGGGGAACATCTATAGTCACCTTGGATGTGGTACTGCGGTAGGCCGTGATGTGTCTCCTCACACACCAAAAGAAACACAGAACTGAAACTGTAGGCGCTCCTGCACATATTAAAAGGAAGTGGCAATGCTTGTGGCTTCCACCTTAATCCAAATGAAATAATATGCGCGCCTGCGCTGGTATCAAAACAAGGTGACTGACAACACGCCCTTGTGCGTGTCACTGCTCAATAATTGTACGAGTGCTCCTGCACCTGTACCATGATTAATCTTGCGACCACGCGCTCCTGTGCGTGTCGCAGATCAAATATATTCCCACAAGCGCTCCTGCACTATGGCCATAAAGTGTGCCTTACAGCAAAGCGCTCCTGTGCATGCCACAACACAACGATGTCTTAAGCGGTGATATCCCAGATCTATTATTCTCTTATCTGTAATGCCCCCACTGCCCTAGACCAACTTAGACACAAATGGGAAAGCTTGGCTGGACCGTTAGAAGTGACAGAAGGGTGGGAGCGTGCATGGCCCCTTTGGAGCTTGCCGTCTCATCCCAGATCCAACTGGTCCAGCTTCATTACCTACACATGACGTACTTCACTCCACTTTTTCAAAAAAATAGGGATAGGGTCTGTTTTCGCGTTCAAACTAGACCACTGATACTTTGAAAACACAAGTGTTTGAACGCAACCTTTTAACTAGCATAAACCCTGCATGTGTATCTACAGGATTTAGTGTTTTTATTTCACCATTTACTTATTCATTTTGAATTTTTTTTTTGTAAATTAAATTGAGTTCATATCAAAAAACATATAGACACACAATAAGATTTACAATACATAATCTCATAAATGCAATGAACTTGACATTTCATGGATATACAACACTGAACAACAAATACATAACAATAGATGACCAGTCCTTCATTTGCAAAACAAGAAAAAAGTAACGGTGTAGACTTGCTTTATGATATTGTCATGCTACAACCTATTACAACACAACCAGACAGTGCTCTAAATGAGCCTGAATTGACTTGTTTTCAAAAGTTGCTCACCCCCTCATCTGAGATGACTAGCATCCATAGTTACTATAAGTGTTGGGGAGGATCTAGGACAGGTGTCTCCAACAAGTCGATAGCTAGCTACCAGCAGCTCACAGACACCTTCAGAGTAGCTCACAGCCTCACAGCCTTTAGTTCATTTTTAAATAAGTGCAGGGTCAATGTTTCCTTTTAAAGTTAGGAAGGCTGTGTTTAGTCTACATTATTATGTTCGGCAGCAGATAGCAAGGCTTGATAATGAGCAGTGAGGGAATCAGATTTATGATGCAGGGCACAGAGGTGAAGCACTGAAGCACTGAGGTATTTCAATCTTAAATAAATGTCCTTGTCAACTCAATATTGGACCATGAGAATAAATGCTTTGAAATGGGAGAAAAGGAAGAGTTAACTTAAGGATTGAATTAACTCTTCATTTTAATTTCATCCCATTTCAAAGTGTTGCATTTACAAACAGCAGGCCTCTTGCTCCCAGTGGCCAGCAGACATTGTGCCATAGTTATAACTGAAAAATAATGTCCTTTCTTTTCAAATGGGAGAAATTTAAAGTGGATAAAACTATTTCTATGAAATATTGAGTCAATTTGTTTCTCCATTTTCAATTAAGCTAATTAGGTCCTAATATTTTATGAAGCATGTTTCTTCACTTTAAATGTCTCCTATTTGAACAAATTGCTGTTTTTGTTCTAAATATGGCGCTATCTCTACAGGCCATTAGGTGCAAGATGCCTGCTGTTTATAAATGCCACACTTTAAAATGGGAGAAAATGCAAATGATGAGTTTTATGGAATCCATATAAACATAAAGTTAACTCTTTCTCCCATTACAAAGTGGTGCATTTACACACAGCAGGCATCTTGCTCCCAGTGGTTGGTAGATACAGTGTCATATTTATAAACAAAAAATACAGCCATTTTTTTATGTGGCAGAAATTTAAAGTGCAGAAAAATGTTCCATATTATTAACATTTTTGGCATAACATTTTTCTGCAATTTAAATTTCTCCCATTTAAAAAAAAAAGTTGTGTGTGTATATTATAGATGTAGCAGTGCCACATATGGTGAAATGTGTGTCCTGTGCCACAAGTACATACAACACAGACTCTCATTCACCCATACTCATATATCCCATAGATATGCACACATGTTCATACATCCCCAAAGACCACGCTCTCACTGACACACAAAGCAGCCCTATCATAGTGCCCATTTTCAAAGTATTTTGATCAAACCCTAGTCATTGGCTCTATCGACATTAGGCTTAGATTCAAATAAACTAGGTGTGGGGGTTCTGGTAACATTGTGCGAGTGGATTGGCCTTCGGTAGCTCACAAAGATTTTCGCTCATCAGAAGTAGCTCTCACTACAGAAAAAGTTGGAGACCTCTGATCTAGGAGCAGGGGCGACTCCTCAGCAATGGCGGAGGAGCGTCGCCCCACTGGCCCAGAACAAGCAGGTGAAAAATAAAACAATTACCTATAATCGTTTTATTTTTCATTTGCCGGCTCTGAGCCAGCTTGTGCATGGAGGGGCAGGGCTGGGTCATGGGAGGGGTGCATGTGTGTTTGGCCAGCCGTCTCAGGCCGGCCAAACACACATTTGCAGCACATCCAGGGAGTGCAGCACCGAGTAGGCACCGAGTAGGTACTACCGCAGGGTGGATCTTTGACAAAAGTGTGACTACAAGACCACCCCGTTTGCCTGCACCCATGGGAAGTGCATAGCCCCCCATAATTCGGTGGGACAAACTGAGAATGGGAACGCCTCCTTTTGGATAAGTATATCCACACGTCGTTGCATGTTGTTTGAATAATTGTTCAAATAATAATTTTGGTTTTTTTTAAATTTCAGAATGTTTTGATACTTCCAGGGAGGGAAAATATCTTTCACGTATGCCCTGAAGAAAGCCGTGGACCCATAGAGCCGTTCATTGGCTGAAACATGTTGGCAATTCTGGGGTCATAGGACCATTGCATCCTGGGCACACCCTATTCTTTTCTATTTTAGTAACTATCATCTCTCCATATTAAGGGATACCTGGAGTGTATGGCAGTTGTTTAATCTTTAACCCCCCTGGCCATTTCTCATAAGAGCTCCCTGAAAAACAGTTGAGCCCACCCTGGCCTTTAAGAGCCAGGGTGACCCGATGATGAAGCATGACACTATTAGAGTGTGTGAAGGTAATTATACAAAGAGGTATTGCTCCCAATAGTGGTTGAAGCAATTGACTATCCCTCGGATCGAGAAACGGGCCTACACATTACCCTTTAGTTTTCCTTTTGGGTTGGATACTTTATGATAGTGAATATGGTAAGAGGATGTCCCACTTACGCCTCATAGATTCAGTTAGACCCATGATCATGCCTTTCAAGTTTTGGTTGAATCTCTCCACCAAACCATTACATTGGGGGTGGTAAGGAGTGGTGAACTTGAATGTTACACCACACTCCTCCCACAGGGATGTCATATATTTCGATATGAAATTGGTACCCTGGTCAGAAACCACCTCTCTGGGGAACCCCATGCAGGAAAAGATCCCCATTAACGCCCGGCCCAACACTGGCGCCGTCGTTGTCCTGAGAGGGATAGCCTCCGTGTACCGGGTGGCATAGTCCACCAAGACCAGGATGTACCTGTTGCCCATGGCTGTCTTGGGGTTCATGAGCCAGACCCAGTAGGAACATCCTGAAGCACTGGGGTACCACCAGCACATGGGCTGACCCAAGTTCAGCGACCTTAGGCTCACTGTATAGGAGACCATTCTACCAGTAGATCCAGTGTGATCCAGACTGATCATGAGCTCCCTGGTTTGCAGCCTGCTGCCACAAACCCTCTAGAGAAGGGCATTCTTTTTGCTCCCTGCAGAATTCTTCCCTGGTGAGACCCCCTTCATGCTGCCAATGGGTCAGCTCAGTCCCCTAGTTCAGCCACTTGCTCGCCTGTAGGTGCCGGGGCATCCACCTCAAGGTCAGCCTCCTCACAGACTATGGGAACTTCAGGGGTGGTTTGCCCATGCCCCTTGCCATTTCTCTTGGCAGGCACCTGGACCACTGTTTCAGATTCCAGATCCTTCTGATTACCCTTATGGGCTGCCAGGGACCGAGTGGTCATGTATGCCCACTCTGGTAACCCAAGCATCTCCAAGTGAGACCTGAACTCCACATCCTTCCATAAGGACTTTTCCAGGTAATTTCCTAGCAGAAAATCTACAGGCATGGTAGGGCTCACAACCACCCTTAAGGAACCAGAGACCCCTCCATTCAAAGGGAACCTGTGCCACCTTACACTGGCCTCTGAGTTGTCCACAGCAACTACTTGGTGGAATGCCCCAGGGACTACTTGCTCCTCAGAGAACAGGGGTCTCCGGACTGAGGTCACACTGGCTCCAGTATCTCTTCGAGCCTCTACCCTTCTCCCATTGATGGACACCCAGGCACTGTACTTCTTAGTGTTTGCAGGTACCTGGTTTCCTGGGACCATCTCACTGTCCTCTAGTGAGAAAAGGGTAATTTCTGCTGGATCCCCACCCTCCTCTGGGTACCCCTCCTCCCTAAGCGCTGCACTAGCCAACATCTTGGACTGCCTACCAGTGGGTGGCTGTGCCCTCTTGGGGCACTTGGGATCCCCTTTCAAGGGACCCACCTGCTCACAGGCATAGCACTTGCGGGGTCCCATCCCTGCAGACTTCCCTTAAGCAACCCATGGCTTCTTTTTTTTGTCATCATTTTTTATTGAAGGAAGTTATGCAACAAAGATATATCATAGCAAAAAATAGAACAATTAGTATCATACAATGTAACAAATGGGTGAGGGGGGTAGGAGAGAGGGGGATATGGAGAAGGGGAGGGTAGCACTGTCAAAGGAACACATATCACATGTAAAGTTGAAGAGGCTAAGCAGATATTTCGGCGTCGGTGCGGGATGACCACCCCAAACAGCAGCAAGCGCTAATCTTGCAGGCCATGGCTCCAGTGAGAGGAGGGGGCAGAGGACAATAGTCCATATGATCCGTCATATGGTGCATGGGGGAAGCACACAAGGGGGGGCGGTTAAGATAGGGGGTGGTGAACTTATAGTTGACCCCACACTCATCCCACATAGCAGTCAGATATCTGGACAGGAAGTTTGTGCCCCTATCTGATACCACCTCTTTTGGAAAACCGACTCTGGTGAACACACCAAGTAGTGCTCTAACCACTGCAGGAGCATCTATGGTTCTAAGAGGGATTGCTTCAGGGTACCTAGTGGCATGGTCCACTACCACTAAGATATACCTATTCCCTGATGCAGTAGGTGGGTCCAGGGGACCAACAATGTCCATGCCCACCCTTTCAAAAGGAACCCCAACCACTGGCAGTGGTATTAGGGGAGCCTTTGTCTTGCCCCCTGCCTTGCCACTGGCCTGACAGGTGACACAGGAGCTGCAAAACTCCATTACCTTTTCAGATATATGGGGCCAGTAGAAATGGTTCACCAACCGGTTCCATGTCTTTGTTTGTCCCAAATGTCCTGCCAAGGGGATATCATGACCCAAAGTCAGGATGAACTCTCTGTACTTCTGGGGTACCACCAACCTCCTGGTGGCCCCCTCCTTGAGGTTTCTGGCCTCAGTATAAAGCAGTCCATCTTCCCAGTAGAGTTTGTGAAACCCACTGTCATCCCCCTCCTCTTGCTTAGAAGCAATCCGCCTCAAGCTCTCAAGGGTGGGACAGTCTCTCTGTCCCTTACTGAACTCCTCTCTGGAGGATCCACCTGCTCCTGTCAGTTCTGCCAAATCTGACAGCTCTGGCAGGGATGGAGTCCCTCCCTCAGAGGCTAGATCCTCCCCATCAGGGTTAGATTCTTCCTGCACCTCTGGAGTTCCCTGGTCTGGGTCACCAGGCCCAGTACCCTTGTCCTTGGATGCTTGGCCCTTTGTTCCAGAGTCCAAGTGTCCAGCCCCTCCCTTCTGGCTAGTCTGTGACCTAGTCACAGCACATACCCTCTCAGGGAGCTCCAATATTTTCATATGGAGTCCTCTCTCCACCTCTGACCACTCAGAGGCTTCAAGATCATTGCCTAGTAAACACTGGACTGGGAGCACCTTAGATACAGCTACCTTCATTGGGCCTGTCACACCTCCCCATTCCAAATCCACCACAGCCATAGGATGGAGTTTGGTAGTGCTGTCTGCATAAGTCACCTGGTGAAACTCACCAGGTAGCAACCTCCCTAGAGGCACCAGCTCATCCAGGATCATAGTTACACTAGCCCCTGTGTCTCTGATAGCCTCAACATCAGTCCCATTCACTTTAGGCCTCTGCCTGTACTTGTCCATGTTTGGAGGTAAGGCAGCAAGGGTTGCAATATTCACCCCACCCAGGGACACTAAGGTTGCTTCCACCACCTGACTACCCCTCTCTGGGGCACCACTCTCCACCCCTACACTTACACTGGCAATCCCTGTGGATTGCCCCTTAGGGGGGAGATTCTTGGCGCAGACAGCCTCTCCCTGTTTATGCCCTGGCTGGTTACAGTCAAAGCACTTACCTACCTTTGAGGGATCAAAGAACCTACCATGCCTTCCCTGATACCCCCTCCCTTTGAATTTGGGTTGGCTCGGGGACCGCCCTCCTTGTGCAGGTTTTTGTGGGTCTTTGGAGGACTCCTTAGGTTTTTGACCTTCTTGTCCCTGGGCGTTCCCTTGGGAAGGGACCTGTCCCCCTTTCTTTTGGTCCCCCCCTGGTGCTGAATGGAAACCCGGGTTCTCATCCACTCATCAGCTGCTTCTCCCAGCTCCCTGGGGTCTGTCAGCTTAGAGTCCACTAGATACTGGCGTAACTTCTCTTCTGCACAATGAGTCAAAATATGTTCTTTCAAAAAAAAAATATACAATCCCTCATATGTGTCAACTTTGTTACCACCAATCCAGCCTTCCAGTGCCTTCACTGAAATGTCCACAAAGTCTACCCAAGACTTTGAACTCAATTTCTGGGTGCCTCTAAACTTCACCCTGTACTGTTCTGGAGTCAGACCAAATCTCTTGACTAAGCATGCCTTCATCTGCTGGTATGATTCTGCATCCTCTCCCTTCAGGGTCAGGAGCCTATCCCTCCCAGCTACTGGGATCAACTCTCACAAGAATGCACCCCAATACCTAGAGTGGACCCTACTCATTCTAAGGGCCCTCTCAAAAGCTGCTAGCCACCTGTCTATGTCATCCCCTCTGTGTACTTGGGCACTATACCCTTGGGAAGTTTGGGATCAAATGCACCACCCCGGGACATCTCAAAATCTCCATCATTTTCACTGCCACCATTTCTTTTGAATGCCTCCTCCCTCTCCCATTTATTCTTAGCCAATTCCAATTTCTCCTTCTCCAAGGCAATCAAAGCTAATTGAGCCTCAAGCTGTCTCTCTGCAAGGGACAGTGGTGGTTCCTGAGTAAGGCATCCTTCCCCACTCCCACCATCTGGCATCATATGGCTAACTCTAGTTATAATGAAAGAGGCACCATCCTCACCCTCCTCTTGGGTGAGGTTGGGGGGTACACCCTCCATCCCCCCTTGAATCTCCTCTGCTACCCCAACCCAGGCCTGTAGGGACTTAAGCAACCCTGACTTCCTAATCTTGTTGGAAGCAGGCAGACCACTAAGCCTACACTGTACCCTAAGATCAGCCATCCTGAACTGGGACAGTTTAGCCAGGTCCAGCTCCATGGTTCCCTAGTTTTGGGTCACAACAACTAGGCACAACAGACTTAGAACAATTTGGAAAAATCAAAACAATGGATTAAAAACAGTTTAGTCCAAATTCCAAAAATCAAACTCAAAAGTTTTGTTCTAAGGCAATTTAGAGGATTTTTATAATCTTAATTCACTTTACTGAAAGGTGTACTTTTTAAACACAAGTCCTCATCCACACCGCTGAGCACCAAATGTTGGAAAGTGGATTATTGGTAGGGGCAAATGTAGGTCTGCCACTGGCAATAAGGCCACTAACACATGATAGGACTCAGCATAGGTCTTAAAAAATTATCCCAATGCTCAACCCTTGGTAGCCTGGCTGTGAGCAGGCAGGCGTAACTTCAAAGACAGGTATGTAAAGCATTTAAAAACACCAATTCAGTAAATAATTAAGACACAATGCATAATAAAAATCCAACACCAATTTACAAAAATAGGTAATATTTATATCTTTAAAATGACACCAAAACGACAAAAATCCAATGTAGGGAACCGGAGATATGAATTTTTAAAGATTTATCACTTTATAGCACTTGGAAACCTATAGCACCATATTGGGCTATCTGGTCGCGATAGACCGGCTCAAAGTCAAAGTTTCAGGCCGGCCGCGATGGAGCCCTCAGCGGCTACCCCTAGCGGTAGGTCCCGGTCACAGTTTTTACCTTCGGACTTAGAAACTTTTCTGGAGCTTTTTCTCGTGGGGTCCCTCGATGCTCTTCACCAGGCCGGATTCGGGGAGGGTTCGTCGGCCTCGGATTTCTTCTACTCCCGGTCAAACTCTGGAAGTCGGACCTACGGAGCTTTCAGCGGGACGAACCTGGATGGCTTGGCCGGCTCGCGGTTGAAGGCAGGCGGCTTGGCTGGCCAGGTTGAGTCGGTCCCCCTATGGAGCTTTTTTCCAAAGTTGCTCCAAAGTTCTCCAAACTTCTGGAACTTCTTCCTGAAGTTCCCCAAAGGGTCCCAAAATGTCTCAAACTCACTCCAAGGGTCTGGAAGCTCCGAGATGGTCCTTGAAAGTTGAGGACTTCAGTTCCCACAATCCACTTGGACAAAACCCTTACAAATCCACTGGTAGTACTCCAGGTTGAGGATCCTTGGTGGTGATGTTCCAGGTGAGCTCTGTTAACCTGTAGCTTGCAGGGAGTCCACTCTTTAGTTCTTTTACAGGAAGGTAGTCCACAGGGCTGTAGTTTCAGCTGGTGCAGTCTTCAGAGGGCAGGCCTTAGAATTTGCACCTCAACTTCTCAGCATGGCAACGTCTTGCTTTCTTAAGTTTCAAGCAGCAGATCTGAGAGACTCTGCCCCTCTCAGATACTTATTCCAAGTTCTCTGGGTCAAGCAGGAGGTCACTCCTGACCAATGGGAGCAGGGCAACTCCCCAAGGGTATGACCACATCCTGTAGAGTGTGACATTATTTTGTCCCAGAGTGCACCAAATCCTCCAAATTCATAATGGCTGATTTTCCAGCAGGGAGGTAAGAGCTGGCTAAACACACCCCTAGGATGGCTAATTTTCATAGACTCTCCCTCTTGCATCTGCTCATTCCTTCCCTAATCCTAGCTCTGGCTTGGGGTCAAAAGAGTAGAGTGGTAACTGACACTGAGGCCTTCCCCTTCCCTTTGAAGACCATGGTTTACGACTCCTCCCCCTGCTCTGGCATTCCTGTGTAGCAGCACCCTGACCTCCCAGCAGTCAAGTCAAGGAAAGCTTTATTCGGCTGCTTTTTAAGACAGACATAAAAGCACATAAAAGTTATAAGAAATTACATTTCATAAAATTTGCAACTATGTGTCAGGTAAAAATACAATTCATTTTCAATTAAAACATGGTGCGACAGTTACAACTCCATGGTAATACATTTCCTGATTTGAAGCACCTTTTTTAAAAACTTTGCTAATCTCCATGCTATGTGCTCATTTTCCAATAGCTGGAGTAAAAACATAGCTGGTCGACAGTGTCTAAGCCCTAGATTTTTTAAGAGTGGAATGATCCAGACTTTCCTTGGCTCTACATAAAATTTGCAAAACAGGACTAGATGCATAGTAGACTGATCAGAAATGTTGTCACAAGGGCATGATGATAAATCGCACGACCAGTCATTCATTTTCGGCAAAGACACTAGTCTATGTATATTACCCAGTCTGAGCCTAGTTAAAAGGAATCTATCAAAGGTTCCAGGTACAAATGATAGGTAAGGCTCCATCGCCAGGGTTGTGCGTAACAGCTGATGTCGCCTCACAGTAAAAAAAAATTATGTTTCCCCTACCATTCTAATAGTTTCCAGTAACTGAAGGCCCTCTTTTTTTAAAATCTTTCTTGGGATCTCCATCATAGATGTAGGATTAAAAAAATATTCTGGGTGACCCAGGTCATTCATAAAGTCATGGACGAATTTAATCCAAGGAATCGATAAGGCCCCCTCTAACCTCAAGGTATCTTTTAGGATCTCCCTATTTAACTTTATCTGGTCCTTACACCATACTCTATGCCACAAGAGTATTGGTTCTAATTTTACAAGATCAGCTATGTAATGAAGACCCAACTCTTCGTGGCAGATAAATGAGGAAGTACTAGGGGGTACAGAAAGAATATGCCTTAAAAAGGTATTTTCAACTATTTGTAATGGGGTAGCATCTACGAAACCCCACGTCCCAGCCCCGTAGGTTGCCATAGTAATACATTTTGCTTTGTATATTTGTAACAGTTCTGGGGTGGTTTCCTGCCTAGTTTTTTGGCAAAGGTTACTAGAGCTGATGTAGATCTAGAAAATGCCAATTTTTTTGCAGATAGATTAGCAGCCCATGAATCACGCTGATTAAAAAGTATACCTAAGTAGGAAAAGTTTTTTGTTGATGATAGCTTCTTCCCATCTATATACATTTCTCGAGTCTTCTGGGTCCCTTGCCTACATCTCATGACATAAGTCTTAGCTATGTTGGTTTTAAGACCTAGGTCCTTCATAAATACACTAAAACTATCCAGAACTCTCTGGAGGCCGTTTTGGGTACGTGCCATCCATACGGCATCATCCGCATAAAGAAGTGCGGGAATAGGCCGGCCACCTACTTGGGGAAAGTCTTTGCCCTGCAGAAGTAGGGCTTCTTCTAATCCATTTACATAAAGATTAAAAAGAAAAGGGGCCAGGACGCAGCCTTGTCTGACCCCTCTCCTAATGGGAAAAGGTTGTGTACATTCGCCCTTCAGGCCATACCGGACACTTGCAGTAGCTCCATTATACAGCCGCCTTAGGAACATGATAATTTGCGGGTCAACCCCTACAGTCTCGAGGACCTCCCACAGCCTGTTATGTCTAACTGAATCAAAGGCCGCGGTAAGGTCCACGAAAGCCAAAAAAACACTTCCTTTTTTTACTCTGGTATACTTGCCAATCAAAATTGACAAGTTCAAGCTCTGTTCAATTGTGCCAAGGCCAGCACGAAATCCATACTGCAAGTCCAATATTATCTGACTATCCTCTGCCCAGTCTAGGAGGCGCTCCAGGATGACCCTCCCTATCACTTTGACCATGGAATCCAGGAGGGAGATTGGTCTGTAACACCCTGGGTCTTGTCTATCACCCTTTTTAAAGATTGGAATTATTATTGATTGCACCCAAGTCTGGGGGAAAAAGGACTTTATGCTGGCGTTAATAACCTGGGTTAAAATAGGCCCCCACAAAGGAACATTGAGTTTGAACATGTCAACATGGACCCCATCGGGTCCAGGGGCTTTACCGCCCAAACTATGGGTCAGGGCCCTATTCACCTCTTCCAAGGTGATTTCCAAATCAACCCGGTCATTATTACTAATAATACAATCATCGGGTTGCCACCCGGGATTTCCCTGCTCATTGTACACCTTAGAGAAATGGCCAATCCATGTTTCTTCAGCGATTGCAATTTCAACAGAAGGGCCATTGCTGGGGGATAATAAAGGGGTCCTCAAGACCTTCCAAAATGCAATATTATCTTTCTGCTGGGCCGCACTGTGTAAGGAGTCCCAGGCTTCATTTCACAGGGTTAGTTTTCTTTCTTTTATTGCCCCTCTATAATCTAGTCTAGCTTGCCTAATTTTAGACGGTGATCTAGGCTGTTTATGCAGTTCCCTTTTTAAGTTAGCATAAGCCCTGGTATATTTTCCATTAAACCAGCCGCAAGATTTCAATTTTTTACTTTGTTGCACTGTTAACAAATTTTTAACCTCCCTAGTAATATCATTAAAGGAGTACACAATAGCAGCGTCAGATGCAACATCACTGAGGCAAGTATCCAGTGCAGGCTTACACTTCACTATCACATTTTTAGTCAGCAAATCCGCATCCACGTTAGCCCACTTTAAAGAATAACCATTTGTTTTACTCAGTGCTACATTCCCCAGCAATAGATTTGGTTGCTTATGCTTTTTAGATCTATGAGTGGGTAGCCTGAGCTTTATAAAAAGAGGGAAGTGATCACTTATGGCAATATCACCCACCTCAAAGGAAAAGACAAAATGTGCATGGGAACGTGAAGTTAGTATAAAATCAATTGTGGTTGCAAACCCTCTCCCGTTAAAGGTAGGAGGCATACAGAATGGGTTGGCCAATAATTTGTTAGTGTAGCCAGGTCCAATTTAAAGATAAGCTCATTAAATAAATCCCCCGCTTTAGAGTGATTAAAATGAGTGCTAATATCTACTTCATTAGACAAACCACACATTCTATCGTCAGTATAATTGCATAGAGCACAATTGAAATCTCCCATCAACAAAATCATAGTATCTTTAGCTTTCCCAATGCATATATCTTGAGTGACCTCCATAATGTTCTTTACCACTAATCCTAGACCATCTTGAGAAGCATTGTTATATAAATTGATCAATATGATGCGATGGGTTGCATTTAATATTAGTTCTACTAGGTGATAGTGGGAGTCCCCCTCGTGGAAGTAAATATTGCTTAGGGGCATCTATTTAGAGATGTAAGTAGAGATACCACCTTTTGGTCTCCCTCCCAATCCCTTCACTGCCTGAGTGTGAAAGGTCTTAAAACCATTTATGTGAATGGATTCGGTTGCCCAGGTCTCCTGCAGACATAGAATGTCTATGTTCTCAATGAATTCATCCCATACAGGATTCTGTAGTTTTGTGCGTAGGCCTGATATATTCCACGAAACGGCAGAGCTAATGTTGTGGGCCGATGGAGACAGAGGTTTAATAAGAGTCGACCCGACTTCAATAGTTGGGTCCAAGCTATGTGACATCGGTAATCTAATGGTATCCTCAAGTTGTTCCGATAAGCGGACTAAGCTCACATGGCGACCTCTCCCACCTGTATATTCCTCTAGACACACAGGTGATAAAAACCTCCACTGGGTCGTCTCGCGTTGGTAACCCGACCTGCGGGAAAGGATCCAGGGGACTGATAGCTCGATACTCTCCCCAACCTCCAACCTTATCTTCAGGTGACACCAGTCAATCAACCCCATCCAAGCTACAAAGGGGGTTAAAGGAGTTAGATATAGGGATACCATATCTCTGTTGTAGGACGCCTCTGGTGTTTACTGCTATTGGTACATACTGGGGAACCAATGCGGGTTGGTAAAAAAAACCTAGGGGGACCACACTTATTCCCCATTTCCTGACCGGGTAGTAGCCGGTCATATCTAATATACTCCTAACCAAATCTGGAGACCTAAGAGTGATCACAACACAATCCCCTGGCAACAATTTAGGGGAACTTCCGACCCACGGGATTCGTTGTACCATCTTAAATTCAGAGAACAAAGCATTTGCATATCCTGTCTTTGTAGCCAGTAAGTGTAAAGCCTTATTTTTCAAAGTGGACCAGTGCTCAAGTTCTCCATGAGGAAGTGTGGGTATATTTGCTAAAATAATGGTATAGGGAGTGGCCTCCGGGGGGAGATGCAACTGCATTGGTTCAGATAAGTTGCCTCCCACCATATTTGAATCCGTTAAGTTATTACCATTCTGTCTCCCACTGTTCAATTTGTGTAGCTCCCCAGCCGAGTTTGCCTGTATTGCCTGTGTTGAAGCACATGAAGTGCGCACCTCCCCTCTACTGCCACACTGGCCAGGAACTGTAGAAACATGATAAATCTGTTGGGGAGGCAAAGTAGTATCGGTCGGCACCCCAGCTCTCAACTAAGGATTAACTATGGGCAAAGAGTCAGATGAGTGTGAGTTCTGCAACACTCTCATTGCAGGTATTCCCTGGGAATTTTTTTGCATAGGCCCTCCACTACTACCTATCTTTTCAACCTCACCGCTTTTCTGTACTACAGTCTGCGGGGAGACTAGTGAGCGTTTTGTGGCCCCTTCCAAGCTAAGTAACCTTTCCTCAATGGAGGATAACATAGTTATCAAGGGTCTGATTAGAGCTGATATTGTACCCTCCAGTTTTTCCCAAAATTCCGGTTGATTCGTATTTGGAACCCCTCCAGCTACTAAGTTATCAACTGAGGTCATGGGATGCTCCTGTACTGATACAGAAGCTCCATTCTTCGTCACCAGCCCTGGGCCTTTATGCTTAGGGGGCACTAATTTGATGGTATTTATTCCCTGCCCCCTCCTTTTTTTAAGTGAGGGGGCTGGTCCTTTCCCCTGGCTGATCTTTACTTTTTGGCCCCTCGTCAGGACATTCGATTTTGTAGTTGGATTTGATAAATCCCCTGGGTCTGGTGGATCTCTTACTGATATCGAAGACGTTGACAAAACTTCTTCCACTAAGGCCGGTGTAGGTAAATAACCCTCCTCAATTGGAGGGCTTTTAGCTATTTCTAGTTGTAGAGGCTGATAAATCTAGTGTATGATTTTGTAACCGGGATATGCCAGCTGACGGCTCGAGCGACAGCCTGCGCTCAGTTAAGGCGATTTCATGTATGAGGACTGATTCTGCCCTCTGAAAAAAGGCGTCTAGGGTCCCCACCACCCCCTGCCCTGTTAATGATTTTCGCCTGCTCATACTGACCCCCCTCACAGACACGTATATAATTAATACTTTTCCAAGTCTCTAAAAGTCCGTATCCGTAAGTATTATTAGAAATTTGAATCTGACAGTTATGTGGGCAGGCCAATAGCATATATAAACAAAAGTCAAAACTCAAGATGTCAATACCGTGGCCCAGCCCAGCCTCTTTCGGGCTCTGACGGGATCAGACGGGCCCGCCCTTGGCCTGGGCTTCGCCCGGCGCGCCCGCACGCGTCCCGCGTAGCAGAGGGTGGATCTCACTTCATAGGCGTGGTGTCGCTGTTGCCGTGACGCGGGCGGCTCCTGCCGCTACGCGCTCGGTATCCTGGGAGGTGTAGTCCACTTAAAGTGCAGCGTGCAAGTCACTCCAAGGACCCCCCAGCGAAGGTACAACACAGCAGGGATTCCAGCAGTGGCCCAGAGCAAGTACAAAGCGATACGTTTTCAAACTGCGTTTAGTTAATAACCTCTTGCCATGTTAACCTATGTGGCATGGGATTTGCAATGGGGAAAATGACTTGGGCCATTTTTCCAGCACTAGGGCTTATAAAAACATATTTTATAAGTACTCCGCCTATATCTACAGGACCCCCACCCCATGGAACAACTAGGGGAGACTTTGGGGGTTCTGAATCTGTAGAAATATTGCAGATCCTCCCTCCACAGTGCTCCTAGCATCAAAGTCGAATTTGGGCAGCACTTTATCACAATGTGGGGAGTGAAATGGGAAATTTCACTTAACCCAGGGCATATAAAACTCATTTTATAAGGGTCCACCTTATAAATACCTGCCCCCACCCCTGGGACCCCAAGGGGAGACCCTGGGGGTTCCTAATATGCCAAAACATTGTAGGTTATCCATTTTTAAGTGCTCCAAATACCAAAGTCGAGTTTGGGCACAATTTACTTTTTAAAACCAGTCATGGAACCCAGGGCTGCTTTTAAACTGGTCTCAGGCTTCAGCAGTGCACACATGCAAGTGCAGAAAAGGCTGCTGGCCTCTAAACTGCCATGCCCTACTATATACTAGGGACTGATAGGTAGTTTCAATCCCCCTGCCCTATTATGTACTAGGGTCTTATAGGGTAGGTCATGCCAATCACAGGGGTACCCCAACCCATAGTGTACCCTAGTATATGTATGTGTTTTCACTGTATTCTAAATGTGTCTCTTTCAACATAGCACTGGCCCTGGGCCTGGTTAGGCAGAGCCCAGGGTCAGTCAGAGTCAGTTACCACCAGTACCATTCAGCAAACAGTTGGGGGGTGCCCAGGGCACAGGATGACTTTGCAACACTGTGTATGAGAGGAATAAATAGTTGATGCATAATATTAGTCTCCATGCCTTTAATAAAATCATGATTTTCTTCCCATTAAAACTTTGGAAAATCTGCATTAATCAAAATGTATTCATTCATGTGATCCAACTAAAACAAATTAAGCACACATGATGGAAACTCATGCTACCTCTGATTCCCCAAAAGCACACTATTGCTTTTTCTCATCACACATGCCCTTACCAATGCAATGATTAAATTATTCACATAATTTCCCCCATATTTCTCATATTTACTTTGACCTCCCATAAAAGTGTATATTTGTTTTTTCATTACCTGATTTTTGCCCATTCACTGAATCCAAAGTATAACTTATTGGGTCACATGCTTTCCCCTTTTGAGCAGTATCTCTCTTAATAGTTACTAATGTGATAGTAATCAATAACTTGTTGTGTTGTTTTAGCTCCAGTCGTTGGATTAGACCCAGAACGGCTCAATTTGGCCCCACTTCTACATACCATTCTCAAGCTTGAGACAATGTTTCCACAATTCACTCCATCATTTGGTGAGTGCCAAATGATTTGCATTTGTCCGGGCAATAAATGTGAAGAATAGACCTGATGAATGCTTGGCAGGCATAACCCTCCGAAAGAAGCAGTACACCTGTGGGGAGTTGTCAGCTGAGTCTGGATGCGTGCGATGTTTGGGGTTTTGTCTATCTCCAGACCTGGGTGGGGCACTCATAACCTGCTTCACTTCAGTCCTGGGCTTCGCTGTTGTGGCTAGTATTGTGGGGGATCATTATTGTCTGCTCGATTCCTTATACTATTGGAGTATACATTATTTGGAAGTCAGGATATGGAGATGTGGAGATACCCTGGGTGGGTGGATTGCCAGTAGTTCAAGGGAAGAGAGTGGGTAGGTTATGTTTGAGGGGTGGGAGTGAAAACACGGCTCTGAAAGCGCACTTGGGGTCATTGTGATGCTCAGAGACCAGAAGTAGAGGTGACCAGGAGAATGTGGAGCACTGATTTGAGTACAAGGGCCGAAGGGATGGGGTGGGAGGGTAGAAAGGCTGTTCAGAACGTGTGTACTGTCTGTTGTGCAAGCAGATGTGACTCTGAATTCAACGGGGTAGACAAGGCGGATTTACATAAGATACAGAGGGAGGAAGAGAAGGATTCATGGAAAGTTGTAAGGAACATAGCAAAGGACATTAGGGCTTTTCAGATTTCAAAGAATTAGAAGGCATCTTGGGAGCACTGAGAGGGGGTTTTCAAATTCATAGGTGCCAGTAGAAGACGAGGGAGAGACCAGTAGAGTTTTCCTAATTTCTAAATAAGGAAGGCAGAAAAACTATAAGGCAGAGGTCGTCAAGCGTTTTTGCCGTGAGCCCCGACTAAGCAAAATGTTTTGAAGTTGCCCCCCCCCCTCCTCCGAAACATTATGGTAAGGATTGGGGGAGTGGTAGGGTCAGGGCTGACGGCAGGAGATGGGGCTGATGAGGTAATTTCAACTCATAATCCATACCAAATATGAGAGATATGAATGAGCAAATGCATCACACAAAAACAAAAGCTGACTGAAAAACACTACCCCCGTAATTAGGAGGATGTGAGCCCCTCACACTCCTGCATCCCAATGCAAATGTACCTGATATACTAATGACAGCAGTGACTCTGATAGAAGGCTGTCTTCTCTGTCTCGTACACCCTTTCCCCACCATGACTGGTTATTACTCCAATCTTGAAACAGGTTTTCTATTCCTTTCAGAAAAAAAATTGTTCCCATGGGTTGCTTATCCCCTTGCAGCAAGTGTACCCTCGGCCATAATGCTAGCACAGAAAATGGGCCCACATTTCCATTTTTGGTAGTAAAACAACCATAAATGGGGTGCAGTGGCCCCTCACACTCCTTGTCACAGTGCCACTCCACTGGTAATAATGGGCCGTTAAAAAAGCAAGCTCCCAAATCTCAACTCCTTCCTCAAGGCGTCTCTGTGAGGAAGCTGTCTCTGCCCATTTGTAAAGTAAATAAATAGCTCTCATATGGTGCTCCCTTCTCTAGTCCATCGTTTTGACAGAATCCATACATATGGCTCATTTCCTCCTTCTCATGAGCTATTACAGTCCCACAGGTCCGATCTATCCAGGCTCTCCCTCTGAAAGCAACACTGCTGGCTTCCTCCTGCCACTCCATTGACTAACCTGAAAGGACATCAGCATGTAAACAGAGGTTCCAGTGGGTGGGATCTATGGAGACTGATATGCCCATGCTTTTTTCATTTTACAAAAACAGTTCTCAGTTTATTTGTTAAAAAACAACTGTACCTGGAAAATTAATGTCGACCTTGAGGTGCTTTTGGCTGAAAGGTAAGAGCGTGTTGTGTCTCCTGCGCTCTGAAGCAGAGAGAGGGAGAGAGAAGAATCAGACCTTCTCACCAGAGTGCCTGCTACCTGAAAGAAATGCAAATGTGTGTAATTGGTCCATATTCCGCCCTACACCGCTGACAGCTCCGTTATTTGCCTGAAGGATGAGGGGCTCTCTGCACCTGCGAGCCGTGAAGCCCTATAATTAGTGCTGCCTGGCACGTGGGGACACACCCTGGCACGCGCCCGGGCCAAGACTGTGCCTGGCATCGACTGAAACAGGCTGGGCTAGGCCGGGCCACCCCTCTTTCTTTGGTTTCACCACAAGGTAATGGCTTTGTCCACTTTGGCTTCCGTGGTCCTATGATGTTTAAAGGCTAGCCTAAGTTGGGGTCATGGACTCTTAGAACCAGTAGAAACGCTGTTTGTAATTATAGCATGTGGAAACGCAAGGTTACAGCTGCCAAAGTGACATCAGAGTCTACACTAGATGGTTTTTACAGCGAGCAGTGGGAGTAAATATTAAGGAGATAGAACTCGCTGAGCGACACCTGTCATTATCTCCTTCTTGGAACTCAGATCATGGACCCACCCCTGCGATGGCGACAGCTGCCTCTTCCTATACTGCCACTCCCGCACAACTACCAGCACGTTTGGCTGCCGTAGGGGGCCCCTTCTAGTTTATCTTCTTCCAGCCCTATTATTATCACTACAGAGATTCGGGCGGTGGTTAGGAAACCCTGTGATGGGTCACCATGCTCAATGAATGCGAGTGGCGGGGGAAAGGGGAAGGCAAAAATTGCTGGGGCAAAGAGAAATAGAATGGAGAAAGGAACTAAGGCTAAGAGACAGTGACCGGAACACTCCTTGGCCCCGCCCAGCCAAACCTGTGTGCTTAACTCTGGCTCTTGCATCCAGGCATAAGCAACACTAGTCAATTCACCTTTGCCAGTTTGGGTCGAATTTGTGAGAGGATCGTGTCACCCCTTACGGGTGCATTGAACCCGATTTTAGATAGACTGGGGAAAGTGGAAGTAACCTTAAGAGACCTAAAAAGTGCCTTGCCACCCAGGGCTTTAAGTGGGATGAAAAAACTGGGGGGTCTCTCAAAGCGGCGTGGCCAATGTTATTAAGGGCGTGGCTTAAAAACACGTAAGCTAAAAATCTGTTTCTTAGCATAGTGTGCTGCCCGACTTGTATTTTGCTGTTTGTGTCATTGCATCCAGATATATGATACAAGTAACATCATACCTACAACAAGTCAGGACTATTGGCTTTGTCAAGTGGTTGTTAGTTGCATAAGATAAATAAGCAGCAACTATGGTTTGTATATAATATTGAAAAAGCTTCCACTGAAAGCCCTGGTGACATCAGGACAATGTTGCTGCTCCTGAGTTTCAAAAAGAGAAGGGAAATCCAGAGAGAAAATGACTCTCTTTAAAGGATTTCCCTTCCCCTACAACGCTCACCTGGCATGACGTCATGCCGTAACTTCTCCACTAGTGAGAAGTGAGCAGTGTGAGCACGGGCACATCGAAGTGCCTGTTGTCACTGCAGTCCGGAAAATAACGGACCGCCTGTGCCACGGCACAAAACAGAGCCCGATAGAGACCCGTTTCGAGGCCCCCTTTAAAAAACTGCTGGTGCTCAGCACCGGTGAGACCCGGCCCACTTAAAGCCATGTTGCCACCGCAGTATGCTGATCGGGCCCAGTCACTAGGCTTCACAAGGGATGGTCTAAGACACTCAGTCCAAGCAGTCTGTGGCCCAAGGTGCTATAGTGACCACCACCTCAGAAACACCCAACCAATTAAGGGCAGTTGAGGGGAGATAGGTGACATTACCACAACCAGTCAGCAGTCACGGGGTGATGTCAGTGGGGGCTAGGAAATGTTCTAACTACTCTTCCTGTACTAATCATCTTACACTTCAATTACCCCACAGGACTGCCCCTTATGTTGTCATTTTAAAAAATGTGCCCCGCTGAGAGATGATCTAAAGGAGGAGCATGACCAATTGGTTGATAAAGTGGTTCATTGGACCAATGGTAGATTGGGCGGGCAGCAGCTAGCACACAATCAAAATAATCTTGTACGGGGGGTTGCCTGGGTCGGCAGCTTACCGAAGCCCAATGGGAACGATTGCATAGTGGCTAATTTCAAAGACAGACAAGTGGCCAAAGAGGGAGTGATGAAGACCAACTCTGTGACCTCATATCCTTCAGTTATTGAGGCTCTCCCGCTTGGATACTTCCAAAGGCCACAGAGCAGTCTGATCGCTCCACCGCTGCTGGCCCAGCCTATTTCCACCTTCAATAGATTTGCGTCCATCTGGACCAGTTGGACTGACTACCCTCTGCTTTGACGATCTCTGCCCAGCTGGCCTCACCGACAATGAACAGTTTACCTGAGGGTGACTTTGTGAGGAAATATGTTCCATTTACCGCCACCGATACTTTTCTGCAGGAGGGGCTTAGATTTCAGCAATTGAGTGGAGGTGTCATATCGCCTCAAAACAGCATGCTTAGTAATGATAATGTAACCTTGTCCTCGATTACTACACCTGTTATTCTTTCGGCTGGGGAATCTAGTATTCAAGGAGATGGGCACCCTACTCTGGCCTCATGGAACATGGCAGCTTGGCCAGTAAGTGGGGCACAGACGATTGACATAATTTAGATATTTCTAATGCGGTTATTTATTTACAAGAGACTTGGTTCACCAAACGGTTTTTATGGATGGTTATGCCACACATTTTATGCCTGCTATCCCGAGTTCTGTGGGCAGGGCAAAAGATGTTCTTTTGACTTTCATTTCCCTCGCATTTCCTCCCCAGGTTACATGGCTGAATCTTAATTCCCAGCACTATCAACTCATTCTCTTACTGTGCCTCTCAGCTCAGCTGATTTTAATTAATGTTTATAACAATGTCTTCGAAACTTCCAAGATAGATTTGCTTAGGTCATTACTTAAAGATTTAGATGAATGTACAAGTAATATGCAGAACATTTTGTGGTGGTGCTTATGTGGGACTTTAACTTGAAATCTTGCAGCTCTCCACGTCTACTGCTTGCAGGTTGGTGGATGATGCAGGGTCCCACTTACCCACTTTGTTCACTGTTTGGCTGGGGATGAGTTTAACTGAATCATTATGATACACAACTTGCTATTTTGACTAAGACCTTGCCTATGATTCACTGACATTGAATCCTACTGTGTCACCAAGCTATTAGGCAGAGGTCCGCTATGACTGTATAAGGAACATGAACCTGTTTTCTGCTTGTTTTTTTATGTCTGGTAATCGCAAATCTATTTGTATAATTTTATGATGCGATGAAATGTTTTGTAATCCTTTGCTTGCCAAGTGTTTTTTATTGTCTATTTTATTATCATTGATGTGATCGAATAAAAATAAATTGATTGATTGAAAGGTAATGTAAGGGAGTATTAGCTGAGTTCTTCAATGCATTGTTTTAACGGACACTTATAAAGACTGTTTGCACTAGGTATAGTCTGATTACCTATTGCTAAAATAGATATTTTGAAAGCAATTGTTTTGTCTTAAACACATTTTCCGTCAGCCTGTCTTATACTGCATGTAGTACAATTTTAAAATAATGACCTACATGTTTACAGTGCTATCTGGCACAACCTCATAGCCCTATAAATACACAAGTCAATATTCCTTACTGCACCAACCAGGATTCAATTCTGTGAATCTCTGGTCACACACAGAGATATCTGCAGTGATCGCATTACCCAATTGAGATTTCATAAGGTAAAAGCGGATTTCTCACATCTTAGTGTAACTTGCATTTATTTGTCTTTTAAGGAGAGGGGGTTAATTTGTGTGCAGTAATCTTTGAACCTGCCACCACACTCATTGCCCCAACCTCAGAGGACTCAGGAGCACAGTTGTCCTGCTTTTTTATGCACTTCACCCACTGTAAATGAAGACAACCTGGAGGTCAGACAAATGCACAAGGTTGCGCTTCCAGGTCATCTTCATTTACAATTGCTTACAGAGGCATTTGCGCACCCCTGGAAATGCAGTCAGGGAACCCCAGGGGGTGCGACCCATAGTTCGATTTTTTTTTGCTGGAACCAGCAACAGCGAGCGGTGGCTGCTCCTGGTCGCCATCTCTTCACCTTTGTGAGCAGTCACCATCTTGTCTGCTGCAACGCGGACAAAACAGAGATTCTCCTCTTATGGTTCGATGATAAACTTTGTTTTCATCTGCAGATCAAAAGGTTATCCAGATCCTGTTTCGGCATTCTGAAATCTCTCAAAAAGTTTCTCTCGCTGCTCCCCATCTATGCTAGGAAAACGATTTTAAAAAGCAATGATCACCTCTCGCATAGACTATGCCAATGCTCTTTATGTCGGTCTGCCCGGCCACCTGCTTAAGAAACTGCAGATGGTCCAGAATGCTGCGCCCAGACTTTTGCTCAACCTTCCCAAGCGGGAAAATAGCAGCTCTCATCTACATGATCTGCACTACCATTGGGAGCGAGGGTGAGGTTCAAGGCCCTTGTAACGGTGCAATCTGCGTTTTATGGTCATGGCCCGGCCTACCTTCAATCCAGATTTGGTTTCTATTCCCCAGCCAGGCAGCTTCACTCTTCTAACAATCTCCTGGCAATTGTTCCTAGGGCTCGCAAACAGAGGTCCGGTGGTAGCTCCCTGTCCCATCTCGGTGCTTTGTCTTGGAACCAACTTCTGCTGGAGCTTCGTGATGTCCGTTCCCTGAGTATCGTTTGGATGAAGCTGAAGATATTCCTCTTCAGATAAAGCTCATCTGATGCTGTCAGTCTTTACTTTAATAACTTTATTTGGAAGCATAAAAGACATCCATAAAAGCATTTGCACAGAACATTCATCAATAATCATTTCATGCCATAAGATAAAAAAATATGTGCATAAGAAAAGGTACAGTATAGACACAAGCTAAAATTGTTAAAACATATAGCTTCCAATTTTCAAAGAACGTTGCCTTTCCTACCCATGTGTTTTCATACCACCCGCCATATAAGGCACTTTCCTTATCAAATCGATGTTAAGAACGTATAAAACTATGTTACAGTTATTAAAGTGTGATAGTGCAATGTATTACGCATTCAATGCCAATTTCTCTTAGTCCCGTGAATCATACTGCCTAGACCCATCAGACATATATGCCTTATGCCCTGTTCTAGACCATAACTAGTGACAAATTCTTCCTGGCATAAAAAACTGCCCATAAAAAAGATGACATTCTACAACAAATCTCTAGAGTAGGCAGTGATTGCAAAAATAAATATGCAGGACGACATTGTGTAAAGTGTAATGGTTTAATCATCGGTAATACATACCGTTTTCTAAGTTGACTGTAGAATTTGCAACAATCTGGGGCATCGTAACATCACATGGGCAGTTTGTCAGTTTTACGGACAAGTCATTCATATCTAGGAAACTAATTAATCGGTGAAATATGTCCAATCTTAGGCGAGTCAGAACAAACCTGTGCCGCTCGTTTAATACAGTTTTAAGATAAGGTTGCATATTAAAAGTAGTTACAATCAATAGTTTTTTTTTAAAACGCCGAGTTTAGGGACTTCAGTTATCAGTTTAAGATTTTTCAAGTGTGTCATTCCTTCCTTTTTTAAATTATTTTTACTAATAGTATCTAGCATTTCAGGCTTCTCAAAGTATTCAGGATGGCCCATGTCACAAAAAAACTCTGGACATATGCCAACCACGAGATACATAAATATGATCTTGATTTGAAGCAATCCCCTATTATCGCTCGGTTGAGACCTGTGTGTTCTGAAGTCCAGATTTTATACCACAGTAGAATTGGCTGTAACTTGATTAAATCTGTAAGAAATGGAGCACCCAGTTCGGCATGGCATACATACACTGATGTACTTTTGGGGGGTTACAAGAAGATATCTGAAAAATTAATTTTCTATTAATTGCATGTCTGCACATTTTTTGTATCCCATACGCCCGACCCATAGAGTGCTATACTTAGGCATTTAGCTTTATAGATTGTCATCATCATCTCAGATGGGTTAGAGCCCACTTGTCTCGCAAAGCTTCTGAGGGCCATGCAAGCTTTGCTATATTGTAGCTTCCTATTAGCAATGGCCTTATTCCATAAACCATCCTTGTCGAATAAAATCCCCAGATAAGAAAAGGTGTCAGTAAAACCAATATTTGTGCCATTTATTTTTATATCTTTGCAAGTCGTACTGTTCTGCCCGCACTTCATAATGAAAGTTTTTGTTTGGTTAACTTGGAGGCCGAGTTCCTTCATATATTTGACAAAGTTGGTAAGCAGGGACTGTAGGGCCAGAGGGGTGCGAGCCATGAGAACGGCATCGTCAGCGTAGAGGAGGACCGGGACAGGGCGTATTCTTATTTGTGGGAGATCTTTTGAGGATGCCACGAGTTACTCACCCACGCTGTCTATATATAGTCAGAACAGGAAAGGCGCCAAGACGCACCCCTGTCTCACCCCTCTCTCCACGTTGAAAGCTTCGGTACATTCTCCTCTAGCACGGTATCTAACCCTGGCTCTACATCCCGAATATAAATCTCTCAGAAAGCTAATAATTGATGTCTCCATCCCCATGTCTTTCATTTTTGACCATAGTTTAGCGTAAATAATGCAAAAAAAGGCCGATGAAAGATCGACGAACGCTAGGTAGATCTTCCCCTTTTTGATGTTAACGTAATTCCCAATACACATATTCAAATTGAGACTCTGCTCTATTGTCCCAATCCCAGAGCAGAAGCCGTATTATAGATCGGACATTTTACTTTGCATTTCAGCCCAGTCCTGCAATCTATTCAAAATTATACGACCCGCTATCTTTACTAAAGAATCAAGCAAGGAGATCAGCCTACAGCATGCTGGGTTTAGGCGGTCTCCCTTTTTGTAAATAAGTACAGTGATTGATTCTCCCCATGATGACAGAAAACGTGCTGTACAGCTGGCCCTCAGTACTAGAGTCAACAAGGGCCCCCATAAAGCAATGTTGTCTTTGTATGAATCTACTGGGATTGCATCTGGTCCTGGGGCTTTACAACTTTTACTTGCTTGAATTGCATTGTTAACTTCCTCCAGGGTAAAAGGAGCAATGGAGGCGGTTTGTGAAGGAATTAGGGTATCAATTTCGCTGTGTCCCTGCTCCGATGCTAGTACCGTGATGGGCAAAGAATAAATACTGGCAAAGTGCTTTATCCATTCTTCCTCCAGTATTGCAAGCTCAATCCTAGGCACCTCATCTGTACTCAATGGCGAGGAATTAATTACCCTCCAAAAGGCTCTATTATCACTGCTAGTACTTGCCTCTGTAGGGACTCCCAGGCCATCTCCCTTAAATATAATTTCCTCCACTTCACAGCCTGCTTATATTCGGCTCTACAGTGGCGAAGTTCAATAGTGCTCCTAGAGGATTTATGTAATGCCTCCTTTAAGCGTTTGTGGGCCTTAGTACATAACGTGTCAAACCACCCTCTTTCCTCCTGTTTTGCTTTCTCTCTCACCACAAAAAGACTCTCCTTTGTACCCTGTGTGATAGTCAGGAAGGCCGAAATAATTTCATTAGCAGGAGTGGTGCCATTTAGGCATAACTCAAAGGCTAAGTTGTTTAAGGAACCATTCCGGGGTAATCTGTGTCCAGCGCAGGGTGTACCCATTACGCCTTGCTAATTCAATCCCTTCCACTTGTGGGACAATTTTATCATGCCCCAGTTTAAAAGGTAAAACTGATGATAGTTGCAAACTCAAAGGAAAATGGTCACTTAATGAAATCAAATGTGTAAGAAAGTTAAAAGCAAGACCAGCACAACAGTTGGACATTAAAATATAGTCAATAATGCTATTGTTGTTTCTCCCATTGAAGGTTTTCTTGCGCATAGCATAAGGTGAGGATATTTCATTTGCAAATGTCAGATTTAATTTAAATATCAATTTATTGATCTTATCACCATATATACTATGTTTAAAATGGGACTGATCTTCATCCTCTATGTTTGTCATTCCACATATTTTACCCAACTGTGCATCACTTTGACGCATATTAAAATCGGTAAACAGCCCTTACTACGAATCCGTCACCCCGCATGTTGTTATAACGCGGTCGTTACAATGACCGCGTTGTAACAACGCATACCATTACCCCGCAAGGCGTAACAACGACTTGCGGAGGGGGGGAGAAGATGTTGGATTTAAAATCCAACACCTTCCCTACTGTCCGCACAGACTGGAGTTGGAATAGTAAATTATACTATTCCAACATCCAGCGCCCCCTTCCGCAAGTCATTGTTACGACTTGCGGGGTAATGGTATGCGTTGTTACAACATGGTAGTTGTAACGACCGCGTTGTAACAACATGCGGGGTGACGGCAAGCGGAATAAAGAGACATAGTCATTAAAATTACCCCCATAAAATCATTGTGTGTGTTCCATTGTCTGTGTCAACATGCTTCAGATCATTGTTCAATTTCTGCAAAGTGTTAGTTATTTCTCTCGTGTTAGCATTGTTTTAGAAATTGATTATTATTAGTCTAGCAGAGCCTGTTGAATCACATGCTATTATTTGGTAATACACATTATATGTGACCATGGCAATGTTAGTAAATTGTAAGCTATTGGAGACATAGGTACATAGTCCCCCCTTTGCCCTGCTGTATCTCAATGGAATGGCCGGAGTGAAATATGTCCTATACCTATTTATATGAGTGGGCTCCGTGAGCCATGTCTCTTGTAGACAAATAATTTGGAAATCAACTATAAAGTCTAGCCATTCTGGAATTTGTATTTTGTTCCGCAAGCCTGCCACATTCCAAAACAAGCATACGAGAAGTTCGGGGTTAACTTGTGTTGGATTTTGTATGTTATTATCTGTCAGAGGAACTAGCATGTTACTACTAGCTGATTGAGGGGGTCTTTCTTGGGTCAACAAGATTTCCTCATGCATTGTCTGAGAGATATTCCCATCATCAAAACGTTCTGTAAAGGGATTTCTCGTAACATTTTCCTCACTGTCTATGCAGGCCCCCCTTAAGTCAATCCAGCCCATCCAGAGATGGCAAACAGTGGAACCGGTTATTGGTTGGCACTAGATAGTTTGGGTGTCTCATTGGTCTTGGATCAAGAATGGACTGTGATCTAGTGTTATTAGTTGAAAGTGCAGGTTGATAAATATAGCCCAGAGGGCGAGACGAAATATCACTCACGGGGACATTGGAGGTCCCAGTCCTATTCAGGACTATCTCCACCAACTGTGGTGTTTTAAAAGACAGAACTACGCAATCACCACTCTTTTTTTCCCTTTCCCCACCCATTTGAGTCTCCTTGCCATCTTGAAATTGTTAAATAGATGTTCAGTTAGACCCGATCTAACACCCAGCCAGTTTAGGGACTTATTTGTTAGTGGGATCCAATTCTCCCTACTATTAGTAAGTAAAGGAGGAACATTAGTCGGGACTACCACATATGGAGCTGCGGCCGGTGGGAGATCCAAACGGTCATTTATGTGTTCTGTTAGCTCTCCAGGTTGGTTGCTAATAGCTGGAGTAGCTGCAGCAGATCCAGAATATCTTCTGTCCCTAACCCCAGCACAGGGCATACTTGATTTCAAACTCTCCCCACCCATCCCTCTAGCATTTTGGGTGCCTATATGGCTAAGGGAGCATGAGTTTGGTGCTACTGGTGCAGTATTGTTGTTTACACTCTTGGTTAGGGCCTCCATTATCAATCAAATCAATCAAGGGTTGGTGAAGCGCTGCTACTCACCCGAAGGCTCTCAAGGCGTTGAGGGGGGGGGGCAGCTCCCGGATGTTCACTCTGATTCATTGAAGAGTCAGGTCTTGATGTCCTTCATGAACTTGGAGAGTGTTGGAGTCTGACGGAGGTGGAGAGGGAGGGTGGTCCATGCCCTGGCTGCGAGGAAGGAGAAGGAACGTCCTCCTGTTCTGGTTTTCTTGATGCGCTGCACTGTAGCCAGGGAGAGCTGGGCTGAATGGAGGGATCTTTGGGCTGCGTGGAACGAGAGGCGGTGGTTCAGGTAGGTAGGTCCAGTGTTGTGGAGGGCTTTGTGGGCGTGGGTGAGAAGCTTGAAGGTGATTCTCTTTTCAACGGGGAGCCAATGTAGTGTCCGCAGGTGTTGTGTGATGTAGCAGTGGCGAGTTAGGTTGAGGACTAGTCTGGCAGAGGCATTCTGGACATTCTGGAGTTTGCGGGTGAGGTTCTTGTTGATACCGGCGTAGAGTGCGTTGCCGTAGTCCAGTCTGCTGCTGATGAGGGCATGGGTGACGGTTTTTCTGTGCTCGAGAGGAATCCAGTTGAATGTCTTTCGTAGGAGACGGAGGGTGTGGAAACAGGAGGAGACGTCGTTGATTTGGCGGTTCATTTTAAGTTCGGAGTCCAGGATGATTCTGAGGTTGCGTGCATGGTCAGTGGGGGAGGGAGGGTTCCTGAGGGCGTGGGCCACCAGGTGTCATTCCAGGCATCGGGGTGTGGGGCCATGAGGAGTACTTCAGTTTTGTCCGTGTTGAGTTGTAGGCAGCTGTTCTTCATCCACCTGGCAACAGCTTCCATTCCTTCTTGGAAGTTGTGTTTGGAGATGTAGGGTTCGTTGGATAGTGACAGGATGAGTTGGGTGTTGTCTGCATGGATACAATGTTGAGTCCGTGGTATCTGATGATGGGTGCAAGCTTGGCCATGTAGATGTTGAACAGGGTGGGGCTGATGGAGGATCCCAGGGGAACTCTGCAGGTGGTCAGTGTGGGATCCGAGAGGAAGGGTGGGAGTCTGACCCGCTGCGTTCTGCCGGATAGGAATGAGCGGTCCATTCGAGGGCCTTGTGCCGGATTCCTGCGTCGTGTAGTCTCAGGGCTAGGGTGCGGTGAGATACAGTGTTGAAGGCCACGGAGAGGTCCAGGAGGATGAGGGTCACAGTCTCTCCTCTGTCGAGGAGGGAGCGGATGACGTCTGTCGCGGCGAGGAGGGCAGTTTCGATGCTGTGTTTTTTCCTGAAACCAGATTGGGAGGAGTCAAAGATGTTGTTTTCTTTTATGAAGGAGGTGAGATAGCTGTTGGCGGTTTTTTCGATGACTTTCGCCAGGTACGGGAGTAAGGAGATCGGGTTGAAGTTTTTGAGGTCGGTGGGGTCCGCCGAGGGTTTTTCAGGAGAGGATTGATCTCGGCGTGTTTCCAGTCATTGGGGAAGGAGGCAGTCTTGAAGGAGCAGTTGATGATTCGTTGAAGCTCGGGGTGATGATGTTAGCGGCTCTGTGGTAGATGTGCTGGGGGCAGGGGTCCATGGGGGCCTCGGAGTGGACTGACTTCATGGTCTCCAGGGTGTCATCGATGGAGAGGGTGGTCCAGCTGTTGAGTGTAGGCTGCGTGGTGTAGGGAATGGTGGGTGTTGGTACCGCGTGTAGGTTGTCGTCGTCAAAGTTGTCATAGATGATCCTGATTTTGTGGTGGAAGAAGTTGCTGAGTCTGTCGCAGAAGTCTTGGGAGGGGGGATGTCGGATGACTCATTGTTGGGTAGGGCGAACTCTTAGATGATGCCGAAGAGTTCCTTGCTGTTGTGTGTGTCGGCAGAGATTCTGTCCTGGAGTGCTTTCTTCCTTGTGTATCTAATGAGCTTGTGGTGGGTGGCAGTGGCTGCTTTGAAGTTGTCAAGGTCTGCTGTGGTTTTGGAGTTCCTCCATATCTTTTCTAGGAGTCTGCAGGTTCGTCTCGATTCTCTGAGTTCGAAGGAGAACCAGCTGGCTTTCTTGGTGTGTGGGATGGTAGTTTTCTTGACGGGGGCGATGGTGTTTGCGCAGTCGGTGAGCCAGTTGTGCAGTGTTCGGGCGGCTGCGGTAGGGTCATCGTCCGTGGCGGTGGGAGCGGAGCAGCTGAGGGAGGCGGTGAGCTGGTCGTCGGGGATCTTGTTCCAATTCCTGCGTTGGAACTGGTGTTGACGTTTGCGGGTGATGTTGGTTTTGAAGGTGGAATAGACGCAACGATGGTCCGTCCATGGGAGTTCGTAGGTGTGGCTGAAGGTGACGGAGTTTCCTGCTGTGAAGGTGAGGTCGAGGGTGTGTCCTGCTGAGTGCGTGGCTTCTGGTACGATCTGTTTGAGTCCGATGTTGAGGAGGTTGTCCAGGAGGGAGGAGGAGTAGGGGTCTTGGAGTTTGTTGAGGTGGAAGTTGAGGTCTCCCAGCAAGGTGTAGTTAGTGGAGTTGATGGCTTGAGGGGTGAGGATGTCGGTGATGGAGTCGGAGAAAGGTGCGCGGGGACTGTGGGGTCTGTAGATGAGGGTGCCTCGGAGGGTGATGGTCGGGTTGGTCTGTATCTTGAAGTGAAGGTGTTCCATCAGGTCTGTGGACCCGTCGGTGTGGGTGCTCAGTCGGAGGTTGGGTTTGTGAGCGATGGTGATACCTCCTCCGGGGCGGTTGGGGCAGTGCTTCCGGGTGATCTTGTAGCCTTCGGCGATAGCGATCGCGATGTCAGGTCCAGAGGCGGCGTTCAGCCAGGTTTCTGTGAGGAAGGTGAAGTCGGGGGAGGTGCTGTTGAGGAGGTCCCAGATTTCTACGGCATGTCTGTGGAGGGAGCGTACGTTGAGGAAGCTGCGTTGCAGGGTTTGGGGTGCGGTGGAGTTGTGGCCGGCGGGTTGAGGTGGGTCCTAGGTCTCGGCAGAGAAGAAGGAGTGGTGGCAGTGGCAGCAGGTGAAGGGTCCGTGGGTGTCGATCAGTGAGGAAAGCTTGCAGTTGTTGTCCTTGCTGGTGTTGAGTGTGTAGAGAGCAGAGGAGCTGTAGTGCTGGCGGGTTGGAGGACCAGGGTCCCTGGCGCTGGTCGCAGTCGGATTGCGGACGGGCGCAGACGGGCTTGCCTTTGACATGTCTTCGGCGCGCCCGCTGCGCGCAGTCACCATTAAGTAGGGGTTGGGGAAGGGCGGGACAACTGGGAGGCGGGAGGTGGGAGCATGCTGGGGGAGGGGCCGCGGGGCAGCAGTGGTGGGAAAATGAGGGCAGTCCGTATTGTGTAATACCGTAGGCATTTGTCCAGTTGAAAAAATATTCAAAAGTTCCAAACAGGAATTAGTTCTTGTTTCATCTTTCATTAATCGGGTTTGTATTGACCCCAAGAAGTTATTCACCAGCTGGTCAAGGAGTTTAAATGCCTCTGCTAAAGCATCTAATTTTCTAATAATTATATTATTGTTAGGGTCCGAATAGGTCTTTACCGGGGTTATTTCTATTTGATGCTGACCCTGTGTTTGTCTATTTGCTCTCTTATTCCGCATTGGCTCTCTGCTAGGGCGGGTACCTATGGGGTGGGTTTGTGATTTTCTAACCCGTTTAGGTGGCAGTGAATTTGATTTGGATGGAGAAATACATTCAGGAAGGTGTTGAATACATCTGTTTACCCCGTTAGCCCCTTCCCTACCATTCTCGTTTCTAAGGTCCTTGCCTTCAGTTATTCTCACAGGAATCTCAGGGCCATTGAGAAGGACATGGGCCGTTATTGCCGGGGCCATTTCACAGCCCCCGTTTGTTAACAGAGATTCTTCAACGTTTGATATTTGTTTGTCAATAGCCCCCATGGCTCCTGTGATGTACTTTAATAATGACAATTGAGATTTATCTGGGGAATTAGTTTTGCCCACAATTTCTGGATGCTTCCTCTTGCCCATACTCAGGGAAGGTTCTAACAAGGGTAAGATTGTTCAAGTAGTAATTCAAAATAAAAATATCAAAGTGAATCGAAGTAGTACGGCAGGGAGATGCTATGTAGCTACTACAAAGATAATTATCAAACTGTTGTACCACCCCACCCACAAAATATTATCCAAGGTATCTCTACCCCTCTCAATCAATATTTAAATGACCAATAGATAACCAATAATAACCGAGATATGTTCTCCCTCATTAGCTAGTCAAATTATTGTGTACACAGTTAGCAAGTCTTATAAACTCCTTCGGTGTCTCTTAACTTCTGTTTCTGAGAGTTGCAACCGTGGGGTTGTAGATAAAGACCGATGGTAAAAGCCTCCCACACGTGGTTCCAGAACATGAAGAAACAGTGAAAAGTCACAGCCAAAAAGTTGAAATAAAGTCAATAAGAGTACCTTGCTTCTAAGGGTCCCGGTGTCGCTGTTGCTGGAATACACCATCCAGTCCATATCAAGACTTTAGATGACACAAAACAACTCCCAACGCACTGATAGGTTCAATTTTACTGGCGGATGTTACAGCACTTTGTCATTACAAGCATCCCCCTCTGCCCGCTCGGATTAGAAAAAACAAGTTTGGGTAGACCTATAATTGGAGCCTATTCTTTTCAAAGTCAAGGGGGTGGCCCCGACCACCTCCTCCTGTCGCCAACGGGCGCAGGACAGGCCCGGGCTTTGCCTGGGCGCGGCACGCACGGGTCCCGTGCTGCGGGGCGGCAGTGATGGATTTAAGTGCCTCCAGGCACAGAGCTGTCATCACTGGGGGACCGGGGATTCTGGGAGGTAGAGTCCTCCCCTGGTCCAGTCCCAATCTCACGATGCGGCTAAGGTGCTGGCTTGCTGTCTACCTCCTAGGCACGTGCCGGGACACTCCTCAGAGTAGCCGTGCACGATATAAATGCCCATAACATAACATATCCGTCATCTTCCATGCCCCAGTTTTGTAGGGTGTGTGGAATTTCCAAGCTGGGTGGCTGTCTCTCAGGAATGCATAGTCACAAGATTCCAATCTGCGGAGGTGGGTTCCCCACTGCTGGCTTGCCTTTATGTTGGTCTGTTCCCTCCGTGTTTTCCTGCTCTCCGTGTCCTACTCAGGAGGGGACTTCTCAGGGTGGATCAGGATGGTGTCTTTCAATGTCCTTTCAGTATTTGCGTCCATGGAGTGCACTTGTTTGTGCAGTGTGGGGTTCCCCAGTATTCCCATAGGAGTTGGCATCAGCTGTTCTCGGGGTTGGCCCCTTCATAGACAGCAATCCTTAGCATAAAGCACGCAACATCGCAGTTAGCTTGCGGCCATTGAGGAGAGATTTGCAGGTGTCATATGACGAGGCATAGTAAGAAATGGAGGGCCATTGTCTGTCCTAATCTCCTCAAGGAGACCAAACAGGGTCAGGACCTTCTCTAGTGCAGGGCTGACGTTATGGAATGCCGTCGACTCAACTAGCTCCACTATGGGGTATTTAGAATGGCTGTCTACTACCACCAAGGTGGTGCGTCCATCCGGGAAGCTGACAAAATCGAGGCTGACTTTCTTCCATGGGGCCTCACTGTGTTCCTCCATGAATACTGGTGCTGGGGCTTCTGGGCTGCTGGTCACTTGGCAGGCCTCACACTGTTGTACAAGGTCATCCATGGCTGCTTCTAGTCCAGGTCACAACACCTTATGTCTCAGACGACTCTTAGTCTTGGCAGCCCCTTGGTGTCCTCCGTGAGCTAGCTCCACTACTTGGCATATTAACCCAGCTGGTATGATGATGCGGCACCGTCGTAGCACTAGGCAGTCTGGGGTGGAACTCTGCTCATGTCTGACCCTCCAGAGTTGCATCAGCCACTCTTTGTCTAGGCCTCCCCACTGGTTGACATCCTGCAGGAACGTGCGCCAGTCCCCTTTTTGTAGTTTTGCTGTAATTTTCCCAAGTACCACATTCTCCTTGGCGGCTTAGCTGATTTCCTACAGGCTCGGCACACTCCCCAAGCCAGGATCTAGATGTACTCCTCGGTTTGTCCTGCATCTTTCTTCACCTTGCTGTTTCCTGGTGAAGGGTGTCTGGAGAGGAAGTCAACTGGGTTTCGGGAGCCTTGCAGATACACAACCTCAAACTTATACTGCTGGAGTTGTATCACCCACCATTCTATTCTGGGTAGAGGATTGGGCACAGTGCCTCTAAATAGTCAGACCAGTGCCTGATGGTCTGTGACTACATGGAAGGGTCCCCCAGTGAGGTGAAAATTGCCACAGGTCCACTTGATGGTTGGGACTTCTCTCTCTATTTGTGCACATATTGCCTCCGTCGGAGTGAGGGCTTAGCTTGCAAAGGTGAGCGGTGACAACAGCCTTGGTTCCTCCTCTTGCGTCAGTACCGCCCCTCAGCCCCACTGGGGTGGCATCAACGAGAAATTTCATTCTCTGCTTGAGGGCCAAAGTAGGCATTGTTGACTTCCTGAGGAGCGCAGCCTTGATACTTTGAAACGACTCATCCTCGTTGCGGTCAAAGGCCCACCGGGCATCTGCTTTTGTAAGGGCATTGAGAGGTTCTGCAATGGTCACCAGGTTAGGGATGGAATGCATGTAATATAAGACCAACCCCAGGAAGCTGCAGACTTCTGTTGCAGTGCGGGGTAGGGTGCTTGCTGGCTCACCTTGACTTCTGGGGGTCAACCTCGATGCTGTCTTTGGTGAAGACATAGCCAAAGAACTCAATGCTTGTCTCAAAGAATGAAAAATGTTCGTGATGAAGGGTGATGCTGTGATCGCACAGTGCAGGGTGGATCTGAGTCGGCAGTGAAGTTCTTCTGCTGTTGTGGAATATATCAAAATATTATCACGAACAGTCATCACTCCCTGGAGGCCTGAGAGAACCTCTCGAGTGGCATTTGGAACACCTCAGCTGTGGACGAGATCTCAAAGTTCAGGCGCCTGTACCTTCGCAGGCCCAGGTGTTTGGAAAAAGTCATAATATACCGGCTGTTTTCATCAAGCTGTAGTTGGTGGTATTCAGCATTGAGGTCAAGCTTTGAAAACCACAAGGCCCCATTGAGGTCGGAGATGATATCGTCCATTGTAGGTGGGATGTGGCTCTCCCGTCTGATGGCTTTCTTAGGGAGGGTGCATGTCTATGCACAGGTGGATCTTGCCAGGTTGCTTAGGTTTTACTGCGATGACCATCTGTGACACCCACGGGGTAGGCCTGGACACCTTCTCGATGACCCCCAACTTCCCCAACTTGTCCAACTCCTGCTCAACCATCGGTAGTAGATAGAATGTAATTCTCTGGTGTCCCAATGCCACTGGCTTGACCATTTTGTCGTTGTGCAGCTTTACTGGGGGCGTTCAGATGCACACAAACCCCTGGAATAGGTCAGGGAACTTGTGTGTGAGTTCATCCACCTGAAACGCCTGCATGTTCTGGGCAAAGGATACGAGACCAAGGTCTTCCGCTGTGTGGTAGCCTAGGAGGATCTCAGCCTCTCCTTCGATGATGTGGAACTTCGCCAAGCTCTCCTTGCCGTTAGACCATACTGGCACGGTCATTGTCCCTTTGAGCGGCAGGAGCATGTGCCCTCCATTGGTGTAGATGCTAGTCATGGATTGCAAGATCGTTGGCTTGGGGTGGAGGCATCGGTATTGCTGTTAACACATCATGCACTTGTGTCGATGAGGGCCCTGATGGTCATGCATGCTTCATCAACTTCGTATGTCGGTTGGAGCGGTCTGTGTTCCTTGAGGTGCTCTGCGAAGCATATGAGGAAGACATCCTCATCTTCCAAGGGTGACTCTTCTTGGGGGTTGTTCGATCACGTGTGCCGTGGGGGTCAAGCTTTTGTCACCCAGGTCAGTCAGTGAAAGCTATCAGACAGCTTTTGTCGCTGGTGTCTGCCATCTGTGGTTTCGGCCCCTCAGCTCTCCCCGGCACACCTTCACAAAGCAGTTGAGCTTGCACAACTGGAGCATGTCTTGTCTTGGGCCAGGAAGTGTTCTAGGCGGTGTTTGCCTCTCCTGCATTTCTGGTTCTGGGTGTTGGGTGTAGGTGCCATCAACTTAGGACGGGTGCTTCTGGTCCTGGTGAACACTGGGTTCATGACTTCAGACTTGATGATGAGTGATATGCTGCCGCTGTGTTTGTTGGTCAGCGCCATGTACATTTCTGTGGTATGCACCACTAAAAGGTCATGGGATTGTGCAAGGGCAAGGAAGTCGTCGAAGCTGATGTTGGGTTGTCTCAGGATCAGCCCCTGGAGAGTCTTAGACCGAAAACTTTGGATCATCTGAGCCTAGATCTCTTTTGGCTGGTTATCAGCCATATAAGAACTTGCAAATTCTCAGAGGTGGGCATGGAATTGTCAATTGACTCTCCTTTGTGCAGGTGAGCTTGGTGCAGATTGAAATGCTCAAAATCTGGGTTCAACTAGAGCTCAAAATGGGCATTCAAAGCCCTCTCTGCAACATCATAGTCATCATCTGTGTCATTGTGGTGCTCAAGCAATTTGTAGATCTCTTCCCCCGCGCAGTAAAGCAGGAGGCAACATTTGATGGCACCATTGGCTTCGCGGGTCACCCTGAAATAATTGTTCGGTTGGCCTACCCATGTCTTTCATCGGGGGGCCACAGTGGTGTGGTTGGCCAGCTCACTGAAAAGCTGGAGTGCCAAGACAAGGTTGTGGTGCAGAGGTACGGGGGCACGTGCGGTGTTGATGTCAACTAGGTACTTTGGACATTCGGGTCAGTGTGTAATGCAGACGGTCTCCACTCGTGTATTTGTGGTCCATTCTGGCCGGTCGGGCAGTGTTGTAGGGCTGGAAGGCCACTAGCCTCGGATTTACTGGGCCAAAACAGGACTCTACAGGACCAGTTGGTGGACAAGAAACACTCATGCTGTTTGTTGGTGACACTCGGGCTGCGGCCTCCAGCTGGGACACTGGGCTAAGAAGCAACCAGGTGTTGCGCCCACAATGAGACCTGACATCAAGCAGGTAGCCTCGCTAAGGCCTCCGATGCAGGCTCGCTCTCAACACAGGGAGATGACGTTGCAGGCCCGCAGTCGAGGCCTGGCTCCCACTCGGCCGGGTGAGCAAGGATAGGGCCGCAGACACAGGCGCATTGCCCGGAGCAGTATCACAGGCAGGGCCAAGAGGGCAGTGCCACTGGCAAGAGGAGCGCCATCCCAGGTACACAAGCAGTGGATGCACAGTATGAGGCATGAGGTTGGTGCCGCTAACAGCAGCCAGCAATGCCGCAGCAGAGCAGAGGCAGCGGTGAGGTGACAGCGAGCACGAGGGCTCTTCTCATCGCCACTGTAATGCAGGCAATAAGTATACGTGGCTCCAGGTATACACTCTGCCTGTGTAAGACCCCGAGCGGTC
This sequence comes from Calotriton arnoldi, assembly GCA_963921515.1. Lineage (NCBI taxonomy): Eukaryota > Metazoa > Chordata > Amphibia > Caudata > Salamandridae > Calotriton > Calotriton arnoldi. The sequence continues at coordinate 895,309 of CAWUFW010006241.1, read as the reverse complement.
TCATGCTCTTTTATTTATACACTCAGCCTCACTTGGCTTTGGGGGTTGTGGTGTAACAGTTCCAGGTCATGGGGTGGGCCATAGAGGCCAGGTAGCTCACTACAAGTAGGAAGTCAGCCGTCCACGTGATGGTCAGGTAGGCCACATTTACAATCTACGTAGGCCCAGACCGCATTGCACAGCTTTGAGTTAGTTTTGATTAAAAACAAACACAAATGCCCATTTGCATTAGTTTGTAAATACAAACCTGGATTTTGCGTCAGGTCTGAGTTAAAAAAGCCACACCAACACAACACAGAGGGGTAGATTTACTAAGCTTTTGCGCCGTGTTTGCATCACAAAAGTGACGCAAACTGCACAAATTCTTTGTTTCTAATTTGCTTTCCAGCGCTAAACTTGTTTAGTGCTGGAAATAACATAAACGTAATGCGAAGCAGCGCTATGCACTGCTTCGCATTACTTTGCGCCATGGGGGCGTGCCAAGGGCGGTGCATGGGCGTTCCCATGCAACCACCCAAGGTTTCTCACGCTAAAACTAATTTACTAAAAACAGTAGATTGGGTTTAGCGTGAGAAAACTGCGCCCTTTTGAACTAGGAGCAAGGAAAGAGAAATGCTTTCATTTCTCCTTCCTTTTCCGACTTTGCAAAATGCGTGCTGCACTGTGCAGCAGGCATACAAAGTGGGAAAAGCTTTCCTTCGTGTCTAGGCATAGAATTTGTGCAGGGAGGGTATCCTTCCTGTACAAAACCTATGCTGGACTCACACACACCCTAGCGCTATGGCGATAAGGTGTGTGGGTGGCGCACAGCAGCTATAATCAGCGCAGGCGTAAGGGAAAAGGGAGGAGAGAGCAATATCTTTGAAAATATGGCGCTCTCCTGCTCCCTCTCTGTCGTCAACGCAGCGCAGCCTCACTGGGGCGGGGAGGGGGGGGGGCTGCTCTGCGTGAATTTTTCGTAAATCTCCCCCAAAATCTTTGTAAATGATCTGGGTCGTAGCATCTAAGAATTGTTAGACGTTGGGTGAGGATTTCTGTTTCTTACTCAGCTCGTACATGCCTTCACAGCCCCCTCCCCACCACAATCTAGCCTCTTCGTGCAACCGAAGAGTTAAGTAAAGCAGCAGTTACCGGATCTAAATGCATAGTCTGTCACTCTTAGTCCGACTGAACGTGTTTAAGAGTTATTTTTCGTTTTTTCAGGAGCATTGGAATTAGATAGATACTGTTGAAGCGAATTTATTTCATTTTTGAATAAAGATTGCCCTCTACTGACGAAAAGAACAACATCATTTACATTAAATGCCTTTTCCTTACAGAAAAAAAACACAGTAATCCAAAATCATAAACCACCTAAATTGCATTTACAAATTAGTGGGGGAAAAAACGCTCATTTAATCTTCATTGCGGATTCAAAACTGAATAAATATTTCTTGTTGAATGCTGTCAAATATTACACAGTATATAACTTCCCCTCTGACTCCTTCTTTAATTATATCATCAATAGGCAGGGCCCCTGGAGTTATGGAAAAGATGATCAATTTACAAAGCATGGAACATCCCGTCTAATGTAAATTATACAACGCACTTTAAAATTATTAGTTTGTTTTGATGTTAAAAAAGAGGAACAATAAAGGAAAGCTTCTGCTATAAAACTACATGGGTTTCTTTAAAAAGAAAATAGTACAGTTTCAAGAGAGCCTAATTAAAATGTTGTAACCAACAAAGCAACATTTTCTCTCGTATGGAAGCACAGCAGCTCTATTTTAGCAACAGCGTCCTAACAGCACTGGGCCCTGTTCGCGATTCCATTTCAAAGTTTCGGCTTCATTAATTACTGTGATATATTGCCCTCAATGGATTAATAATGAGTAATTAATTTTGAAATCCTCTATTTTTCATTTGTTTAGAAAATTACTGCATTAAAAATATCATTCAGTGTGCTATCAGTTTCGTTTTTTAACCAGTGGATGTCACTGTTGCTTGCTAAAACTACTCTCATCTTATGATTTCAGGGGCGACTGCGCCCCCATACCTCTCCATATCCTGCTCTTCATTTGATAATAACTTTGACATGGTGTGATGAATCTTCACAAGATTTGGCAGAGGCTTGGAAGTATTAGTTTTCCAATGGCATTATGTCAAGTATTGTGCCAATGAATCGGAAAGGGGGGCAAAGTTAATGAAGTCAATAAAAAAAAAAATTTGCTTATATCTTTGGCACTGTTTGATTAATCTGGATCAAATATGGCAAGCAGCTAGCAAGTTACACCCAGGGCAGATATTTTAGGTTTCCTGGGGACCCAATGGGGAGGGGCGTAAGGTTAAGGGGAGGAAAAATATTTTAGATTCAATAACTATGTTGACATTGTCCTTGGATTCTGGGTGAGATTTGACAGACATGGAAGACATTAAGGGGGATATGTACAATAGAAGAGGCAGAGTGAGGCGTTAGACGTCATGGCTTAACGCCTCACTCTGCCACTTCTGAAATGCAAGGCTGCACCATATTTACAGCGATATGGTGCAGCCTTGCGTTTCTCCCTGCAATGGCGCTACACTCAGCAGTGTAGCGCCAACGCAGGCACCCTTGCACCATAGTGCAAGGGTGTCTGCGTGCAGGGGAGAATTGTTTATGTGTAGGAAGGTGTCCCTTCCTGCACATAAACAATCCTGAAATGCCATTTTGTCACTTTCATGTGTGCTGCTTAATGCAGCACACATGAAAGTCACAAAATGGCATTTTTTTAAAAGATTGTTTATGTACAGGAAGGGACACCTTCTTGTATATAAACAATCCATGGCATTTTGCTTTTTTCATGTGTGCTGCACAAGGCAGCACACATGGAAAAAGCAAAAACGAGGATAAATAATGCATTTCTCCTCGTTTCGCCAATTTAAGACCTCCTATGTACGCTGCCCTTGTACATAGGGGGCAGCGTCAAAATCAATGGGTGTTGCGGTGGAAAACCCACCGCAACACCCACTGCCCACCCCTTTCACGCTAACCATAGCGTGAAAGGGGACCTTATTTACAAGGCAGCGTTAAGCCACGTTAAGTGGCTTAATCCTGCCTTGTAAATAAGGCTAAGCCACTATTGCCACCACAGCGTTGATAAAAGTGACGTTGTGATAGTGATAGGGGTTGTACATATGCCCCCAAGTCTTATATTGGTATCTTTAAGCTTTTGCAGATCCATCAAGGGGTGGCTGAGTTAAAATGGGACAAAAGAGTGTTCTGCTAATAAAAACATTAGCTCAGTGTAACAAATTTGCATCAATTTGGCAGAAGACTTAAAGAATTGGTTTTCTATCGGTATGTTACGTTTTCTACTGGTCCATCAATGGGATGAAGGCAAAGGTGAAGAGGTGGCAATACAATGGTCAATTATTTATAACTTTAGCATTGTTTGAGGAGTCTTCATTAAATGTAACATCAATTAACGAGTTACACACATCCTTTAGGCATTTTACGGTTTCATGCTGATGCAAAGCAGGGCGAGTTAGGGGGTGAGGGGGTTGTGAAAACATTTTTATTTGCTAATAACTTTAGCACTGTTTGATGGATTTGCACAGCCTTTGGAAGAGACTAGCACGTTTAGTCCACTCTTGGTTTTCTCAATCTTATGTAGATCCATTAAAGGGATGTGGGCATATTTCAAAAGGGTTCACAGAGCTGTTCATCTACTAACAAATTTGTTACCATTCAATGAATTCACACAAAATTTGGCAGATATCCAGCAGGTTAAATTTGTGTTGGATGTGCCAAGTTTTGAGCAGATCTGTAAAATAGGGGTGCAAATATAAATGGGACAATAATAGTATCATTCACTAATAACTTTGGTTCTGTTTAATGAATCTGCATTAAATGTGGCAGCCAGCAAATTAAGCTTGGTGCAATACCAGGCAAGGCCTGAAACCAACCCTAGCTGTGCGCATCCGAAGTGGGTTTAGCGCAGGTCTTAGCTGAAGACTGTGCACAGTACAGAATGGGTACCTAGCAGGTGCATTCGTTGCCATTGGCTTTTGGTGTAGCCTGGTTTGAATCATCTTGTCTTGAATGAATATTTCAATATCCAAAAGTTTAACTATTTTTATTGTTCATGATTTGGAAGTATGTTTTAAAATCTTGTGTTGTTCCATCCCATAATATAAAGAAATCCTCAACGAAACAAAACCACATATTGATTTGATCTAGATGTTAATCATTTTCAGAGACCCAGGCTATTTGTTGTTCCTACCAGCCCATCTTCAGATTAGCGTAACTTGGTGAGATGGAAAATCCCATTGCAGTCCCTCTGATTTCTTTACATATATCTTTGTCAAAGCAAAAGGTTTTGTTGCATAGGCACATTTCAATAATCATCCTGTTGTGCTGGTAGAATAGATGTTCCTTTCCAAAAAATAAATTATAGGCTTTGATTCCTACATTGCGCTTAATGCTTGAATATGAAATCACACCCATTGTTAAAAGCTTGTAATTTTCCTGCTCTTTTATAATCTGTAAGTGCTGTAGAAGATCACCAGTGTCTTGTAAGTATGAACTAAGACCTTTTATCATTGGTTGTATAAAGTAGCCGATGTAATTAGATATCGGTTCATATAATGATCCCTTGGCAGAGACTATTGTACTCCCTGAAGGTTCTTTTTTTGTTTTTATGATTTTTTCACAGGAAGTATGTTGTTGGAAAAGTGGGAGTTTCTATTTTTGCTCTTCTAAATTTATCAAATCCATTTGAACCCATCCTTCAAGTTTTTCCTTGAGTCCTTCCAATGCTGTTTTGTTGGGTTCGCTTTCAAATTTTTGATAGCAAGTTTGGTCATGTAACAGGCAATGCACTTCTTTTATGTAGTAATTTTTAAGATAACAGTATTTCCTCCTTTAGCCACACTTTTGATCTCAATAGTGTGATCTGTTTGTAGCAATGGTGGAGCCTTTCTTTCATCTGCTGTTAGATTGCCCTTTGTGTAATCATGTCTCTGTTTGTTGAGATCGTTAATGGCTAATTCTTTAAATCAATCAGTAATAAGATTTGTGGTTTGCCACTTAGTGCTGCCCCTGATTGGAAACATTCATCTGATCATATGTCTGTGATTCGCAGATTTCTTGCATACCACTGTAGGTTTGTTAATGCAGTTATTGCAGCGGGTTCTTCCATGGCTAAATGTGTTTGCTCTGTTGTCTATTCATTTGCGGGATTGATGGTTTCCCTCTTTTCTCAGCAAACTCTTTCACCAGTTTAATTTTCTGGGTGAATTTATAAAGTTCAGTTCTGGTCTGTGTGATGACAATATGTATCATTGGACAGAAATTCAGTCCCTTCTTAAGGACAAATTCATCCTGACCTGTCAGGATTCTGTTTGAAACATTCATTATTGACAACTTCTGAATTACATCTCCTTTTGTTTGCCCCTCCTTGTCTGCACTCCGTTTGGTTTTTTGGTCATTGATCCTTTGTCTCTTTTTCCTCTTCTGGTGTTTTGTTATTCCTCATCCAGTCACTTCCTCTCCCTTTTCTGCATCCACCTCTTCTGCATCTGCCCTCTACCATGACTGATACCCACAACTTTACTGGCCACTACATCGATTCCATGTCCAAAATCATGGACACCCACTAACTCCACGCAAACACCTCCTACACCCCACCCCATTCGATTTTCAAGCATTCCCAAATAATACCCCATCCCACCCAAAAATAACGCCACCTGGGTTAGCTTCAAGACCCTTGATGAGAATGACACTCTAAATCAATTGAACTCCTTGAAATACTCCAACTACTTCAATGATCCCCTCCCATCCAAACTCTTAAATGACTCCATTCACCTCCTGCTCCCACTATGGACTATGATAATTAATGCTTCACTCACCCAAGACACCTTACCCAACTGCCTTAAAAATGGCCAGGTCGGCAGCATCCTAAGAAACCCAGCTCCGATAACTCTGACCCCAACAATTATAGTCCCCATCTCCAACATCCCTACTTTGGCCAAACTCTTAGAAAAATGTGTGCACGTACAGCTTCACTATCATATAAAACAATTCCAACTCCTTGACCACTGTCAATCAGGCTTCTGATCGGGTCATAGCATTGAAACTGCTTTGATCCACATTGTCGACAATGCCCTTCGCTTACAAGACCAGAATGAATCTTGCCTCCCGATACTTCTGAATCTGTCAGCCGCCTTTGACATCATCAACCATGCTTCCCTTCTAGCCCTTCTAGATCATAGGTTGGGCCTCTCCGGCACTGTGCTTAAACGGTTCTCCTCTTTACACAACAGATCTCAGTGCATTCTAATCAATAACATCCTTTCTGATAAGTCTCCCTTATCACTGGGCGTTCCCCAAGGCTCTATCCTCTCCCCAACGCTGTTTAACCTATACATGAAGCCCTTAACTGAAATCCTCAAACTCTCTCACATCTCCTACCACAAGTATGCTGATGACACTCAACTGTACAAGAAAATCACCTCCCTTGAGGACATCCACACCCTCAACAACACCTTAACAAAAACACAACATTGGCTGTCTCCTAAGCACCTCAAGCTCAATGCCACCCTCCACCACTCCCATCGTCATAGACGGGTTCCCTTTTCTCACAGCCCTAAATTGCACTCCACGCATCGTTGACTCTGTCAAATCTCTAGGTATAACCTTGGACAAAGACCTCTCCATTCAAAAGCATATCAGAGCTATAACCAGAGGAGCTAACCATCAGTTGCATATTCTTAAGAAACTAAAACCTGTTCTTCCTGCAGCAGACCTCACTACTGCGGTTCATGCATCTGCTCTATCAAAATTAGACTATGCTAGCACTGCCATGGTGGGCCTCCCAAAAACCTCACTTGCACGACTGAAGGCTACACTGAATGCAGCAGCTAGGCTCATCCCATGATCAAAAAAGAGTGATCATATCACCCCAGACCTCCTTGCTCTGAAATGGCTGCCCCTCGAGACCAGGATTCACTTCGAAATTGCTTGCATGACCCACAAGGTGCTGCACCACAATACCCCCTTCTACTTGACCCAAAAACTGACCCTATTGGGTGGAAACAGAGCCTCCAGAAGCACAAGCTCCTTACTTCTTAAGTCACTAAAAAAGTTTAAAAAGAAAACCTACAATCGATCCTTCTCGGGAATTGCTCGGAAAATTTGGAACGCTCTCCCTACTGAAATCAGATGCAACCCTTGCACATCCATCTATGCGGAGCCTGGGAGCCTGGTTCTTCTTGTTTGCAGAGAAGTCACAAAAAGGATGAGGGAGAGGGGGTGGCCGGCCGGCCGGCAGGTAAGTGATTTTTTTTTTCAGAGTTTGTACCTCCAACCATTTATAAAATTCTGGGGGATATTCTCAAGGACTGGCGATACTTATCGCCAACGCCAGTTAGCGGCAGTATTTTTATTGCCGTCCAACCCTGAAATCTATCTCCATGTTAGCGGCGTATTATCAAGCCGCCGCTACATGGCGATAGTACCAGGGAACGGCGGTGAAAACTGCCGCTAACATCATCGCGATGGCGATAGGGAAACCAGCGTTAGCGGGCGTTAACTATCTATTGGCCCATTAGCGGCAGAAAAGTCCCTTCTTCACTCCCGGCGATAACTGCCTTGGTGTATTCTCCCTCTTACTACAATAAAATGTTTTGAAAAGGTTCGCTGCAGCTTTAAACAGATTAACAATTTATTTCTTCCAAGTGTCCAGGCCATAAATTCCTCTCAATTCCCTTTCCCCTCTCCTTGTCGGAATTAATGAGCTCAGATTTGATCAGGGCAGTGATGTGTCCAGAGCCAAATCACACAACAGCGCGCGTTCGGTAATGGAATTTGCATCCAATGCATACATAAATCAAACATATTTCTGGACATATTCATATGCATAATGTCATTTCATCCAGTGCTCTGCGCTGTGCAGGGGGAGTGTGGTGGGGGTCCTGCGTCTCCCTCGCGATTTCTCTCTCTGTGGCGGTGAAGGGCTTCCTCTCATGGCTGGGCTCGCGTGCCGGGCCGCGCGCATGACCGCTGAAAGGAGCTGTAATGCACTGGGTGAAGTGGCATTCTGCAACCAACCCCCACCCCCGAAAATTGGGCCATGTTTGATATCTCTAGCTGGAATCTGTCACAGCCTTTGGTACTGGAGAACAAGGAGGCTCATTAGCACTGACTTGCAGCAGCACCTTCACTGTGCATGTGGTGAGTGGCAAATGGGGTGAGAGGGCATGGGCCTGAGAGATTAGGGGTATCAGCTCCTCTGTTTTTATACTTATTACCCCCAATAAGGTTAACATATTTTGGGGCTCTGCTCTTACATTTTTTGCATCTTCCTACTAAAACTTCAAATAGTATTCCAGGCGTTTTTGTCAAAATCACCACCTTTAAGCAAAACGACTCTCAGATAGTTCATAAAGGGTGCCAGTCCTAGGATGGTGAGCGGGCATTGACAGAGTCTATTTCTGTCTTTCTGTTACTCAACATCAGTATAAGGGATTGCTTCAGTGCTGTGAATCTACAGGAAGAGTGGCACAGGGTAGAGGGAGAACCCCCTGTTCACTTCCTCTAAAACCTTCATTGCATGAATGTTTCCTGGGAATGGGACAAAGCTGGCAGAAACGCTCAGCTTGCTCAGTAGCTGCTACCGGGTGAGTGTGTACGTGTGTGTGTGTGTGCGCACGCATGAGTGTGCGCGTGCATGCCTCAGAAAGATGCACAGAGCAACTCAGGGGTATATTCCCAAGGACTGCCGATACCTATCGCCAAGGCCAGTTAGCGGCAGTTATTGTATCGCCGCCTAACCCTGAAAACCATCGCCATGTTAGCGGCGTATTAACAAGCCGTCGGTACATGGCGATAGTAACAGGGAAGGGGGGTGAAAACTCATGCTAACATCAGCGCTATGGCGATCGGAATTCCTGCGTTAGCGGGTGATAACGAGCGAAAGGCCCATTAGCGGCAAGCAAACTCCCGTTAGTCAACCCAACTTTAGTTTTCTTGCCACTAATGCCAAAAATTGCCTATCAGTCAACCTCCAATAGTAAATATGTATAAAATACAATGACATGCAGAATGGAGCAGCCAGGGCCAAGTGCAGCACACATCAACAACCCCTGCAAGCCAGCCAACATCCAGGATGACCATGATGAGAGCCATGATGCCTTGCTGGACCTGCATCTGGAGCCTTGATGCCTCGCTGGACCTGCATCTGGAGCCTGGAGTGGGATGTAGAGGAGCTGTGGAGTCGATGAGCCGTGGCGGTAGACATTGAGGCGTAACGATCGCCCGTACCTGGTGGTGAAGTCTGGCAGGTTGCATGGAGACACGTTGCAGAGCTGTGTGAGAAGACCGCCTTGCGCCCCTTGGAGCTGTTAATGGTTGAGGCGCTCATGCGCACCAACGTAGTGAGGTCTGCATCGCAAACTACGATCCACCACTACACCGGGGTGCACGGAGGGGATCAGCAACGGTGTGTGCCGTCTCCCTGCATCACAGGCCGGATGATGTTGGGCTGGCCGTACGCTGTGGAGGGTGAGGACCCTGTGCTATGCCGAACTTCTGTGGTGTGAGCGCTGAACCTACACGCCTAAGGGGGCCCTGCTGCATCAACTGCATCAGGAGGTCCACCAGCGGACTAGGTGGCGACTGCTGTACCCAGCCTAGTGAAATCACACCTGGCTGAGGCTCCTGCTGGCTGATTCACAGATGTTGAGAGAGTGCAGTGGATTGCGCCACGGTGTAAATGTCCATCAATCAATCGACCAATCAGGGGTTTATAGAGCACGCTACTCACCCGTGAGAGTCTCAAGGCGCTGGGGAGGGGGTGGGTTCAGCTCCGGATCATTTGAAGAGCCAGGTCTTGAGGCTCTTCCTGAAGGTGTGCAGGGTGGGTGAGCGTCTGATGTTGACTGTGAGCGCGTTCCAGGTCTTAGCTGCGAGGTAGGAGAAGGCCCTCCACCTGCTCCGGTTCTGCGGATGCGTGGGGTCTCTGCCAGGGCCAGGTCGGCGGAGCGGAGGTTCCTTTTGGGTACGTGGAATGAGACTCTTCAGTTGAGGTTTTTGGGTCCGAGGGTGTCGAGGGATGCGTAGACGTGGGTGAGTAGCTTGAATGTTACTCTCTTCTCGATGGGGAGCCAGTGTAGGTCTTGTAGGTGCTGTGTCATATGCTCCTGTCGTGGGGTTCCGAGGACGAGTCTGGCTTCGTAGTTCTGGATGATTTGGAGCCTGTGTAGCAGGGTATTGTTGATTCCTGCGTAGAGGGCATTACCGTAGTCCAGTCTGCTGGTCATGAGTGCGTGGGTGACGGTCCTTCTGAATTCGGGGGGATACACTTGAAGGTCATGCAGAGGATGCGGAGGCAGTTGAAGCAGGTGGAGGCGACGGCATTGGTCTTGCGGGTCATGGTGAGGGAGGAGTCTAGAATGATGCCAAGGTTCCGGCCGTGGTCCGTCGGTGTGGGTGGGTTTCCGAGTGCAGGGAGCCACCAGGAGCTGTCTCATGCAGTGAGGGAGGGTCCGAGGACGAGGACCTCAGTCTTCTCCGAGTTCAGTTTAAGGCAGCTGTCGTTCATCCATGCTGCAACGTCTTCCATTCCTCTTGGAAGCTGAGTCTGGTGTATTCTGGGTTCTCCGTGAGAGAGAGGATGAGCTGTGTGTCATCAGCGTAAGATACTATGCTGAGCCCATGCTGTCTGACTATGGTGGCGAGGGGGGCCATGTAGATGTTGAAGAGCGTGTGGCTGAGCGAGGATCCTTGGGGTACTCCACAGTTGATCTCTGTATGTTCGTAGAGGAATGGGGGAGTCTGATCCTTTGGGTATTGACGGAGATAAAGGAGCGGATCCAGTCGAGGGCGGTTCCTCGTATACCGGCGTCGTGGAGTCTGTTTGCGAGAGTGCGGTGTGAGATGGTGTCGTAGGCTGCGGAGAGGTCTAGTAGGATGAGGGCCACAGTGTGGCCCTGGTTGAGTAGCATGCGTATGTAATTGGTGGCAGCAAGGAGGGCGGTCTCGGTGCTGGGGTTGCTGTGAAATCCGGACTGGGTGGAGTCGAGGATGGCGTTCTCTTTGATGAAGGATGTCAGCTGGGCGTTGATGAATCTCTCAGTGACTTTGGCTGCAAAGGGAAGGAGAGAGATGGGCCGGCAGTGTTTCAGGTCCGTCGTGTCGGACGAGGCTCTCTTGAGGAGGGGCTTGACCTCTGCCCACTTCCAGTCATTGGGGAAGATGCCGGATTCGAGTGAGGTGTTGATGGCGGTGGCGGCTCTGTGGTAGATGTGCGGTGGCCAGGGGTCCATGGGGGCTCCTGAGTGGGTGTTCTTCATGGTCGTGGAGGTGTCTTCGGTAGTTGCGGTTTTCCAGGTGGTGATGGTCGGCTGCTTGTCGGTGGTGGGGAGGGGGTTGTTGACCGGAGTCTGTTCGCTGTAGTTTTCGTAGAGGGACCTGATTTTTAGGTGGAAGTAGGAGCTGAGCTTGTTGCAGAGGTACTGGGAAGGTGTGACGTCTGTCGCTTTGCTGGGTGGTTTGGTGAACTGCTGTATGATGTTGATGAGTACCTTTCCGTTACAAGCATTGGTGTGGATTCTGGTCTTGATGAAGGTCTGCTTGGTGGATCTTATGCGCTGGTGGTATTCATTCATGGCGTTCCTGGAGTTGTTCTGGTCTTCGGTTGTTTTCCTGTCCCGCCATAGTTCCTCGAGGCGTCTGCAGGAGTGCATGGCTTCTTGGAGTTTGGTGGTGAACCAGGCGGCCTTTAGTGGGCGTTGTTTGATGGGGTGGTGGAGGGGTGCGAGCTTGTCAGCGCAGCTGGAGATACAGCGGTGTAGTTCTTTGGCTGCGGAGTTGGCGTCGGTCGTGGCGGAGGGGGGGTCATGGAGGAGGGTGGTGTTGACGTGTTCCTCTGTGATCTTGCTCCTGTTCCTTCGAGGTGGGCGCTGGGCGGGTTTGTGTGCGGTGGTATTTTTGAAGGCAAAGTGTACACAGTGGTGGTCTGTCCAGAGGGGCTCTGTGGTGTGGCTGAAGTGGATGTTTGTCCCTCCTGCAAAGATGGGATCGAGGGTGTGTCCGGCTCTGTGGGTAGGGGTGGTGACGAGCTGCTTCAGTCCAAGGTTGTCAGAGTTTGTCAAGGAGGGTGTTGTTCGGTGTAAATCTATGGCAGTTGTTGTTTCTTCAGGGGTTGAGTGCGAGGAGGGTAGTGGAGTTGTAACAGTGGAAGGTCTTAGATCCAGGGTTCCTGGCGCTGGCCGCGGTCGGGTCATGGAGGGGTGCAGACGGGCTTGCCTTTGGCGCACCAGCGGCGCACCCACTGCGCGGCCGCACAGCGGACGGCAGCAAATAGGGGAGGGGGGAGGGAGGCACAGCTGGGAGGCAAGAGCGGGAATTGCCAGGGGGCGAGTCGCTCAGCCATATCACACATAGATGATGCACCCCCAGTGGCAGCTCATCCGCTATGGCGGAAGAGCGTTGCCCCACTGCCTTCAAGCAGTGCAGAAGAGGGACAATCTTCACAAGATTATTTACTGATGTTATCATGCTATGTATCCTTAGCGGGTGGGAGGGTGGGTAGGACTGCTCCACTCATGGAGCAGGGCAGGGGCGGAGTGGCATGCCCACTCAAGTGCGCAATGACTGTTCGGTCGGCCCACTCTGGCAGCACAAAGCAGTCATGAGCACTTCCCTGTTCGCAATGCAGGCTGCATCACAGCCTGCATGGAGAACATGCCCACCCCTCCAGCCCCTGGCTGCATGCCTTGTCCCGTTGCCAATTACCAATCCGACCGCCACATCGCAGCGTTGAGATTGACTCAGGGGAGTGAGCCTGGCTGATGACTTCCTGTTCCTGGAAGCAGACACAGGAGAGCAGGAGCTACGAAGACACGGGGCCCGGCTTCGAGGTAAGACTTCCCTCATTAAAATATTCACAACACCCGCTCACACACACATCCCCACGTCCACGCCCCATCCAGTATTCTTTCAGGAGTTTACCACCTCACAGCTGTCCAGCCCCCCCCCAGCACTTCTCAATGGTGGTCGCTGTGCGCTCATGCACAGCGGGCGTACCACTCGTGTGCCAAAGGCACATACGTAGTAACAACGCATGCCATAACATAGCATTCTATTCCCATGCATACTAATACTAGGCACATTGCAGCAATGGGCTAGGTGTTTATTGGCGGAGACATAAATATCACTATTCACACTTCAGTGAGTGCAAGCCTGAACTTACCTTTGCACCCCAAAACAAACCGTAAACCCTGGAATTCCATTTTGAGCCCCCAAAACACACACAAAAATCATATTTCACCCCATAACACACCCCAATTTTCATATTTCACCCCATGACACACCCCAATTTTTATATTTCACCCCATGACACACCCCAATTTTTATATTTCACCCCATAACACACACCCCAATTTTCATTTTTCACCCCATAACACACCCCAATTTCATGATCCGACATCCAAAAGCCATACCCACCCCAAATATTTAAAATTACCCCATTACTGACCTCACAATGCGTTGTTATCAACTGCGATGTAAAGGCACCTGCGTTGTCAGAGTTGCGTTGTTAATGATGTACTGCCTGCGTTGTAATGGACATCTCCCGTGCCAAAGGCAACCCATAGGCTGGCCTGTTTGCATCTGTCTGCCCCTGGACCGCGCTCAGCACCAAGGAGACTTCCTCTTGGACACTCCACCGCTACGACGCCAGCACCCTCCTCGCCATCAACCCTGGCTGCCACCTCGCCAGCCAGGATCAACCTCTGCTCCGGAACGGACATCGCCATCGCCATCACTGACGGATGAAGTATCACCCGCAAGGAGCACCCTGACCGTCAAGGAGGAGGCATTGCCATCACCTACCGGAGCACACTACGACTGGCCACGCACTCTAATGACCCAAGGGTGAGCATGGACCACCTCAACTCCCAGATCGGGACCAAGCCCAAGCACATCCTCTGCGACACCCTCATGTGCAGGCCCCCCGGCCCTTGGCCCCCCATTCTCTCATACCATTGTGGACCTCATTGCACCCCAGGCTCTCCCATCCAACGACGACATCCTACTCGGTGATCTCAAGTTCCATCTGGGCAAGCCCAGTGACCAGAACACCACCACCTTCTTGGGAACGTCCCCAACATCAGACGTAAGCATCAAGTCACCTCAACAAGCAGCATAGCAGGACACATGGTCGAGCACGTCTCCTCCGCCAGCTGAACCTTCAACTACAGCCACACCACCGGACTCTCCTGGACCAACCATCATTGGATACATCACGTCATCACCATGCCCACCGTTCACCACCGCCATCATCGCACACATCGCAGATGGATCAAGGCCACCGAAGTACGTCTCGTCAACTCCCTCAGCACCACCACTACGCCTACGCTTACAGATGATGACACCGCAGCGCCCACACACAAACGATGGATATCCAACTGCGCCAACACCCGGGCACCCCTCATGGACGGCACTGCGTCAGTACCTTCTGCCTGCCTGATGGCAGGCGTAAGGGTGACGCAGTGCCACAGGGATAGGCTGGCAACATGCATTGCTGGAGTTGCGTCATGGTTGTGACACAACTGCAGCAATGCTCAGACAGATACGTCAGGATTCCAGACGTATCTGTCATTACTTGCGCCATGGAGCGCTGTCCAGTACATACAGCGCATCCGTGGTGTCGCAAGAAGGGGGTAGTGAAAAGTGTTGCAACGCTGTCTTGTTGCAGCGCTGCAACACTTTTCATGAGTGAGGCCCAGGAATGCGCACTATCTTATTGATGGTGCGCAGTCCTGCCCTGTAATTTTGTAGCAGGGCAGCGCAGCAACATTGCTTGCAGCACGGTCCAGCGACAAAACCTGCTGAAATAAGGCCCCAATGGTTATCTCCATTTTAAGACCAGATATTTTCTGGTCTTAAAAAACTGCCTCTAGTTGCAGTTGGAGCCACTTTTTTTGGTCCTTTTTTTGGTCCTCTGGACTTAAGGAATCCCCTTGTGAATATGGAGATGTTGGCTTAACAGATGAATTTGCACGGGAATGCCTCCCTTGCATGTCATTAGCGATAATTATCGCTAACAGAAATTGCAATATTTTAAATGGACGTTTTCGCCACCAAACTGTCGCTAACGGCTGTTAGCGACAGCTTGTGAATAGGGCGATAAAAATATCGCTGCTTTAGCGGCAGAAAAGTGCCGCTAACGCGGCGATATCGCCTTGAGAATATGCCCCTCTGTGTGCTCTAATTTTCGTAGTTTAGATTTGGAATCCGATGTTTGAGTCACTTTTGGTTTCTCTGATAGTGTACTATGTGCCCGCAGCTTTATGATCAAATAACTTTGCCATTGCAACATTTCTCTTGGCTTATCTGGCTTCCATTATGTTTGTGTTAAAAATTTTACAATTTCACTTTGAATGACTTAATGGTTCTCACAGTTTACCAGTTTGTTGCACACTTTTACTGGCTTATCCCACAAACCCCATTCTTGTTGTTTCATACAAACACCACATGCCCTTACCTCCTGGGAGTTGTCTGGGGTTTCACTGTCCTCCGGTGGTGATCCACTAGACCTACAGTATGTTTGAACCGACAATTTCAACTAACTATAATGTCCCTTTAATCTTTGGTTTCTCAGTGAATTTCTATGGTTTTTTTAAAATCGAAAGTAGGATATTATCACTATATCTAACTATAATGTTACTTCAACATTTTTTTTTCAGTGAGTGTCTAGGGTTTATTTAATATAAAGTTATATTTTATTACCATACCTAACGACATGCACAGCCCAACCCCTCGT
This sequence comes from Calotriton arnoldi, assembly GCA_963921515.1. Taxonomy (NCBI): domain Eukaryota; kingdom Metazoa; phylum Chordata; class Amphibia; order Caudata; family Salamandridae; genus Calotriton; species Calotriton arnoldi. Next base: position 879,524 of record CAWUFW010006241.1, on the reverse strand, counting down.
GGGCAGCCAACCAAAGCATTAAAAATTAAATATTACACGTGTCTGTATCTTTCTTCAACACATTAAACCCACATAAAATGCAGTCATAGGGCCAACCATTAAAAGCTACTGCATTCCCACGCTGTGGAATAAAATTTCTAGCCTTAGTGGTGCTTGAAAAATTATGAAAAGTGTCCCCACGTCATGCATTTAAATTTTTAGGGACCTGGGAGACATAAGGATAATTTTCCAAAGGTTCTCTGGAGGAGGAGGGACTGTTGCACTCTCTGAAGCTGCCGCAATCTCCAGTAGTGGTGCCTCTGCCCATTTTGAGGAGATCATGAGCCAAGAAAGATACGCAAAATAAGCCCCGCCGGGCATTACAGGACCCTCCCTGCTAAGAGAAGTGAATAATATCACAGTGGGTCTCCCGCTGTGTTTTGAGGCTGATAGTAGCCTTTTTAATTTCTTTCTTTTGCTGTTTTTCAAAGGGGGTGCCCGGTATCACCCGGGACACCCCCAAGGCTGATTTTGAGGTGGGGAGCCTTGAGGGGAGCCCCAAAGTCCACCCAACCCCAGCCGGCTTCCTGTGCACAGCTCCATGCTAACCATGAGCTGGCAGCATCGTCTTTGCTTCTCCAACTAAGCAGGCGCCCTTCCCTTGTGCCCCTGCAGCGGAGAGTAGTCTCACTCTTCTGGGTCCCCAGGATGGGGTCCCGGGACCCAGAATTTGTCTTCAGGTCCCAAGGATGGGGTCCCTGCCCCATTTAAGTTCATGCAAGGCCTAGGGTCCCGGGGCTGATGAGAGTCTGTGGAGGGGGGCCATGCACACGCCTCTCTTCTCCTTAATATTTAAACTGTGTTTTGCACCGGCCTACCTGTGGGCCCTCCCAGGGGACTTCAAAGAGCTTTCAGTGCTCTTCACTTCCTAGTCGCTAGCATGTTGTTCACCTTTTCCCAGTCCTGGGTCACTATTATTTTTCTCTACATTGCTCTTCTAAGCCAAATAATATAAAGCAACGCCCTAGCTCAACAAGGGGCCTAGAAAGTTCAGGAACAACCGTTTAAAATGTATTTTTATGATGTCCCATAACTTTGTCTCATAACCAGCTAGGGACCTGTAGAGGTTCATTTGAACTGATGGATTCGAGTAGGCGCCACAGGCACAGGAGACCAGTACTTTTTGCTAACTCCTACAATGTCCTATTTCGGGTTGAGCTGCTGGAGACAGCAGATTAGTTACAGTTTTAGTCCCAATGGTGTTGGAGGAAAGGATGTGTCTTTACTGCCAGAGCTGCCGACTTTGAAATTGGGAATTCAGATTCGAGTCTAGGCATTAGCTCAACATCCTGAGAATGTGGGCAATCACTTAGGGGGAGATTTACTAAAATTTTGCGCCGTGTTTGCGTCACAAAAGTGACGCAAATCGGCGCAAAATCTTTTTTTGCTAATTAACTTTCCAGCGCTAAAATTGTTTAGTGCTGGAAATAACGTAAAAGCAATGCGAAGCAGCGCATTGTGCTGCTTCTCATTACTTTGCGCCATGGGGGCATACCAAGGGTGGTGCATGGGTGTTCCCATGCAACCACCCATGGTTTCTCACGCTAAACCCAATTTACTAAAAACAGTAGGTTGGGTTTAGCGTGAGAAAACTGTGCCCTTTTCAACTAGGCGCAAAGAAGGAGAAATGCTTTAATTTCTCCTTCCTATTCCGACTTTGCATGCGTGCTGCACTGTGCAGCATGTATGCAAAGTGGGAAAAGCTTTGCATTGCACCTAGCATAGTATTTTGTACAAGAAGGGTACCCTTTCTGTACAAAACCTATGCTACACTCATGCACACACCCTAGCCCTACTGCGCTAAGGTGTGTGCATGGCGCACAGCAGCTGAAAGCAGCGCCGGCGCAAGGAAAAGGGAAGGAGAGAGCCATATCTTTGAAAATATGGCGCTCTCCTGCTCCCTCCATGTCGCGCAACGCAGCACAGCCTCGCGAGGGGCTGCACTGCGTTGCATGCCTTTTTTGTAAATCTCCCCCTCAATCTCCCCACTGGCCACAATAAAAATGATTTAGTAAAAATGTGCTCTTGTGTAATATAACTGGCGCTCATGTAAAGCGCTCCAATAACTAAGGGTCGAGTTTGAGCTGTATAAAATTGCAAAAAAATAGAAAAAGGACAGGCAATGCAGTGATCAGTCAGTCAAAATACTTTATTTCGATCACACAGACCAACAAAGTAAAAGAATAGACACAGTTTACAGAGTACGAAATAGATAAAAAAAGTCAGTCCAACTGTTGTAATAAAATGGATAAAATTATTAAAACATGATAAAACAATTCGTGGACTTAACACATATACAATTTACAAAACATTCCACTGTATTTGTCTCGGTTATAGCTGCTCAGTAAGTGACTTACACATCCAATAGGCACTTGGAGCGCCTTATCCAGGTTGCCAATAAGAAATGCGGCCACCTCGAAGACATAGGGCCAGATTTACAATAAACTAACGCAGCACGGTGCAGCAAGTCATGTTGCTGCACCGCGCTACGTTAGTTTGGAAGCACAGGGATGCGACATATTTACAACAATATGTCGCATCTCTGTGCTTCCCCCTGCGCTGGCACACAAACTGCTGCCATGCGCCAACGCAGGCACCTTTGCACCATCGTGCAAGGATGCCTGCGTCGGGGGAAGTTTGTTTATGTGCAGGAAGGGTTCCCTTCCTGCAAATAAACAATCAGAAATGGCATTTTACAACTTCTATGTGTGGGGCATTAGCACACATGGAACTTGTAAAACGTCTTTATTTAAAGGATTGTTTATGTGCAGGAAGGGACACCTTCCTGCACATAAACAATCACCAGAGGTGATTTCCTCTTTCTATGTGTGCTGCAGAATGCAGCACGCATAGAAAGAGGGAAAAAAACGAGGAGAAATGAATACATTTCTCCTTGTTGCGCCTCCCTACGCATTCCCTGGGGAGGCGTAGCATTCAGACGCATTTCCAGATTTATGATTTCTTGTAAATCTGGTAATGTGTCTGGTTTCATGGGTGTTGCGTGGGAACACCCACAGCAACACCCATGGAACGCCCCTTTCACGCAAAGTGTTGCATGTAAAGGGGCCATATTTACAAGGACAGGAAAAGCCACGCAGGATGGCTTTTCCTGTCCTTGTAAATATGGGGCAGAAAAATGCACTGCCGGTGCGTCACAAAAAGTGATGCACTGGCAGCGCAAGGGGCTTGTAAATCTGCCCCATAGTGCCTAACTGTGCTAGTACTTAAAATTCTAAAGGCAACCTGGTGTTTCTTGGTAGCAAGATTCTTACACAGTGCAACAATGCATTTTGCTCACAACCTACTATACTGGGGACAAAAAAACAATAGGTATACCAATGTATTGGTCCACCCCACATGCCGGGCATTGGTCATCACCACCCTCATTCCCTACGGCCCAGTTAGAAATAAAAGATTTGACCGGAAGGATACGATATCTAAACTGCAGATATAATTTGTGTGCAAAAGAGGGTTCAATTTTGTCAATGGATGTCTCAAAGCTCATAAATGGTTTAAAATCAATAAAAGATAAAGTGAGACTAACTGTGCTACTCGTCACTATGTCCATAGCTGCTGCTTCCCAATACAAATTTGTAATCTTTTCTCTAGATAACTGACACAATTGTTTGGGGAAAAGCTAATAATCATATAGATTCAACCTCTGTAAGAGAGTTTTGATAAAATGGAACCAAGGGATTTTGATTACACCAGAGTGGGTCAACAAATCTCTGACACCTTCACGATAGGGTTCAAGATCGGCTGAGGTTTATAAACGATACCAGAACAGTAACATTCAACATTCAATTTTGTGCAATATCTTCCTCTGGGCAAGATCTAAATACAGGGGGACAAGAGGTGTACTCATTGGGAGTAAAAGAATAGACCTCATAAACCTATGCTCAGCCATAGCAAGGCTAGAATGGTTTGATGATCCCCATACTTCAGCACCATACAATGCAGACCCAGTAACTTTAACATTATAAATCTCCAAAGCAGGAGACACTCACCTGGAAGAAGTTCTGCTGTGAACCTTCACCAGATTTACTGACTGTTGGGTAAGCATTGACTGGGCCTTTTCAATCTGCGGGGCCCAGCTCAGGTTTTTTTTTTCTTTTTCTTTTTCCCAACTTTATTTACCATTTTGACAATAAAAATAAAGACATCATCTGTTCATTTCAAGCATGAGTCAGTGAGTACAGGAAATTATACAACATATGTTTACAATCCACTTGACCTTTAGGCATTTCTCTTGTCAACCCCTTTTCAAGGCGATCACACAATTTCCATAGTAATAATACAATTTGCAATGTGTCTTTGATTGATTTCTAGGCAGGGGAAGGGGACTTCATCCCACTCCTGTGGGAACTATTCCCGCCTGGGAGAGGGTGGGAGTGAATTGTACAGTTTCTGACAAGTACACTTTCAAAGGGTTCCATATATCCTTTGGTCTAGACTTGGTCAGTAATGTGGTTGAGTAAACATCACTGTTGGTATTACAAAAGATAAGGCTATTTAACCAAGCTTTTACTGTAGGAATACGCTTGCTTCCCCAGGCTACCGTTATTTCCCTTTTAGCTAATAGTAAAGCCATTGATGTGTATCGACGTACTTTCTTAGGGATATTCCTTACGAACCCCAAAAGGGCGATCTGAGGGGTTGGCTGAAGTTCTAGCCCGGTCATCTGACTAAGGACCACATATATGTCTCTCCAATATTTGGCCACTTTCGGACAGTTCCAAGTCATGTGTGAAAAGTCAGGATACTGTGTGCCACATTTGGGGCCCAGCTCAGGTTTGGTGTCAACCGAACGCCTAAGTAATCAAAGGAGTATACACGAGCAATAGGCATGTTTTCAACCAAGATATGTCTACTACAACGGAAATGTCTGGCCTTAGAGAGAGAAACATAAATTTAGTTTTGGTACTGTTTAGCTCAAGGCCCCTCTCAGCACAGAATAAAGAAAAATGGTTCAAGAGCAGTTGTAGTCCTTGCGTAGTCTTAGAGATCAATAATGTAGTATCGGCGAAAAGGAGGGCTGGAACCCTCCTTCCCCCGAGACTTGGTGCATCACACCCCTTTTTACTAAGGTGGTCAATCACCCCATTAATATGCAAAGAAAAAAGAATAGGAGCTAAAACACAGCCCTGCCTGACTCCTTCGACCAACCAAAATGGATCAGTGAGCTGTCCATCTGAGCCCCATCGAACCTGTTCCTGATTTCCCACATGGAGTCTCACTAAAATGTTCAATAGGGAGGGGGGAATACCCAGGTTTTCCATTACTCGCCACATTCTTGCCCAGGGAGCAAGGTTGAATGCTGTACGCAGTTCTACAAAAGCCACATACAGCTTTCCCCCATGGAGTAACACCTCATGCCAATATAGACACAGGAACCTAAGGACCTGATCTAAGGTACTGATACCTGTGTGGAAATCCGCCTGGAAGTCAGATAGAATACCCTCCTCATCAATCCAATTCTACAATAAAACAATAGTTGTTGGGAGAATTTGTTTTGCAGTGAATCTATCAAACTGATGGGACGATAGTTTGCCGGGCTTGCCCGATCCCCCTTTCTTGTAGATCAGCAGGATCAAGGCAAACTTCCACGAAGGTGGAATCTCAAGACCCGACAATATAGCATTCAACAGAATATTTATATACTGACTCCACACTTCAGGATTGGCTTTAAATAAATTGCTAGGAATCCTGTGTGGACCCAGGGCATAGGCAGAAATGCATGAATTAATGGCATTTAGAGTGTCTGGTAAAGAAAAAACAAGAGAATTATTACATTTTTGAGCATAGATACATTCACTCAGTTTGTCATCCATAGTGAATGCTCTACTGCTAGAATATAGCTTACTGAAATGGTCTACCCAATCGTCGTGTTGTACACAAAGATCCAACACAGCTTGGATACCAGTAGTACAAGTTGAGGCCCGGCGCCAAAATGTACTGCTATCCTTAGAAATCATGGCCTCATGGAGAGTTAACCACATTTTGTCCTCCCACTCCTTCCTTGCCCTTGACTGAGCCTGTCTATATTTGAGCCTACAGCTGGTTATATTATGGCGCATGTTGGATTTCACTGCCACCAATAACTTGATTTTGGCTAACCTACAGGAGCGATTATACCATCGGTTCGCTTTAGGGAAACTCACACCCCCTTTGGCGATTTACCCAGCAGATCCCTGATCTGGTTAAAAAGTGCAATGTGTCCCAACTCCAGCACCTCACATCTGGAGGGTTCGGTAAGGGATGAAAGAAACTCTACTTCAGTTCTGACTTTAGTAACCACTGCCTCAAGAGATAAGGGATTTTTTCCACCCATTTCCACACTATATTTTTAGGTTGTTCGATGCAGAAAGACAGCCCAAGTCACGGAGACCCTTCGGACCTGGGAGTATCCTAAAGTGATCAGACAGGGCTATAGTTAATGCATGGTGGTCGCTGTCTGATCTTTCTACGACTACCATATCAATTATATGTCACCAAAACTACATATCTACAAGAAAGTAATCAATACGAATCTCATGACCAGGTCTATTAAAGGTCATTTTAGCTAAATGATCAGATGACGTCCTGCCATTTGCAGCTCTAAATCAAAATTAAGTGTGAGGGCCAAAACCTTACCGGATTTAGAAGACCAGCGTACCGGAGGTAAATCCAACTGGGGAATACCCCACCGACCATCACAATCTGCCGTCAATTCAAGGTGGTTATCGATCTGGGGTTCAAATGTTGTAATGAAGTCTCTTGCCACCAGAAGGAAACCCCTCCCAATTTGTTCTGTGATTGCTGTCTCAAGGATATTTAAAACAACCAACTCTGCTGGACCAGGAGGCGCTCTATTATAAACATTAAAAATGGTTAAAACCATACTGGAGGGCAGGATAAGAACTACCGCCATCAAATCCAATGAGTCAATATGAATGTTTTTAATTTGGAATTGAAGGGAGGTTTTAACCCAGATCCCAATGCCACCTGAGAGTCTGCCCCTTCCACACCAGGTTGCGTTTACATTTACAGACGTGAACCCACATCTATGGATTGGTGACAAAGCCCAGAATCTTGAAAGAGGCAAACATCATGGGAATCAATAAAGTTATCCCATTCCAAATCAGGAAGCAATTTTGAGATTCCAGCAACATTCCATGACAAAAATTTCAACATAGGAGCATTTGACTGGATGGATGAGCACTCACTAACCACTGACTCTACAGCCGAAAAAGGGGAAGCTGGAGCAGTCTGCTCATGATGGATACCCAAGCATAGTTCGGACCCAGAGCATATTGCATTTGCAATAATTGGCCTACTCCCGACTGCAGGGGACTGACTCACAAGTTGGGAGTGAATAGTGGGTTTATCAAAGCATAAAGGAACAAAAGAGGTAACCACATCAAGACCATCATTAACACTGGGGATAAAGCCAGTCAAGGGATTAGACCCATTTATCTTATTGGTGGCGAGTCCCCTAGCCGGGAGCGAAGCTCTTATAGTGGTGCTAGCGCCCATTTCCTGGCTCTTGTATTTGATCACAATTTGGGTTTTTGCCTGGACTATAGTTCTAGCCTCAATGGCCAGCAGGACACCCACTATATGCCTATGGACGAAGAGGACCTTGACACTATCATATTCTTAATTTAGGCTTGACAATCTTTCAGCACCCGCAATGTCGCTTCTTATGATAGAATGACACTGGCGAACTGCCCTAAGTCAGTGAATAACTTTATTTATAAGGGACTCGAGACCTGGGGACTGAGGTAAGAAAGATTTGTGTCTGAACATTCCCCTGTTGGTTTACATAGCAACTATTTCTCACCACTCCCCTGGGACAGGGAGGGTAGGTATTAACTGGGGGATGACGTTGCACAAAGGGCTACCTAGGTCTCCCCCATCGGCCAACTCCTGTGTCCCTCTCAAACATATCATTTCCCCAGGTGCCATAGTGAAAATCCCCTGGTAGGAGAGATGCTTGGAGTTTGGAGCTAAAACATGTTGGTAAGTTGTTGCTGGGATTTCCTTAATCAGTTTAATATTCTATTTTTCATGAGTGACTACCCGATTTATGGATACATGTGCATCCATCTTTTCCTGTAACAATGTTTCAGAAGCAATATAAAATTTCCTCAACTTCTCCTTCTCCTCGAGGCTCGCTACCATCTAACTCCTCCTTCTCCTCGAGGCTCGCTACCATCTTCGTAAGAGACACTATTTGGTCTTTTAAATCCCCTATCACACCCATCAAACAACAGAGCATAGAATAGCAATCCTGTGAAGGAGATGTAGAAATATCACTACAGGTCTCTTGGCTGGTATCAACATCAGGGCAGAGGAACGAAAAGTGATTTTGACATTCAATTACTGTTTCATTAATATCTGCCAGAGGAGTTCCAGATTTGCGTGGTCTGGAAGGGTCAACTTGTAATACCGCTGACAATGAACATTGACCCCTCTTCAGTTTATGGAACATCTTAGGAATCTGCTTAGGAGCTCCAACTGGAGGAGAATTACCACTAGCAGCTGGGGCAGGGTTTACAATAGCCACACATTCAGTGATAAGGTTATCAATACGATCCAACACACAATTCCCAGCAGCCGATGTCGATGTCAAAGTTTTCTTTTTAGCTTTAGAAGATAGAGGCACCCCTTCCCCTGCTTTCCTTTTCCCCATTTTACTATTATAGAGGAGACTTGATCAAATAGTACCACTGTAGCACCGCAAAAATACTAAAAAACATTACAGAAATGTCAAACAATGTAACAGTACCTGGAAGCTGGAACCCCCTGTATCATCAGCTAATGGGGCAGCCCAGCCCAGTCCAGTGCAGACAAGCTCACCCTTGGCCCTCACTATGCAATGGTATACAGTGATCATTTTTAATTTATTTGGCAGGCCTTCTTCTATTACCACGAACCACAGTGCAAAAAGCAAACTCGATCTGAGCAACACAAGCACTATTTGCGTTACGCAAGATCAGATTCGTGTTTTTAAGGATGCAGAGACTAAGGGCTGTTAGAAATGGTGGTCTCTAGTTGGCGGTGGTATACACCCTGACCAAGTAGGGACCCTTTGTTCTACTCAGGGCAAGGGGATTACACAGCTAAGATACCCCGTGCTCACCCCCTTGGTAGCTTGGCACAAGCAGTCAGGCTTATCTCAGAGGCTATGTGTGAAGCATCTGTACATAAACATGCACAATAACATAGTGAAAACACTACAAAATGGACACCACACCAGTTTAGAAAAATAGCCAATATTTATCTTATCAAAACAAGACCTAAACAACAAAAATCCAACATACAAGATATGAATTTCTTAAGAATAAAGCAAAAATACAGTTCCTTGAAGTTGATCGCGCCAACCAGGGCTATCACAGCATCGTGACCAACAAATACAACAGTTCAGTCCGACCTCAATGGAGTCGAGGGCCAGTTACAGATTTGGGAAGACCACAAACAGTACCTTGGAGTTGAAGAGGCTTCGGGGACCTTGCGTTGAAGTGTAGCGCTGAGATGTCGATGGAGTCGCGAGGCTTCGGTGCAGAAGTCAATGAGTCCTTGAAGTCACATGTATTGCAGTTCGAACTCTGTGAGATCGAAGTCAGGAACACTAACATGGGCACTAACACTAACACTAACATGGGCAGTGCCAGGACTGTGATGATGTCAGGGGTGGTGCGGTGGGCATTTCGGTCCAGGCAGCGGCGTGGCTTTGTTGCAGCGCTGTCACCCATTTCCACACTATATTTTTTAGGTTGTTCGATGCAGAAAGACAGCCCAAGTCACGGAGACCCTTCGGACCTGGGAGTATCCTAAAGTGATCAGACAGGGTTATAGTTAATGCATGGTGGTCGCTGTCTGATCTTTCTACGACTACCATATCAATTATATGTCACCAAAACTACATATCTACAAGAAAGTAATCAATACGAATCTCATGACCAGGTCTATTAAAGGTCATTTTAGCTAAATGATCAGATGACGTCCTGCCATTTGCAGCTCTTAAATCAAAATTAAGTGTGAGGGCCAAAACCTTACCGGATTTAGAAGACCAGCGTACCGGAGGTAAATCCAACTGGGGAATACCCCACCGACCATCAGAATCTGCCGTCAATTCAAGGTGGTTATCGATCTGGGGTACAAATGTTGTAATGAAGTCTCTTGCCACCAGAAGGAAACCCCTCCCAATTTGTTCTGTGATTGCTGTCTCAAGGATATTTAAAACAACCAACTCTGCTGGACCAGGAGGCGCTCTATTATAAACATTAAAAATGGTTAAAACCATACTGGAGGGCAGGATAAGAACTACCGCCATCAAATCCAATGAGTCAATATGAATGTTTTTAATTTGGAATTGAAGGGAGGTTTTAACCCAGATCCCAATGCCACCTGAGAGTCTGCCCCTTCCACACCAGGTTGCTTTTACATTTACAGACGTGAACCCACATCTATGGATCGGTGACAAAGCCCAGAATCTTGAAAGAGGCAAACATCATGGGAATCAATAAAGTTATCCCATTCCAAATCAGGAAGCAATTTTGAGATTCCAGCAACATTCCATGACAAAAATTTCAACATAGGAGCATTTGACTGGATGGATGAGCACTCACTAACCACTGACTCTACAGCCGAAAAGGGGAAGCTGGAGCAGTCTGCTCATGATGGATACCCAAGCATAGTTCGGACCCAGAGCATATTGCATTTGCAATAATTGGCCTACTCCCGACTGCAGGGGACTGACTCACAAGTTGGGAGTGAATAGTGGGTTTATCAAAGCATAAAGGAACAAAAGAGGTAACCACATCAAGACCATCATTAACACTGGGGATAAAGCCAGTCAAGGGATTAGACCCATTTATCTTATTGGTGGCGTGTCCCCTAGCCGGGAGCGAAGCTCTTATAGTGGTGCTAGCGCCCATTTCCTGGCTCTTGTATTTGATCACAATTTGGGTTTTTGCCTGGACTATAGTTCTAGCCTCAATGGCCAGCAGGCCACCCACTATATGCCTATGGACGAAGAGGACCTTGACACTATCATATTCTTAATTTAGGCTTGACAATCTTTCAGCACCCGCAATGTCGCTTCTTATGATAGAATGACACTGGCGAACTGCCCTAAGTCAGTGAATAACTTTATTTATAAGGGACTCGAGACCTGGGGACTGAGGTAAGAAAGATTTGTGTCTGAACATTCCCCTGTTGGTTTACATAGCAACTATTTCTCACCACTCCCCTGGGACAGGGAGGGTAGGTATTAACTGGGGGATGACGTTGCACAAAGGGCTACCTAGGTCTCCCCATCGGCCAACTCCTGTGTCCCTCTCAAACATATCATTTCCCCAGGTGCCATAGTGAAAATCCCCTGGTAGGAGAGATGCTTGGAGTTTGGAGCTAAAACATGTTGGTAAGTTGTTGCTGGGATTTCCTTAATCAGTTTAATATTCTATTTTTCATGAGTGACTACCCGATTTATGGATACATGTGCATCCATCTTTTCCTGTAACAATGTTTCAGAAGCAATATAAAATTTCCTCAACTTCTCCTTCTCCTCGAGGCTCGCTACCATCTAACTCCTCCTTCTCCTCGAGGCTCGCTACCATCTTCGTAAGAGACACTATTTGGTCTTTTAAATCCCCTATCACACCCATCAAACAACAGAGCATAGAATAGCAATCCTGTGAAGGAGATGTAGAAATATCACTACAGGTCTCTTGGCTGGTATCAACATCAGGGCAGAGGAACGAAAAGTGATTTTGACATTCAATTACTGTTTCATTAATATCTGCCAGAGGAGTTCCAGATTTGCGTGGTCTGGAAGGGTCAACTTGTAATACCGCTGACAATGAACATTGACCCCTCTTCAGTTTATGGAACATCTTAGGAATCTGCTTAGGAGCTCCAACTGGAGGAGAATTACCACTAGCAGCTGGGGCAGGGTTTACAATAGCCACACATTCAGTGATAAGGTTATCAATACGATCCAACACACAATTCCCAGCAGCCGATGTCGATGTCAAAGTTTTCTTTTTAGCTTTAGAAGATAGAGGCACCCCTTCCCCTGCTTTCCTTTTCCCCATTTTACTATTATAGAGGAGACTTGATCAAATAGTACCACTGTAGCACCGCAAAAATACTAAAAAACATTACAGAAATGTCAAACAATGTAACAGTACCTGGAAGCTGGAACCCCCTGTATCATCAGCTAATGGGGCAGCCCAGCCCAGTCCAGTGCAGACAAGCTCACCCTTGGCCCTCACTATGCAATGGTATACAGTGATCATTTTTAATTTATTTGGCAGGCCTTCTTCTATTACCACGAACCACAGTGCAAAAAGCAAACTCGATCTGAGCAACACAAGCACTATTTGCGTTACGCAAGATCAGATTCGTGTTTTTGAAGGATGCAGAGACTAAGGGCTGTTAGAAATGGTGGTCTCTAGTTGGCGGTGGTATACACCCTGACCAAGTAGGGACCCTTTGTTCTACTCAGGGCAAGGGGATTACACAGCTAAGATACCCCGTGCTCACCCCCTTGGTAGCTTGGCACAAGCAGTCAGGCTTATCTCAGAGGCTATGTGTGAAGCATCTGTACATAAACATGCACAATAACATAGTGAAAACACTACAAAATGGACACCACACCAGTTTAGAAAAATAGCCAATATTTATCTTATCAAAACAAGACCTAAACAACAAAAATCCAACATACAAGATATGAATTTCTTAAGAATAAAGCAAAAATACAGTTCCTTGAAGTTGATCGCGCCAACCAGGGCTATCACAGCATCGTGACCAACAAATACAACAGTTCAGTCCGACCTCAATGGAGTCGAGGGCCAGTTACAGATTTGGGAAGACCGCAAACAGTACCTTGGAGTTGAAGAGGCTTCGGGGACCTTGCGTTGAAGTGTAGCGTTGAGATGTCGATGGAGTCGCGAGGCGTCGGTGCAGAAGTCAATGAGTCCTTGAAGTCACATGCATTGCAGTTCGAACTCTGTGAGATCGAAGTCAGGAACACTAACATGGGCAGTGCCAGGACTGTGATGATGTCAGGGGTGGTGCGGTGGGCATTTCGGTCCAGGCAGCGGCGTGGCTTTGTTGCAGCGCTGTCACCGGTCAACTCGGGACTGCGGTTTCGTCGTAGCCAGTGTCTTCTGCTCCTCATGAGGCGGTGACCGTGGCTTTGACGCAGGCAGCAGCATCGGATGATGATGTCAGAGTCAATGGAGCTGGCATCGGCAGACCATGGCCTGAGGTGTTGTCGAGGGCGGTGACGACGGCTATGGTGAAGGCAGGGGTGTCGGTGACAGCTTGAAGTGGCGTCGTTGGTGAGTCTAGGCAGCGTTGTTGTTGAAGTAAGTGTCGACGGTGCAGGCAGCGGTGTCGATGACAACACGAAGAAGCGGGGTCGGAGAGACGTGGGCTGCAGTGTCATTGAGGTTGTGCTGCGCACACACAGCGAGCGGTGACCACGGCATCAGTGCAGGCAGCGGCGTTGGTGACAGTGACTGCAATGCTTTTCTTAAAGTTACAGTTCAGCAGCTCCAATGGCCCAGAACTGGAATTCACACCACTTGGCAGGTTCAGGACCCCCAGCAATGGATTCCAAGTGCTGGGGGGAAGTCTTTGATGACCCTAAGACTTCCAACAGGAGGCGAGCACACACAAGCCCTTGGAGAATCCTCACAAGCAGGGTACACAGCAAAATCCAGTCCTTTCCCTCTCCAAAGCAAAAGAAGCAACTGCAGGCCAACCCAGCAAAGCAACACACAGCACAGGGGCAGTACTACTCCTTACAGCTCTTCAGCTCTTCTCCTTGGCAAAGGCTCCTCTTGTTTCAGAAGTGTTCCCCCAGTCTGGTAGTTTTAGTTCCAATACTTATACCCCTTTTGACCTTTGAAGTAAGCATTCTAAAAAGGCTTTTCTTTGTAGTGAACAAGTTCTTGTCCTGCCTGGTCTTGGCTTCAGACACACCCCAGTTGGGGCAGAGACAGCATTGTGAGAGGTCAAGCCCAGCCCTATTACAGGTGTATCTGACAGCTCCTCCCACCACTCTAGCTCAAGAAGGCTCATAAGCCTGGTGATGGGCCATCAGGAGATGCAGGGCAAACCTCAACTTCCTTTGTGTGGCTGTCCAGAGTGAATGCAAAAACAACCCAGCTGTCAGTCTAAACCAGACGTTAATTCCACTGGCAGGCAGAGGCACAGGATGGTTAAACAAGAAAATGCCCACTTTCTATGCCCACGTTCTAAAAGTGAAAAAGAATTGGAACCTGGTTATCTTCAATCTTTTATGCCGCCTACTTTCAGCAAAGATCAAGGGATACAAATTCCATGTGATCTGGTTATTTATTAAACCTTTTTTTCTTTTTAGAAAACTTTTCTTATATTTATGTACATTCAAAAATGTATGAATAGGAACACTCCCTATTCATTTCAGAGAAAACATACAAAAATCAAAACAATTTACATATATTTGTAACATACAACATATACCTCAATGACACATAAATGAAGTCATCCACCAATAAAAATTCAAAGGGTAGTCCGTTTTTCCTTTCACATTTCTTTTAAACTAGGAAAAGGACTATCAAACGCAGGGAACAACTTATGCAACCAGATGGGGATACTGCTTTCAATAACAATCCCTCAAACTATACATAAATATATTCATTAAAGTTCCTCAGCGTTAAATGAAGTCCCAACGCGTTTCGAGACCCGGGAGACCTCCAGGGGCTCTCATCAGGGCTTCAGATTTATGAGCATTGGTGTAATCTAAAACAAATGAACACAAGACAAACGTGTCACTAATTTTACAGCTGATCTCATTCTCTCCGTGCTCTAGAGTCATTATGAAAGGAATATTACCTGACGGAAGAAATTTCCCCCATTAGGCTTGCTTGTATTTGTTGATTGACAGGAAGGATGTAGCTGTCCCTATTTGAATAAAAAACTAATTGTCAAATCCGTGTATGCATAATTGCGCAACTAGCATCCAGATACAATCTGTGAAATGCCTACCTTGGCTTTAGAGCTGGTAAAGCTTACTGCTTTCTCCAGATTCTTTTTAGTCTGAACGCGGTGTTAAACCCAGTTTGTTCGAACTATCTAAAAACAGGAGATGAGCGTTACGCGAAGCACTTTTTTATTTATTAAGAGATGCACTCTAAAAATGTAGATGAAATGGTTGACACGTACCTCCTAATCTGATTCTTTCGTGTTAAGCCGCACGCAAACGTTGAAGCGCGTTCTGAAATGAAAACGCGATAGAGTTACTAATCTATCGGCTCGTTAGTCGGAAGCTTTTTTTCGAAAGAATATGCATGCTAGCTATAGCTTCTACAACATACCTTGAACGGTACTTGTTCAAATTTTAACTGCAACTCGACGCCATCTCAATCTCTGGAACATTACGCTTTTCTGAAAAACAAGCGCATCGCGGATTAGCATCAAAACGTCCGCGTGTGGGGACGTTTATTTTAAATATCAAGGGAGCTTGCATGCTTACTTGTTTGTAATCGGGCTTTCCATGTCAGTAATCCTCCATTTGTGCATCAGCAAGGGCATTTCCTGTGGGAGTCATTTAACTTTTTAACGAATCAGCAATGAATCATGGGACATGTAGTCCAGATGAGGCCTCCAATAGCGTGAGGGCTCATTTTTGACAAAATGTCAATCAGTACTGTGTATTCTGGATCTTGAAGTTGTTGGCGTACGAAATGGAACCGCAACTCACCTTCCACATGGGAAACAATCACACTGTATAAGTTATGGAATTATATTAAACAGATACTCAAGCTTTTGATAACTCCGTCATTTCATTGAGTCCCGTGGAGGCACTATTACATTTTAGAATTAAATAAGCCTCTTTCTGCAAGAGTGCTACATCCATATCAAACATTCGTTTTGAAGTGTTCAAGACCGCCAACACTGTCCACTTAAAATCTTTCTCTGTGTGTCCATTTGCCACAATGTGCTCGACCATAGGGGCAGATAGGACTTTCTTTTTAATTCTGGACCTGTGCTGCGTAATGCGCTGATTTATTTGTTGGTTAGTTTTGCCTATATAGATCTTAATGCAAGAGCACACCACAGCATAAACAACATTTTTTGTCTTACAGTTTGTAAATGCTGGATGTCTCCATTTGATCGCTTGGTGAATGAACTCTGTACCTTCTATTGTGGAATCACAGGCTACACAATTCCCACATTTGTGGTGGCCCTCTATAGGTTTCAGTTTCCACTGTGTACGTAGATCTGTCTTCTGATGAGATTGAAATATATCTGCCCTAACAATTTCTTGGCCGATGCTTCTATTCTTTTTCATAGCAAACAGCGGCCGTGGGAAAGGACATTGTAAATTTTGTAACAAATACCAATTGCTTAAAACAATTTGTCTAAACTTATTGGTATCTGGTCCAAACGTAGAGACGCAAACCAATCGTTCAAGAGTGGGTTTATCTTTCTTTTTCAGTAAAACCTCACGAGGTGTGTACCAGGCTCTCTTTCTTGCATGTTTCAACATTTTCTTGGGGTAACCCCTCTTTTGCATTTGTTCACAGAAGGCAGCTGCGTGCCGTTCAAAGTCTCTCTTCATAGAACAGTTCCTACGGATCCGCAATAGCTGACCGTACGGAAGGTTATCTTTTAAACTTCTCGGATGTGAACTACTATGATGTAATATCGTGTTTTTGTCTGTTGCTTTACGATATAATGAGATTGTAAGCTCATTCTCATACGGAAGCACTTCTACATCCAGAAAGGTCAAGTTAGTTTTGCTTTTGTTCAAACTAAATTTAATATCGGCATGTCTGGTGTTTAACCAACCATGAAACTTCTCCAGATCTTCTGCAGTCCCTGTCCAAAGACACCAAACATCGTCAATGTAACGAAGCCACTGTGTGATGTTATCTTGGAAAGGATTGTTTTGAAAAATGAACTTCTCTTCATATTTAGCCATGAAAAGGACCGCCATTTCTGGGTCGAAAGGACAACCCATGGCGGTCCCCTTGGTCTGGATATAAAACATCTCCTCAAACTTAAAATAGTTCTTTTTCAAGGCTACCTCAGCCATTTTTAAAATGAATGCTGTAGGGACTCTATGGGCCTCGATCTACTTTCTAGGTAAATTTCAATCACCTGTAAGGCCTCATCTTGAGGTATCTGGGTATACAACGAGGTGACGTCAAATGACACCATCCATTGTGCCAGATCATCGAACTTTTGTCCTTCCACTTTGGTGATAAAATCAGTGGTATCTCTTAAATAAGAGGGAACCTCAGTCAAGAACGGTTTTAGAAAAATATCCACATACTTGGATATTGGTTCTAAAAGGGAGTCGCAACCCGAAACGATGGGACGTCCGGTTGGATCATAAAGTCTTTTATGAATCTTTGGCAGGAAGTAGATTACTGGGATCCTAGGATATTTCTTTAATAGGAAATCAAATTCCTTTGGTCCCAGGAATCCCTCCTCAAATCCACTTTTTAGTATCTCCCCAATTATTTCCTGTATAGATCTTGTGGGATCTTCTTTAACTTGACGATACCATTCTTGGTTACTGACTTGATTTCTGCCCTCTGATAAAAACATTTCTCGGGCCAGATAACAAGGGCTCCCCCCTTATCAGCTTGTTTTATAACTACTGAGTCGTCTTTTTTTAAATCGCAGATTGCTTTTTGTTGGTTCAAAGAGATATTTCTTCTTAGGAAAGCTTTCCTTTTCTCTAGTTGGTTCAAAGATGACATAATTACTTGTTCATATGCAATAATTTCCTTGGGAATATTATACGTGGGTGGAATGAACTTAGATTTGTTTGCTAACCCAGAGACTTCTTCCTTCCCTGTGAATTCCTTGCCAGCAAAAAATGCCTTCAAACGGATCTTCCGGCAAAATTCTATGGCTTCCATTTTAAGTCTTGTAAAATCAGTAGGCCTATTAGGCACAAACTTAAGCCCCAATTCGAGGACTGATTCCTCGTCTTTAGACAAAACTTTCTGCGACAGGTTAACAATGGATATTGTTTTTACGATTTGTAATATTGTCTCCTTGTTCTCATCTCCCAAGGCTGCTGTTTGAACCTTACCTTTGCTTTCTGTTCGCGTTTGTCTAAAAAAGAGTTCTGTCTCTTAGAAGGTCCTGCTCGAGAGTCAGAATCCCCCGATGAGTCAGAAGAAGAAGTTTCGGAAAAGGTCAAAAACCTATTTCGGGAGCGCCCTTGGTAGTTTGAAAGTGCACGGCGCGAGTCAGCAGAAGTATAGAAATCATCTTTCAAATATGGGTAGACCTGTTCCAAATTAAATGTTTTAGTGTCTTTCTCAAATTTTGATGTTTTAAAGCTAATCGTGTTATCTTTAAAACTTGAGATCTCTTTCTCGATCTTCTCGAGGAGTGTCTTAGCCTCGATGACTGAATGATTGTCTTTTATTGCCTGAGTCAATACTTCCAGTTCATCAGCTTCCTTTTCACATAATCTTTGTGCCGTTTCAATTGTGTGGACCATTAAATCGCGGCTACATTTCGTACTTATACAACTGAATCCCTTTTTGTACTCTGGATCTTCAATGAAGATTACCGGAATGTTCTTCACCTGCAGGCCCCAAGGTATGGTGCCTGCTCTTAAATGCTCCAAGAGGAAGTGCCCGTGCAGCTCAGTTCTAATATGTTTTTTATGTAAACGAGTAAGTTTGTCTGACTCGTTCTGCTGTTTAGCCGTAGTACTGAGTGTGACAGAAGAGAACGGAGAAGGGGTCGAAATTAAATTTTGAATATGTGCCTCTGAAAATGAAAGGGTGTCCTTCTCAGACATTCTTTCCAGGAGGATGATAAACCCACCTGCTGGACACAAGCTCGAAACGTGTCTGTTCAGAATGTCCAAAAACCCTCGCGGGTAACTACCCGCTCTGTAATTTAGCACCAAGGGGGTTAGGCCCAAATGGACAGATACCAGGTAGGGCCATAATATATGTGAAAAAGAATTGGAACCTGGTTATCTTCAATCTTTTATGCCGACTACTTTCAGCAATGATCAAGGGATACAAATTCCTTGTGATCTGGTTATTTATTAAACTTTTAGAAAACTTTTCTTATATTTATGTACATTCAAAAATGTATGAATAGGAACACTTCCTATTCATTTCAGAGAAAACATACAAAAATCAAAACAATTTACAT
Organism: Calotriton arnoldi; assembly: GCA_963921515.1. Taxonomy (NCBI): domain Eukaryota; kingdom Metazoa; phylum Chordata; class Amphibia; order Caudata; family Salamandridae; genus Calotriton; species Calotriton arnoldi. Next base: position 860,309 of record CAWUFW010006241.1, on the reverse strand, counting down.
ATATTTGTAACATACAACATATACCTCAATGACACATAAATGAAGTCATCCACCAATAAAAATTCAAAGGATAGACCGTTTTTCCTTTCACATTTCTTTTAAACTAGGAAAAGGACTATCAAACGCAGGGAACAACTTATGCAACCAGATGGGGATACTGCTTTCAATAACAATCCCTCAAACTATACATAAATATATTCATTAAAGTTCTAAAAGTGGCATTTTCAAACACACAATGCAAAAACCATCTTTACTAAAAGATGTGTTTTTAAATTCTGAGCTCACAGAGCCCAAACTCCAAATCTCTAGCTCTGCCCAATTGAAAGTTACACTTGTAAAATGTTACTTGGCAGCTCCAAATATAGCCTATGCGAGAGCCATTCCTTTTAGTAGTGAAAAACGAAATTGGCAGTATTTCCCTATCACACCAGTACATGTCCTACCTTTCACGTACACTGCACCCTGCCCATGGGGCTGCCTAGGGCCTACCTTAGGGGTGCCTTACATGTAATAAAAGGGAAGGTTTTGGCCTGACAAGTGGTTGCACTTGCCAGGTCGTCATGGCAGTTTAAAACTGCACTCACAGACACTGCAGCGGCAGGCCTAAGATATATTTACAGAGCTACTCATGTGCGCGGCACAACCAGTGCTGCAGGCCCACTAGTAGCATTTGTTTTACAGGCCCTGGGCACACACAGTGCACTTTACTGGGGACTTACCAATAAATCAAATATGCCAATCATGGATAACCAATCATAATCCTGATTTACACAGGGAGCATGTGCACTTTAGCACTGATTAGCAGTGGTAAAGTGTCCTGAGTCCTAAAGCCAACAAAAAGAGGGTCAGAAAAATTGGAGGCAAAAGGCAAAACGTTTGGGGATAAACCTGCAAAATTGCCAGGTCCAAAGTGATTTGGCAAGAATAATCGAACATGTTCCCCTGTTTAGAAGTCAGCAGCTCTGGCCATAGCACAACATCCTCCCTCACATGGGGAATCTCTCTCTCTCTCTCTTTTGTTAGTTTTCTTTCCAGTGTGCATGCTGCTTACCTGCAACACACTAGCCAGGTTGAATGCATAGCCGGTAGGCTGACATCAATGATCACACGCATTGTAGATAAGGAAGGATTGCCTCTGCTGGCTCACACCACCTCTTCAGAAAAAACTCAAGAAGTGACTCTAATTTATTTTCAAATTAAGCACTGTAGCTTCTGCGCTGCTTATCTTCGGTTAGCTGTTGTGTTGCAGCAACAGGTAGAAATAAGGCACGAGTCTTCCTCCCAACCCAGTGCAGGATTTTTACTAGCACTCATTAGGAAACAACATACGTCACGCATAAGATAAGATGAATGAGTTTCACATTCAGATATCATTTACCCAGAATTAAAAGTGGTATGGTACCTAAATATCGACTCCAAAATATCATTTAACCATAATAGTGCTGCCATAATATTGTGCCTGCAAAACTATCATGGGACATAATATCAAGGGGAAGTACATACTTTCTATCTTTCTTGTTGTAAATAATATACAATATCTGTGATAAAAATATCAGGTCCTATTCACAAAAGTAAGTTTGCATTTGTAGATCTGCGCTTGTCTTGATCTACACCTACATCTAGGTATAAATCTTATAAATGGAATTCATAGTTTCCATGTGAATATCTCTGCCTTGTTGTAGACCTAATGAGTTTAGACACCCTCAAATGAGGGGCAAGACTCTCCCACAACCAAATTAATGACTGAAATGTACTATTAGTAATGATCTTGTTTCTGTTGGGAGTCCCAACATCGGGCCAAGATCTCTCCATTGAAATTAACATTAAAAAAAATGTATATATATATAAAAGACCAAATTATTTATTTTTCAATTAAAAAGTATTAAAACACATTTACCTAACTCCTATTCACATAGGACTCCGACAGTGACAAGAGGCGGCACACCTGGACTAAATCTTAACATAGTATTACATTTTATATAAGTTGCTTAATCTTTTTATTTAAATTCAATTAAATTATATTAAATGTAATCTTCCCTTGCCCTCCCCCTACAGTAGTTCCCATTTCTAACATATTTTATTAAAATATTATGCATATTAAAAATTAGGATTTGCCATTTCACTAAATAAATTATTTTATAATAATATTACAAATTAATTATATATAGTTTGATTTGAATGTTATTTAATGTATTTTATTTTATATGTTTTCCTCTACTTAGTTACTGCCCATTATGCCGATTTGCAGATAGGGCAGCAGAGAAGGACATCTACTTCTGTCTGTCTTGGGCAAGTTTCTGCACAATGCCCCAGGTGTCGTTCAGGGTCTTCATTTCTTTTTCCACAGTTTGCCTCTAGGTGTTCTTTGGTCTGTCTCTCTTCTATCTGCCTTCTGCGGTCCAGTGAAGAGCTGGTCTTGTGATGGAGTCTTGTTCTCTTCTGATGGTGTGCCTTATCAATCCCTCTTCTTCTCATAATGATGTGGCCATGTTCTCTTGCTTGCATCCGGTCTTTATATCACTGCTTACCACTCCATCATGTCTGATAGCACTGCCTAGGTAGGTGAACTCTTCAATCATGGCTAGGTTTTCCTAATCCACCTTGACTGGTGAAGATTTTGGGATGTTGAGTGGCATGAGTTCTGATTTCTTCGTGTTGAACTTCAGGCCCACTCGCTGTGCATTAATGTTGAGATGAGACGTGTTTTCCTGCATGTGCTAGTGTGTGAAAGAACAGGCTAGGTCATCTGCATAGTCAAGTCCTCCAGTGTAGAGAATAAGGTCCATCAGATGTCTCTGGCTCGGTCTTCTGTTGTGCGTCACATTACCCAGTCAATGACAAGGTTGAAGAGCAAAGATGACATCACACATCCTTGTCTCATACTGGTCTTGACTTCGAAGCTATACTCACTACCTTCCACTTTGCATGTAAAATTATCTTGGATGGTCTTGATGAGGAGAACTATCTGCTGCAGTATGCCACAGGCTATCAGTATAGGCCAGAGGCTGTCACAGTGAATCCTATTAAAGGTTTTCTCAAAATAAATTAAGTTGATGGATAGTTGTCTCTAACACTCCATGCACTGCTCTATGATACTGCGTACAGTAAGGATCTTATCAGCACACTTTCTTCCCTGGAGGAACCCAGCCTGTCCTTTTCTTAGCTGCTTGATGACGGCATCAGAAATGCACTGTATAATGATTTTCATCAGAATGTAACTTATGATAAACAGAAGGGTGATTCCACACCAGTTGTTACAGTTGGGTAATGCTCCCTTCTTTGGAATCTTGATGATGATGCCTTGGTTCTAGTCATCTGGTACTTTCTCTCCCTCCTAGATCTATGTAAACAGTCATTGGAGGATCTTGACTGATGTTTCATGGTCTGCCTTGAACATTTATGCATTCAGGTTGCCTTGGCCAGGAGTTTCTCCATTCTTGAGAGAACAGATGGCAGTGATCATTTCTTCTTTCTGTGATGAGGCGCTATTCATATCCAAGTCTGTCTGCTTTTTCAATGTCTTTTTCGCTTGTGGGTACTGGTCTGTTCAAGACTTCTTTGAAGTGCTCAGTCAGATATGCTTCCTGCTCTTCCCTGTTGTGAATAGTCTGCCTTGCTTGTCCATGCTAAGGGTGTTGTGTGTTGCACAGGATTTACCACAGACTATCCTTGTGATCTTGAAGACCTTACCAGTTCTCCTCTATAGGCTGCCACCTCTGATTTGCTGGCAAGGTTATCCATGTACTCCTGCTAGTCTCCTCTTGTCATTCTTTTGACTAGTCTGTTTGCTTTTATGTATTATTGGTCTTCTTTGCTGCCCTCCTGTCTTGAATAGCTTATCATGGGGCATATTTACAAGCCCCTATCACCACCACAACGTCACGTTTCTCGATGTTGTGGTGACGATAGGGGCATCGCCTTATTCACAAGGGGGCGTTAAGCCACTTAACGTGGCTTAATGCCGCCTTGTGAATAAGGTACCTTCGCGCCATACCTAGTGTGAAAGGGGCGGGCAATGGGTGTTGTGGTGGGTGTTCCACAGCAACACCTATTGATTTTGATGCTGCCCCATAATTACAAGGTGGCGTAATTTTGGGGCAGCACCAAAATTAAGACCAGGGAAAACCTGGTCTTATCCTGGTGCAAGGAGGAGAAATGTTTAATTCCTCCTTGTTTTTGCTGTTTCCAATTGTGCTGCGTTGTGTTGCACACATAGAAACAGCAAAATACCAATGATTGTTTATGTGCAGGAAGGTGTCCCTTCCTGCACATAAGCAATCTTTAAAAAAAAATGACGTTTTGCAACTTCTATGTGTGTTGCATTAAGCAGCACACATAGAAGTTTCAAAACGCCATTACTGATTAAAACAACAGTCCCTTGCACACGCTGACAGTATATGTTATGTATCATTGACAATAATAAAAAACACTCTTGTTCCTCCGTTGAAACAGTCACTTCAGTTTAATCTTGAGATCCTTAGCCAACACGTGTTTCGTCGCGCTTAATTGTTGTGCGCAGCGACTTCTTCAGGGCTAAGAAACAGACAAGTGTATATAAGTTGGGAGTAAAAGATATCCATCACTAACATCAGATGTCCGTTACCCTTTGTGACAGTATGTTTATCGCAAAGAGCGGCTCAAGTATAGTCCTCGAGCCTGTGGAAACCCATGCTGTTTTACTAAAACATATCACCATTGCTGTCTCTAGACAGACTTGTGCAGTTAAAAGATGATCGCAATTCCAAACAAAAATTGTCAGCAAATGAAAATAAGCCAGTTTCTGGTGACTTATTTAGTGACATCCAATCTCCGAACATTTAGCAGTGACTCTTCTAAAGTGATTTAAGAAACACAGCACCCCATCAATGCTGCCTTAGATCAAGAAAAAGTATATTTATAATCTAAGAAGTACCTCTAATCTCTTTGTATGGATCCTATATGGAGAAAAGGTACAAGGGAAGAAAATAACGTGGTATTAAAATAACGAATCCACTAGGACTGGTGAATAGTGATAATTGTGGAAATATATTGTAGGGAAACCAACCTCAGTTCCGGTTGTATTTCCGACCCAGAATGGGTTCTAGTACTCCAGTGATATTTGCACAGTATAGGGCAACAGTGATTACTGTGTCCAAGATTTAGTGTATTTCAGAATTCTTTTCTGGGGATAAACGAGAAAGGCAGACAGAAAAGTCCCAGTTACAATTGTGAGTGCACCCCACGTAAGTAAGGGCTTGTTATCACCCCATTCGTAGCTGACAACAGGAAGTTCCACGTACCTTAAGTGTGGATCTTGTGTGTATAAGTCATAAATCCATCATGAAGAATGACGACGTGGTACAGTAAAACCACTCTTTGGGGGCTAAGTGAGTCCCTCTTGCCAGCAACCAAGTCTTTGCTGGCGTAAACGCAAACCCTAAACACAATAAACATCTGGTCAGTTTATCATTGTCGCCTGTCCAGATAAGTAAGCAATCGTCAAGCAATGGATGACTCTATACTGTTCTGGGGCAGGTACATTGACGATTGCTTACTTATCTGGGCAGGCGACAATGATAAACTGACCAGATTTGTGACACATCTCAACAGCAATGATGCCAACATTAGTTTCACCTACACCCATAGCAAAACCTCCCTCACTTTTTTGGATGTGGAACTTTTTGTTTCCAACAATAAAATTGAAAGCAGACTATACAGGAAGACTACGGCGTGCAATAGTGTGTTACATGCCACTAGCGCGCATCCCAAACACCAGATCAATGCTATCCCCTACGGGAAATGTAAACGAGCTAAACGTAATTGCAGCATTGATAGTGACTTTGCGGGTTGCCTCAAAAATATGGGGGACAGATTTGTGCGCAGGGGTTACAGCCAAAGAACGATACATAATGCACTGAGCAGGATTTCACGAGTAGAAAGACAACAAACAATTCAAGATATAGGCAAACGAGGGGATCCTAAAACTATTCCGCTTGTCACAGATGACAATGCACTCAATATGACACTCACCAAGAGCATGCGAAAACACTGGCACCTATTGTGTGCTGACAAGACATTGGAGGCTTTTATCTCTTCTAGACCAGAGGTGACATTTCGTAAGGGTAAGAGCCTCAGGAATCTACTGAGTCCCAGCTACCCGAAAGTGGTTACTCAGAGAAATTGGCTATTGTCTCAGGGTCTGGGTTTCTACAAGTGTGGACGCTGCTCGGCGTTTAGATGGGCCTCAGATAAAAAGAAGGGGGTTTCTGGCCCCAATCACCGCACTTACAAGATAAACACCAACATCAACTGCCAGACCAACTATGTGATTTACGCAATCGTTTGCAAATGCCAACAAAAGTATATTGGCAGCACTATTAGGGCTCTGAAGGACCGCATTGTAGAACACGTCAGTGTGGTCAAACAGGCTGACACTAGATACCCTGTGGTAATGCACATAATGGATTGTCCAGCTCAGGACAGCCACAAATCCTTCTCTTTTTTTGGATTTGACACCGTACCCAGACACGTGAGGGGTGGCAATATAGAACTTTTGTTGAGGAGGAAGGAAGCAACTTGGATTATGCGATTGAGAAATGTTGAGATGGGCTTGAATACAGACCATAATTTACATTACTTTTTGGGGGACTGGCACTCGTGGTCCATTCTTGTGCATCATTTCACCAGGACATAGTATGCCTACGCTACTGCACACGACACTACTCATGTGGGCGCGTCACTACCCCCGTTATATCCCCGTCTCCAACATGGCTCTCCTATGCTGACCGACCTTTCTTCTACTCACTTTCAACCTTTTACCGTTGTAAATGCTAGAAGTAATAAATTGTCAACCTGCTCTCTTGCTTACACGTGTAGACCGTTCTAAGAAATGACGAACTATTGAATTATGTTATACTTGTTACAACCCTATTCTTACTTCTAATCCGGCTCTTCTATGCAGACTGACATTTCTTTACTCTCACAATGTCAACAGTTGATTGGCAACCTGCTTTTCGAATCAAACGTGTAGACCTTCCTTAACAAACTTTCGTATTGTATGAATATGTTATGTATGTTCCAACACTTTGCTTTTATTCAGGCACTGATTTATATATTACAAGTCTCAAAAAGTACGTTCTCAAGATAATTCACAGAACTGTGTCTGTAGGTTCTGTGAGTGTCTAATACCGTCCTATGATGACTCCTGCTGATGGGGGCGTGGCTACGCAGCAATGGAGATGGACGTGCTCGGGTAGAGCTCCGTCGACGGCTCCCCTCTCCAGCTGCATATCTCCGTCTATATGCATCCGCCGGGACCGGGCACCTTTCTGTCATCGCCTGGAGTGCACCCGATGCCCTGGTGAAAGTTGTGGCGGCGGCGGATGTAGATTTCCGCGCCGCGCTCCGTGAGCTCTGGGGACGCCCAGCAGTTCGCTGCCGCTTCGGGGAAGACCATCATCATGCGAGCCCGCAGGCAGGCCCCGCCCACTAGGCCTCGCACACTGGCGCAGATTACAGAAGCGGCGCCGGAATCTCCTGCCGCCGCCGAACCTAGTCACACTTCATCTGCCGCAGATCGGAGGGCTCCCCGCGGTGCGGTGTTTCCGTGTTGCGGACCATTGCTTTAAAACACCTGCGTGCCTGCACAGTCACACGCCAGCCGGCGTGTTACAGCTTCAGCGCTCTTGCCTCACCCACCGCTTGGGCCGAGGGGCTCAGGAAACTTGCCCTTCCCTGCAAGCAGGTGTTACCTTACCTGCCTGGTGACATGGGACGAGAGAAGTGACATCGCCCGTGACTGGTCACGAGGTGAGGTGGCACTTATACAAGAAGGGAGGGGGCGCCTGATGGTGGAGGGCATCGGCAATGGTGAAAATGAAGAGGCAGGAATAGAGCGCCCCGCAGGAGGGCCCAGCCGTGGACTGGCACAGAACCCATGTACTGCCATTCTGAGACCAGAGGGGCCTCACGTACACGCAGCAGGCCACAGTGGTAGGGAGGCCTAGGAATCGCTGGAGCGGCGGCCTACACCTACATGTCCGGTGACCTACGCGGACACAACCGTCTGCCTGCGACACTCACGGCGCCGCCCTGCCTGCTGCTGGACCTCTTGCTCGGCCGCCCTGAGACTCATGTCGCGCGGAGGCCACTTGAAGCCTGGTACTGGGGGCACACCAGCCCCACCCCCGCAGACCCGTGCCCAAGCGGACAAGATGGCGGAGGCGGGATTGCCTGACCCGATGTCCAGCAAGCTGGATGCCGTGCTGGCGGCGGTGGAGAAACTGGGTGAAACGCTGAACCAAACCCGCACTTCTCTGGAAGACAAGATTGACAAGCTGGCCATTGACCTAACCTTAGTCAGCGCGGATCATCGAAAGCTCACGGATCGCACCACCACTATTGAAACCGCTATTGCTGACATTTCCCCACGGGCAGACGCAGCGGACAAACACATTCAGGACCTCCGGAATCGTGTTGAGTACTTGGAAGATAAGGCAGAAGACGCCGAAGGCCAGGCCCGGTGGAACAACGTCCGAGTGGTGGGCCTACCAGAGGGGACGGAAGGTAGAGACCCAGTGTCCTATGTCGAGTCCAGGCTCCGCACGCTGCTGCCCGAGGAGGCACTTTCTCCGCACTTCGTCATCGAAAGAGAGCACAGAGTGCCGGCAAGGCCCCTGCCTCCGGGCTCCAATCCAAGACCGCTCCTAATCCGCTTGCTGAACTACAGAGACAGGGATGCTGTACTCCAGGAAACGAGGAAATTGCAAGACGTACAGGCTGACAATAATAAAGTCATGTTTTCCCAGATTACACGCTACAAGTACAGAAGCAACGGTACTCATACATGGCGATAAAGAGGCGGCTTCGACAGTACAATCTCAAGTATTCCTTGATGTTCCCTGCGAAATTGAGAGTCGTGGCGAGCGGAAAGGCTCACTTCTTTAATACTTCAGAGGAGGCGGATGACTGGCTCGACACGTATGACTCCACGGGCACCAGAGCCCAGACCGATGGCACAAGGGACGCTGCCCCTGGCGCCTCTTCGGGCTGCCGTCGCAGGGAGAAGAAATGGAAACACCTCCAGGCCTCTCAAGCACTCGGGCCAGATCCGGAGCAGATCCTAAGCGACCATCGCAGGGCCCTCCAGGCGGTCGCGAGCATCAGCAGGACACAAGAAGATGAAACCGCCTCGACTTCTAGCCATCATGGACAGGCCAGTGACGACGAACTCTCAGTTGGTTTCCCGGCCTCACAGGACTCAGGCGAACTGCCTCAGGTCACCCCGCAGACCTCTGATGACATTGCTTAGTCCCGCTTTCTTTCTCTCTCTTTCTTCTGGACTTCCCTGTCTGGCAATGATAGAACTGAGGCGTCACGCACGCAAGTATCACATGTTTGCTTTAAGCCACTTTGTATAATTATTTGCTCACAGTTGTAGACATGTTGTACCCCAGCTGAAGATGCCGACAGAGGCGGGAGGCGGGAGTCACAGCCAAAATGAATCTAAGTGTTAGCAAATGGGGGACACCAGCTTTCTTTTTCCCCCCAAAGGGAACATCATATTTGAGTTTAGCAATGAGGCCCACATACCTAGCTGGAGGGTGGGACGCTGCTGAGGCACAATCCCTATAGCCCGATACTTACAGCTTGTTGCGTACAGCAACCCCCCTAGACATTGGTTAAATGTTACTTTCACTAACTGTTTGGACAATTGCCTGTTGCACACTCGCCCTTTTGGTATCCTTGTATACAGTTTATGTTTGTTCTGCCATCACTCACAAGCTGGGATGTATTAACTGGAGACTCAGCTCGATGGAGGTGCGGCGACCACAACCCCCTTCAGCCGCAACGCTCCAACTTTCCACGGCTGTTCACTCGATACAGCCTTACACAATAATATCAACCGAATACCATGGCCCCAATTAGAATAGGAACTTGGAATGTGCGGGGTATACATAGCCCCTCGCGCAGGTATCTCATCTATTCCTACCTTAAAAGACATCACATACAAATAGCCCTCCTCCAAGAGACACACTTGCCTAAGTCAGAGGTGATGCAGCTGCAAAGGAGATGGAGAGGGCGGCTATATGCCACTGGCTACTCAGCGTTTGCAAGAGGAGTCTTGATATGGGTGTGGCCAGGGACTCCCTTTCGAATCTTGGACTCCTTAATAGATGCAGAGGGTCGCTATGTGGTAGTGAAAGGCATATTGGATGGCAGACCGGTGGTCATAGCGTCATTATATGCGCCAAATTCCGACCAGGCCTCCTTTTTTGAAATTATGTCCCACAAGTTGGCCGCATGGCACAAGACCCCCATGGTACTGGGAGGCGACTACAATAGCGTCCTTGATGTTTCACTAGACCGTTCCCTCCCCCCCCTTCCGGGCACGTCCACACATGCCGCAATGAAAGCGCTAAATAACTGGGCAACGCAATGGCACTTGACAGATGCATGGCGGCATAGAAATCCACAAGATAAAATGTATTCCAACTATTCGGGAGCACACGGCCTCCATGTGCGATTAGATCGATTCATGATCTCTGACCTGTTATCGAATGTCTCCGTGTCGCAATATCTGGGACGGTCATACTCGGACCACAATCCGCACGTGCTGGAATTAGAATGGGTGGGCGGCACACCACCGATCCCCATCTGGCGCCTACAACCTGACACCCTGCTTGATGCACCATTCCGTGACCTATTGGCGACTACAATAGCACAGTACTTTGAGGAAAACACAGACACGGCTTCGACGCCATTGGTAGAGTGGGACGCTTTTAAGGTGGTCGCAGGGGGACACTGTTTGGGAGCACAGGCAGGAATGCGAGTACAGCTAGCAAAAGATCTCACCACCCTAGAGAAGAAATTGGCGGCTAGTGAAAGGGAGGCGGTCGAGGGCTCCACTGGATTGCTAACACGGAATAGGGAGGAACATGCTCGATTGTTAGAACGGCTCCGATGCCTCAACTATGCAGCGCACTCAGCACGGACGCACCACATGGGGGGCAAGTCGGGCAAATTGCTGATGTGGTTAATACGCCAGGATGAGGTGACATCGCCGGTGACATCGCTACGCACTCCACAGGGTATTACAGTATACTCACAGCAGGACATACACCGCGAGTTCACATTACACTACGCTGCATTATATAAATCTCACATGCAGGCCACTTCAACTGACGTACAGGCCTATCTCACGGAGATTGCCCTACCACACCCTACTCGCGAACAGAGAGCGGAATTAAATGACCCTATTCTCCTTGAGGAAGTTAGAAAGAGTATATTTTCATTGTCGAACGGTAAGACGCCGAGACCTGACGGCCTACCGGTGGAGTTCTATAAGGCCTATGCGCACGTACTAGCACCACAGTTGCTGAAGATATATGAGGCTGCTTTAGATGACTCCACTCTTACTGACACAAAATACAGCGCTGCTGATCTCTCTCCCCAAACCTGGCAGAGACCCCGAATCCCTGGGATCCTATCGTCCACTAGCCCTCTTAAACACCGATTATAAAATTTTCGCGTCAATACTAGCCAAACGCCTAGCCCCATTGGTAAAAACGCTGGTTCACCCGGACCAGAATGGCTTCGTCCCCACTAGAAGTACCTCCCTCAATATCTGTAGGTTTTTCAGTGTACAGAAATACGCGCTGCATGGATGGCCGCGATCTGGCTGTCTAGTGCTAGACTTGGAAAAGGCTTTTGATTCCCTGGAATGGCCTTACCTGGCAGCGGTGTTAAGTAAATACGAGTTAGGGGATCACTACATGAGTATGATTCAATTGCTCTATCGACGCCCCACTGTCAGAGTCCAGACAGGACGGCTTATTTCAGACGCTATTCAGGTGAGAAGGGGCACGCGTCAAGGTTGCCCCCTGTCCCCATTACTTTTCTCCCTAGCCATGGAGCCACTAGCGATGCTACTCCGACAGGCTGGTGATGAATGGGGCATACGATTGGGAGACGGAATACATGCCGTCTCTTTATATGCAGACGACTTACTGTTGTACATACGAGACCTACACGCCATCCCCACAACTATAGCAGATACCCTCAGGGACTTTGAGAAAATGTCAGGGCTCCGGGTAAACTGGGCTAAATCGGGAGCTTACCCATTTAGCGAAAGTACGGCGGAAATAAACATGTCTATAAATAACTCCACCCTTGCCTGGTACCCCACCACGTTCTGTTACCTTGGCATCTTCATGTATCGGTCCCCCACTGACATATTGGAAGGAAACCTAATTAGAGCAATCTCTGCGGTTAGAGCTCAGGTACACTTTTGGAAGACTCTTCCGTTAAGTGTCATGGTCCGCATAACACTGACAAAAATTATAATACTACCAAAACTGCTGTACTATTTTTCGAACCTCCCGATCTATGTCCCGGCCAAAATATTTTGAGAATTGGAAAGCATGTTTCGTGACCTAATCTGGAATAAGGGTCGACCCCGAGTTGCGTTGTGGAAACTCTATGCCCCCGCCGGCCATGGAGGGTTGGCAGTTCCAAATATGGAACTGTATTATCTAGCGGCCCAGCTACAGTGGGTAAAGAGAAGGTTAAGCAGGACGGGGTTGGATGACACAGCTGGCACGCAGAAGCCGTGGTCTAAATCTCAGGTCTACCACTTGTTTCACCCCACTGCTCGTCTCCCACGCCCACCCCAGTTATACCTGGCACTGGCGCACAGGTGTTATAGGAGAGGTCTATACCTTACCCGAAGCGTGACCCCTATGCCCCACTGATACCGCTCACGTGGACGCCCAGGGGGAGGACGGGTACTTCAGATGGGGCGCTTGAGCACTGGCCTGGGGCAGGCCTAGAGACACTGGGTGACCTTTACGCTGACGGCTCCCTGCTCTCTTTTGAGGCGCTGACGGCAGGCTATGAGCTACCGGCAGGACAATTCCTTCTACATAACTCCATTGTGAGGTCCTTGACAGCAGCGTGGGGAGACATAACGACTGAGCCAGAAACACACTTGCTGCTGCAGTACTTACATATCATGGGCGCAGGCTCGCATATAGTACACTGGTTAGTAGACGCTCTACTCACACATACACTCAAACCCATGTCGAGCCTCCGGGAGAGGTGGGAAACAGACAGAGGGCAACCATGGACAGAGAAGGAATGGGGCATAATACTCGCCAGTCCCTCATATACACCAAGGAGCTCGAAATTTAAACTCATACAAACATACATAATACAGAGGGCATATCTCTCGCCGGACAAAAAAATAGGTATTTTAATACCGCCACTTCTGCGTGCCCGCGATGTCAACACATAAATGCAGATCTCCTACATATGCTATGGTCCTGCACCTTTCTCAACGCCTATTGGTCTGCGGTCACCGCAGCGCTCACGCAATGCACAGATGCACCACTGGCATACTCATGGGAGATCTGTATATTGGGCCTGTATACTAGATCCCAGAAGAACAGGGTCACCTCCAGATTCCGAGAATTGGGATTGATTGTGGCGAAGTGCCTCATTACAAAGAGATGGAAGCATAGCGCCCCCCCAGTAATAGACAGCTGGGTGAAATCCCTCACGGTATGGGCACAAGCAGAAAGCACAACACTGCATCGGGAGGAGACTGCGGGACTGCGCAAGTACCCGATAGCGCAGTCCTGGGACACCATCCTCACGGCGTTTACACAAGGAGACAGAGTAGACAGCATTGCCTCTTCACAGGAAGCTAATGAGAATACTGCGGCCATAGACCATAGATTGTATCTCATGCACTAGCTGTGACCTATAATTATACCAGGGCACAACCTGCACTCACCGACACGAGCAGCATCCATGGTATTAATCGCGCGCCTGCTGATTTGGGTCTCTGGCCGCGCGCACAAGCCGACACGTCACCCCAGCGAGCTTTTGGATAGTAATACGCTTAAATCACACGTACCTCGACCCAGCTGTGATAAGTTCTTGATGGCAGTTTTAGTTGAATTAATAGTTTGATAGTTCAGAATACATATATCTTATTTGCACAATCCATAGACCCCTTGGTTGCAAATGGAGGTGACCCTTTACGAGCCGCCCTACTGTAATATACAACTGAGCATTGACCATTGTAACTGGCCGCAGCCGTGCTTTTAACGACTGTGTGGCGCACAGGCGACATTACCCGTGACTACAGAAGTGACATGGGATGCAAAGGACATGGAAAACAATTGTTCTCTTTACAATGTTATATGCAGAAAGAAAGAAATGTGCCTAGCATTTGTAATTGTATTGCGAACCACAAATGTGTATACCATTTAACACTGTGTGTCCATATATGGCTAAATGCAATTCTGAATAACCTTTGCATGATTGTATAATGAAGTACAACAAAAAAAAATTCAATAAAGATATTTAAAAAAAAATAAAAAAAAGAAATGATGAATCCTGCTTGCACGTCTTGTCCTAGAGCGTTTTGGACACAATCTCACGAGATTTGGAATGTAGTCCCTCGACTCCGCTTCAATGTTGCCATAGTTTAGCACCAGTTTCGACCTCAATATAACTTTTCATTACTCATTCACTCAATACTACATAGGATTTAACTTAGATTGTGGAGCTTCACTGCTCCAAGATGGCCGACAGTTTTCTTCATACTATTATGCATCTGTTTCATCACTTATAAATTGGACGTTAGACAGAATGGCCCCTCACAATATATCTGTGACCATGAAGATACCCCAGTACGTTGGTATATGATCCTTGATACACTTTGGGTTCAGGACTGCACCATCCACTTAGCTTTTTGGAGGCAGCAGTACTTTCAAACATTAACTTTACTCCATTTCAAGATGGCCGTAGCCATTTTTTTTTATTTGTTACAGTAACCGGGTGTAGTCCTATGACTATGTCTGGAGTCTCTCCAGTATTTAGGCGGGAACCTCAGCAGGCCAAACTGTTCTGTGGGCACGCCGGAGGCGGCCCTGCTACTGAACAGAGGTAAGCGCCTGTGTTAGGATCCCCAGTAGCACTCAGCGGTGGCATACTTTACACTCCTGAGACGCGCACCCTTAACTTGCGGTACGTTCCTTAAAAGTATTACATGGGGAGGACATATATAGTGATTGTAACAAAATCCCCATCTTCCCTTTATTGTGTTTAGGGTTTGCGTTTACGCCAGCAAAGACTTGGTTGCTGGCAAGAGGGACTCACTTAGCCCCCAAAGAGTGGTTTTACTATACCACGTCGTCATTCTTCATGATGGATTTATGACTTATACACACAAGATCCACACTTAAGGTACGTGGAACTTTCTGTTGTCAGCTACGAATGGGGCGATAACAAGCCCTTACTTAAGTGGGGTGTACTCACAATTGTAACTGGGACTTTTCTGTCTCCCTTTCTTGTTTATCCCCAGAAAAGAATTCTGGAATACACTAAATCTTGGACACAGTAATCACTGTTGCCCTATACTGTGCAAATATCACTGGAGTACTAGAACCTATTCCGGGTCGGAAATACAACCGGAACTGAGGTTGGTTTCCCTACAATATCTTTCCACAATTATCACTATTCACCAGTCCTAGTGGATTCGTTATTTTAATACCACGTTATTTTCTTCCCTTGTCCCTTTTCTCCATACAGGATCCATACAAAGAGATTAGAGGTACTTCTTAGATTATAAATATACTTTTTCTTGATCTGAGGCAACATTGAGGGGGTGCCGTGTTTCTTAAATCACTTTAGAAGAGTCACTGCTAAATGTTCGGAGATTGGATGTCACTAAATAAGTCACCAGAAACTGGCTTATTTTCATTTGCTGACAATTTTTGTTTGTAATAGCGATCATATTTTAACTGCACAAGTCTGTCTAGAGACAGCAATGGTGATATGTTTTAGTAAAACAGCATGGGTTTCCACAGGCTCGAGGACTATACTTGAGCCGCTCTTTGCGATAAACATACTGTCACAAAGGGTAACGGACATCTGATGTTAGTGATGGATATCTTTTACTCCCTACTTCTATACACTTGTCTGTTTCTTAGCCCTGAAGAAGTTGCTGCGCACAACAATTAAGCGCGACAAAACACGTATTGGCTAAGGATCTCAAGATTAAACTGAAGTGACTGTTTCAATGGAGGAACAAGAGTGTTTTTTATTATTGTCAATGATACATAATATATACTGTCGGCGTGTGCAAGGGACTGTTGTTTTGGTTTATTAGTGGTTATCCACACATTGGGGAGGAGGGTGGCTCTCCCCACCCTTATGCACCGCAATTATAACTGTACACTAGTATATACTCACTGCGTATTTCCCAGGAGCGCCATTACCCTACACAATCCACCGACCAAGAAGACCCGCCATTACTGATTGTTTATGTGCAGGAAGGGACACCTTCCTGCTCATAAACAATCATTCCCCTCAAAGCAGGCACCATTCCACTATGGTGCAAGGGTGCCTACGTTGGCGCTAGGCAGCTAAATTACCACCAGCACAGGGGGAGACGCAAGGCTGCATCATATTCTTGTAAATACGGTGCAGCCCTGCTTTTTAGAAGTGGCGGAGCCCAGCGTTAAGCCAAGGAGGCTAACGCTGTGCTCCACCACTTCCTTGTAAATATGCCCCCAGTGTCTTGTCTTATCCATTTATTCCTCTTCCTTGGATTGTTCCACAGGCTTGTTTCACTGTTTTTCCCATTTCTTGCTGATCTTTTCTGTAGCTGGTTCAGACTATCCTCCGAGTCTGCAAAGAGCTGGAACCTGTTTTTGATTTGTAAAACAAATACTGTCTTGGTCGTAGGGTCCTGTAATTGTGCCACATTAAAGTGTTGTTGCACTGATGTTTTGAGTTCTGTTT
This sequence comes from Calotriton arnoldi, assembly GCA_963921515.1. NCBI lineage: Eukaryota > Metazoa > Chordata > Amphibia > Caudata > Salamandridae > Calotriton > Calotriton arnoldi. The sequence continues at coordinate 843,515 of CAWUFW010006241.1, read as the reverse complement.
TTTTAGCTTCACCTTCACAAGATGGTGATCTCTGCTGACATTTCTCTCCTCCTCACTCTGACATCTTGAAGTGAGCACCTCCAAGTGCTGCTTATTATCAGGTGGTCAATCTGGTTTGTGAATATCACGTTGGGGAGGAGAGTTCCTCCTATGACCAGATCATTTGTGGCACAAAATTCCAACAGTCTTTCTACATTGTGTTTCATTGTTTCATAACCTTTTTTTCCCATGCCTCTGTTGTGGTTCATGTTATAAATTCCCACCTTAGTATTCAAGTCCCCCATCACAATCTTAAGGTCTTGGTTCAGCATGGCTTTAAGCTCAGCTTGCATTTGTCAGTAGAAAATGTCTTTGACTGGTTCATTTGTTTGATCATAGCACAGGATAATGAGGGTGTTGATATGTTTGCCTTTTAACCTGGCTGTGATAAGTCTGCTGTTACCTGGATTCCATTCAATTAGGCATTTCCCTACCCCCTTGCTCAAGAAAATGGCTACTCCTTTATGATGTTGGTCAACCTCCCTTTCTGAGTACTGTACCATCTCTCCGGTGGTGCTTTCATTCTGCCAGATCCGGTCCACCCACTTTCTCTGACCCCCAGGATGTGTGGATTGTGGCACCTCATCATAGATGTTACTTGAGCCAGCTTTCCTGTGTCGTATGTAGTCCGTACATTCCAGAATCCAATTCTGGTCTTGCACTTTGCATTAAGAAATTCCATCATCCTGTCAGTAGTTTCTTATGGCTTTGACTGCTGTCAATCATGCATGTCTCATGCAGAGGCTCTGTAAGTCTATTGTGCCCCGAAAATGTAGTGGCTCTTGCTGCTGTTTGCTTAACAAATGCTTTTTTATGGGACATGTTTGTTAGCCTTGTGCCCAACCGCCAACCTAGAGGACCAGCGGATCGTAATTCATCTGGTCTCGACCCTTCGACCTGGCTTGTTCGGGAAACCCTGCCAGAAGACTAAGTTCCTGCTGGCATAGCTCTCCAGGTCACTGAGACACATAAGCCCAACGACCACATCCAGAAGGCGATCCCCCTAGGAGAGGTTTTCCTGTGTGTTGATTTCTGTGGGAGTGTGTTGCAGTACCAGTGGTCGTCTACATGTGGTGCTTTACCTACTCCAAGGCTTGTCCCTCCCACATTTATTACCAAATTGTATGCCTCTGTGCGTGGAGATCTCTGCCAACTTGAACAAAAGGCAACATTGTTTTACGTGTAGCTTACAAAAGCATGAGTCGTCCTCTACCTAAATCAGGAGCGTTGGAGTGTGTATTTCTTGTCTCTTGTCTTCATGATCCACTTCACAATCTCTACAAGCATGCTGGATGATTTCCAACCATGGCAAGGATGGCGCTCACTTCATGTCCCATACCTTGGACACTGATCTGTTTGACAAGTTTCAGCACTGTTTTCTGCAATTACTATGCAATTACTAGGGATTCACTCCAGTCAATGTAGCTACCTCATAACTATAGATGATCCTAATTCAACTCTGCTGTTCTAATTACATCAGCTTACCAAAATGGTGAACGTTTGAGGTGGCATTGCTAAGAATCAAACATATCTGCACTCTTTAGCCCTCCTGGAACTTACGACCCATACATGCTTCAAGAAGTCCTTATGATGGGGAATACGGTCCATGATTTCCTCCACTACTTTTTGCACCAGATGGGCAGGGTCTGGCACAGGGTCTGGCTGTGGTACTGTGTAAGAAGCCCTATGCTGAAGATTTGCTACTCTGGATTGTCAGACCATTCTGTGCCATTTTGCTAAATATGTAATTCAAGCAATGGCGGTAGGGAGGCTGTGGGACGACGGAAGATCTCTATGTCAATAAACGGTTCATAAAGTTTGAGCAAGCCAAAGAGCGATTTGGAGTTGGCTTGGGTACATTCTTACAGTGCGCCTGGCTGGCACACACGCCCGAGGAGTCTGGACCACATTGTCGGATGTATCCCTGGAGCATGCAGTACTGCAATAATTGGGGGACCTGGTGGGTTGCAGACGACTTAAGTCTCTCCTTCATATGGCCCTGCTTACAGATAGGGGACAGGACATAGCACACGCTACAGCGAGATAGAGCACAGACTGCGATGAGGAAATGACTGGAGCTGAGTGTCGTAAAGCCGGCAAGCAGGTCCTTTTGGTGCCATTCAACGCCTGCCTAAACTCACACAATTTACCTACCTGCACCAAACCTATCTGACTCCTCACAGACGGGAAACAGCGTTTACAATGCATGCTTTAGATCGCATACCATTACAACGTGGTCGTTACAACGATTGCGTTGTTACAACGCGAACCATTACGTCACAAGACGTTACAAAGACTTGCTGTAGGGGGCAGAAGGTGTTGGATTTACGATCCAACACCTTCTCTGCTGTTGCACAAACTGGAGTAGGAATAGTAAATTATACTATTCCTAAGTCCAGCGCACCCCCTACAGCAAGTCGTTGTAACGACTTGCGATGTAATGGTTCGCGTTGTAATAATGCGGTCATTGTAACGACTGCGTTGTAATGGCATGCGATGTAAAGCATGCGTTGTAAAGAGATATATTCCTCACAGACTCTTCAAGATATACCCTCGTTCCTCTTCCAGATGTGGCAGATGCCACCAGCCCTCAGCAGGGCTTCTGCATATGACCTGGGCTTGTGGGCAGCTGACAGGCTTCTGGATGGAGGTGGTTGGTACTCTGTCACAGATGTTTGGGGTCATACTGCCGCAAACGGTGAAACTGTGTCTGCTGGGAGTGCTCCTGTGGGGGAACAAGATACCAAAAATGCTGGCTCAAATTCTAGTGCTTGGGGTAGCACTGGTGAGATGCCGGATTGCCTTTACTTGGTGGACACCCTGGCTGCCTGAGGACTCTGCTTGGAGATGTGATTTACAGGAGTGGGCACTGGCGGACAAACAGCCCATTAACACACCCGCAGGGATGAGGGTCTAGCATAAGACCTGGCAACATGGGAGGAGTGATTCTGAAACTAGCAGATTCCCCAGGTGATAATCCACAATGAAAGGGAAGGCAATTGCTTTGGGATCTTAAAATCTCTCAAAAACATCATTAGTCTTTTGCCTGAATCTGCCAGAAGACAGTGATACAAACATTAGTTATTTCTCGGCTGAATTACTGTAACTTCTTATATTTGGGAGTCTCTGAGTCTCGGTTTAAGAGGCTCCGGTGTGTTCAGAATTCTGCAGCCTGGCTTTTGTTCAATCTACCGAAGTAGGGGGGATATTCTCAAGAACGTGCGATAATCATTGCCAAAATAGGTCAACGCAATTTTTCGCATCGCCGTCCATCGCGGGAAAATAACTCTGTGTTAACGTCGTATTCCCAACACGGCGGTAACATGCGATAGTTTCCCGACAACGTGACAAATGTTCGCGATAAATTTCCCAGAAAGGCGATAAAAATCTAAACCCGAACGTGAAAAAAATTGCGATGGGCCCAACTGCGATAAAAAAACAGCGATAAGCAGCGCCAGGCCTGCAAGTCCCACAAGTCAGGTGGGAAAAACCACTATAAAAGCGGCAACAAAAAACACTAACAAAACACAAACAACTGCGAAGCACCATGGAGGCAGCCGGAGCAAGTACAGAGGACAACCAGAACCCCACAAGCCCCACGGAGGACCAGCCTGGGACCTCGGGGACAGGGAAGGGCAAGGAGAACAATAAGAGGAACCCGCGTCTCAGTGCACAGGAAAACCAGATCCTCATTACGGAGGTGACAGAACACCACCACCAACTGTTTATCACCTCCACTGTGACATTGGCAACTAAAAATACAATATGGCAGTCCATCTTGGCCAAGGTGAATGCAGTCGGAGTGAAGAGAAGGGAAGTGGACGACTGCAAGAAGCGCTGGACTGATGTGAAGCGCAAAACCAAGCTGAAAATCGCAGCCAACCTGAAAGCAGCAATGCAGACTGGAGGTGGGAGTCCAGCGACACACCAGGAGCTGGATGAGATGGAGGAAATGGTGACCCGAGTCATCATTGGAAGACGGTGGCAGGAGTTGGTGGACCGGACACTGCACAACATGACCTGAGCCAACAGCAACAGGGTGAGTAACGACCAGGGACTGGGGGCACGGGGGGAGATGGGCACAATGGCACACATGCACAATTAAGTATAGCACATCTGCGGACAAACCATGCCCAAGAGTCACAACTCCGACCAAGAGCCCAATTTACCCAAGTCTGCAATATCTCAGCACTGTATAAGCACAGAAGTGAAAGGCCCACAGCCTGAAAGGGATAAGGACCAGCCAAATCAGAGCTGAAGGGGCAACACACCCACAATGCAGCACACACACATAAGAATCAGAGCACCTCAACATTGACAACAATGTGGAACAAACTGCAACACTTTCACAACAGAACAAAGGACAACTGCTGCCGCATGTGAGTAGAAAATGGCCATTCGCATTTGGCATAGCAGGAAACTGTGAGATGATAATGCACAAGTACAACCTCACATCCCTGATGGTGTAGAAATGTCAACTGTCCCGCATCAAATAGGCATCTCCGCACAAACAGTCACAATGGACATTGTCATGCAGTCTGTTAGTAAACTTGTACAATGCCTGAACATACATGTGAACACAATGTCAATCTGCATCTCCCCTTCACATTGCAGAGGGAGAATCAACACCTCCTGCAGAGCAGACCCAAAAACTCAGCACTGATGATGAAGAGGACCTCCCCAACATCGACACCGATGCCCTCCAACAGCCCATGGACAGCTTCAGCACCCCACCTCCAGGAGCAGGGCAGCCCAGCTGCATCGAGGAGACCCCACCCCCTGCACAGACCACACAGCAGGAAGCACCCACCACCACGGCTGCCTCCCAGGACCCCCACGACCAACACTTGGCATTCCAACGCCGTGTGCTAGGGTGTCAGGAGAAGATGGCTGGTCAGCTGCAGGTGGGGTTCGACCTCATGGCAGCCAAACTAGATGCCATACGTGGGTGTCTAAGTCCCATCAGGGATGACTTACAGTCCCTAACGGACACCCACTGTCTGCTCCATGCCCTCCAACAATCCATGGCTGACATCGTTGGAGTCATGACTCAGAGCCAAGAACAACTGTCTAGTCAGAGTGGCTCCAGCGATGTCAGCTGGGAGTTGGGACACATAAGGAGAATGACGGAGAGCTTGGAGCGGATGCAGGCGGAAAGAATGTTTGCCACGGCTGCACAGCAGCGAGATGTAGCTGGGATTTTCCATGCCCTGCAGATCCCCGTCATGGCATTGCCGCCACAAGGCCTGGCGCGGATGAATGCTGCTGCTACTACTCCATCCACATCTCCAAGTGTCAGTGCCACACAGTGATGCAGACTAAACACCACCTCCCACATGTGAGGCACCTGACACATCAGAGGACGAAGATGATGATGAATCTGGCTTCGTGGTAAGAATGAAGTGGTAGCATTAATCTCCGCCATTTGACCTGTATCAGCTTGGTTCTGCCCTCTGCATCATGCCCTGGAATAACACCTTCCACTGTCCACCGATACACTCAGCGACACTCACCTTGGACCACGACATGGACTGCCATATCTGGTTTGGTTACCAATGACACAGCAATCACACTGCGGACTGAAGTCTTCCTCTTCCGATGAACTTGTCAATCCCTAAAGGACTCTGGCTGGCCCCTCACGGGGCAACAATGTTAAGTGGGGTTTGCATGACCCTGTACTGGTCCAGCTTCAACACTCCACTGAATGCGAATAAAACATTCTAATTCACACAGATGTGTCATGGCTATGATTAATCAAGTATGAAAGTATGGATGAATGTAGGGACAGTGATTCCACAAAAAGGTACTCCCTGGGTAATGCCATCAATGCGCATGTATGGCCGTGACCCAGATAGGCCGTGAGACACACATTGTCATTCAAATCAACACTCATCACAGTTGAATACAAGTGAAGGTGCGTAGACTTTATTAGCATATGTGTGTCAGTACGGGCAAGATAAGTGTCACAACATGCAGACCAATGCAGCAGTATGTCAGAATGAGGAACGTTGCCAAGCGCCGCGGTCCACTTCGGGGGAGTGCCTCACCTTTCACAGGTGTGTGTTAACCCGCGTTGTTGTTCGCTCATGTATTCGGAGTCGAGGCGAATGCAGCCATGTCCACTGTTGTCGTGGGATATGTGACCAGATCTCCAAGATGCAACAAGGTGTCGGGACATGTGCAATGGGTTCAAATCTGTCGTGGCTGCAGGTACGTAGTCACTCGTCCATGAAAACGATTGCAGCTTCGTAGGCTATCATTTCCAACATGAGGTCGTTGTCGACTTCATCAAACAGGGCGGCGAGGCAATCCATTAGCAGGTCCGGACAGATGTGCTGCGTCCACCCCCTTTCACCAATTAGCACTTCAGCCCAATAGGGGAGCGGTTCTATGTGGTCACTGCACACGAGGAGTTGTGCAATCTCCCAGGTCCAGCTGCCAGCATGTATGCCAAGTGTCAAGGCATCCCATAAACGGGTATCAAGGTGACACTCCTGGTCGTGGGCCAAAAGGGGGCGCACACACATGTCAAAATCCAGTTCAGCAAACGTCCTGTTGGACAGGCAGACATCCATGGACCACTCGAATATGCACGATCGACAATGCAACACAGGCTGGACGCAGGTGACGTTGGCAAGGCGGAAGCTTAGCCGGTAACTGATCCGCAGCACTGCCAATGGCAGTGCCCCCAGTAAATGCAGCATACGTGCACGGTACAGTTCCACGTGACAGGGGTTGTGCATGTGTCTGGGATGTCCTGCCATTGTGTCAGTGGCTCTGGTTGAAGCAGCACTGTTCTGACCTGCGCCAGTTCTGTGGATGAGATGCCACAGCTCGGATCATTGAGTTGTTTCAATGTGCAACGGTTGTCCGCCTGGGATGGTGTGGGAGTAAGTGTGAAGGCCATTCCATGCAAGATAACTTCGAGCAAGGACTTCTGTGTGTGGGGTGTGTATACGTTGGTCTTACGTCGGGCTGTGCATAGTGTGGGAGTCGTCATCAGCTGCTATAGTATCTGTCAGGGGGTGCCGGGCACATGCAATTCCGAGGTCGGAGGTGCAGATGTGCTTCCGCCTGATAGTTCAGACAATGGAGCTTTCATCCCTAATGTTAGTTCGTCATCTGCTTGCATTCAGGAGATGTGATGTGGCTTGTTGGGGGTGGGGTGGGATGCGTGCGAATTTGGGATTCATGTTTGACATGACTTGCATGTGGCAAATGGGCGGCATCACCGTGTGTTATGTTGCCTCACAGCTGCTCCTCCCTCCCCCCGAGCCTATTTCCTAGTGTGTGCTGCGCAGTTGCATCACTTGCACTCCTACGGCAAAACATTGTCGTGCCTGTCTGTGCATGTCCACAAGCCTGACAACCACACTGTGATGTTGGCCATTGAAGGTGGGCGGCCACATGAGTGTAGGCCTATGGTAAGGATAGGGCAGACACAGATGTAGAGTCCATGCCTGGCTGAACTTGTGCTGCGATCAAGGCTAGGCATTTGGCACATGCTGCGGCAATACAGATACACACAACACTTGGCATGTATGAGCCAAGACCCCGAGCGGTCTTGAGCTCCTTTATTGCTCCGTTCGTGCGAGCCGGCCCTCCGGGTGCATGCTACATTGCAACATTGTCGATTGTGGCCCGTGTGGCGCAGACACTACAACAGAGACACACGCATTAGTTACTTCCTTGTCCAGGCCAGAACTGAACCACGCCCAGAGCCCCGGGTGAATTCTTCACACCCCTACCCTGGACTGGCGTACGCCGGCCCAGCCCACTCTGCTTACGCTTACAGGGGGGGGGACAAAGCTACGTGTCCAAGGTCTTACCCACTGCCTGAGGTGACATGGTTGCGTCCGCTGTCCACAGCACAATGTGATGTGGTGGGCCCGGGGCCATCATTCATACATAATGACCACACGGACACACTTAGATAGGTAGTGGAACTGGCTACGGGCATGTGCGCCCGGCCCCTTTTTATTACCAGGGTCACATGTCCAGTGACGCCTGTGCTGGATGGGTGTGGGGTGAGTGTAAGCCAGCCCTCAGAGAGTGGTTGGTGCTGGCAACAACTAGAACAGTGATCAACGTTTCACACTCACAAGACTCAATCATGAAGGGTCCATGACTTGTGGTGCACTGAGGTAGGGGCACCAGCTCTGACATCACGCACGCAAGACTCAATCATGAAGGGTCCATGACTTGTGGTGCACTGCGTTAGTGGCACCTGAAGCGTTCAGCGGGTGTGCAGCCAGCGATGATGCGTCGTCCGTGCGGCCCGCCCTGGTAGCAATGTCTGTTGCCTACTGAACTGCGCCATGAATAAATCAGGACTGAATTTGATTTGGGGGACCTGCTGACCGCAGTGTAGGCCGGAGGCAGCGGTCAGCAAGGGCCCACAGCCACGTGGCATTGACTTGAGCTGCACAGAGTTAGTGGCACCTGAGGCGCTCAGCGGGTGTGCAGCCAGCGATGATGCATCGTCCTGCGGTCCGCACTGTAAGCAATGTCTGTTGCCTACTGAACTGCGCCATAAATAAATAAAGACTCAATTTGAATTGGGGGACCTGCTGTCCGCAGTGTGGGCCGAAGGCAGTAGTCAGCACACACATAACTCCGCGGTGCTGTGCCGCTGGGTGCGCTGGGGGCCTGTGTCGCGGAAGCAAGCGTTCTGCTGAGGAGGCTGGCGGTCACAGCGGCGGACTCGTGGCAGGGTGAGGGGCGCCGCCCTGGCAGACGCGTTGGCCGTCCCGGAAGTGAACCATGCCCAGATCCCCGGCCTATTTATTCACACTCCTACGCTGGACTGGCGTACGCTGGACCAGCCCACTGCGCTTACGCTTACAGGGGGGGACGACACAGCTACATGACCGAGGTCTTCCCCACTGCCTGAGGTAACATGGTTGCGTCCACTGTCCACAACACTACAAACACCAGCAGTATCTGTCCACATGGACATGTCTGTGCTCTGCATACTGATGTCTGTCCAGCACATCACCGCCACACTTGGCATTGTATACATTCTTATTCATGGGTGACTTGCCTCCTTCACACATACTTGGTTCCCACCTCTCCCCACATTCTGCAATTGTGTGACTGAGGGGCCATTTCGGAAGGTCAGCTGTCTTGTTCTGCGCTGCCTGGGTGGTAGTCCGGGGGGGGCCGGGGGGGGCCTGGGGGTGGTGGCGGTGGGTGTTGTGGACCTCTTGGGTCTCCGAGCTGCATGATCAGTGGCTCCATGACATGTGTTGGTCTTCAGATGTGGCTCTGGGCTGGGCTCCCTTTCATACTACAGGTTGTCGTCCTGCTTAACACCAGTCAAAGGCAGGTGTTAAATCCCTGCTGCTAACGCGCCTTATCGCCTGTTTTTGGATCGCATCGCAGATCTGGCTGGTCGTTGGAAATATCGCGAAGTGGTGTTTTCGTGTGTTTTTGCACGGGAACGCCTACTCTGCATATCATTAGCGTTAGTTGTCGCTCTCATCCGTGGCGATGTTTTTTGCGGCAGCTATCGCTGGGTAACTGGCGATTTCGACAGTTTGCACCAGCTTGAGAATAGGGCGACAAATCTATCGCAACTTTTGCGGCGCTAAGGTGCCGATAAATCGGCGATAAGTCCTTGAGAATATGCCCCTGGGTCTCTTTGGGCTCGGTGCTCTGCAAATTGCATTGACTTGCTCCGAAGAAACGTCTTACCTTCAAAGCCCTTTGTTATTGTTACAAGGCTTTCAGGAAGACAGCTGCTTGCTACTTGCACCCGCTCATTAAACCTTATTCTCCTTCGAGGTGCCTTAAGTCCTCTGGGGCCTTGTTAGCTCAGGTCCCCAGAGTGAAGAAAATTCATATTGGCAGCCGTTCTTTAAGTTTCCTTGTACCTGAGTTATGGAACTCTTTTCCGCTCTATCTGAAGCAATCAAAGACAGAACTTCTGTTCCGAAAGAATACAAAAACCTGGCTTTTTAGATAGGCTGTGCTCTTCCTTCGGCCTTCTGTGACCTTTCTCAGGAGTTTGACCTACTACTACTGGGACACTTTTGTTGAAGTAGCTATGCGCTTTACATGGTTTATTATTATTATGATTATTATTATTAATATAACGAGGCAACATTTTAGGGTAATAGTGGAACAGATAGTTGAATAGAGGCCGGACTGGCAGGGGAGTAATGAACAATTGTGTGGTATCTTATGCATGTCCTCTGAGCTTTGGGCATTCCCTATATTGTCATATAGTTCTAGAATAGTTTCTGATGTTGCTAGGAGTTGTAGAATCTGAAGATTTGAAGAAAGAGAAGTTATCAGGACACTGAAGGAGGCAGACGCTGTTCATGGATGGGTCCTGCATATGTACTCTACTTAAATAAAAGTACTTGGATTCATACCCTTTTCTACATGAGGATCTTCACTTTCACATTAGTGACGAGGTGTATGAAGAACCCAATCCAGCAGGCCCCAACAACAATATTGGAGCTTCACTGTGGAGCAAGTGTGGGCTTCTACGGGAAATAAGACTCAGCAACAAAGGAAACCGAGGGTGACCGTGAAGACCAGTGGAGTGTGGTAGGTGGTGAGTCTGGTAGTGTCTATGGCGGGTTCTCTCGGTTTTTAACTTTTTAAAATGGGTCTGACAGCACCGACAGCCTCACCCAGCAACTCACCTGTCTAGTGAAGTCTTTCCGTGAGTTTCACCTGTCTCAAGAAGTTTTACTGATGGTTCGTTGTGTGCCCAGCGATCATGTAGGAGACAGCCTATTCCACCATCTGTATCGGCAGAAGCCCGTCATTTGTTGCGTGTTCTTCTACTTACTTCAGTGTCGCTGCTAAGGCATCGGGTCACCCTACGTCACCTTATGTGAAAGCCATTCTGCCTTGAGTATAAATGTCAACAGGCAGCCGAGGAGTGTACAAACCTGAGGAGTATTTATTGTGAGCTCAACTGTTCACACTGGTGCACTTTGAAGTGTAGTGCGTGGTGGGGGAACATTTTGCACAGAAAGCAGGTGAGGGGTATCAACCCACTAGGATACAGGCATTTAAATGATTTTTGAGAACTTGACTTTGGAAGTTCTGTATACTTCATTTGAAATTTGGATTTGTGGGCCTCACTCAGTCAATAATGGAATTGCCCCTGGATAAAAACAGAACATTTTCAAGAAAGAAAGATTTGAGAATACGTATACCAAAGAGGAACATTTGAAATTTTTACAGACAGTGGAATATTATTGCAAATTTGGTCCGGGGTTTTTGGAAAGATGTTGCAACATGAGCAGTTTATTAAAGAAAGGTGTAGAATTTGTGTGATCTGAGGCATGTGAGAAAGAATTTGAGGACGTGAAATGAAATTTGAGAGAAGTGTCAAATTTGTGCAGTTTTGAACCAGGAGCCAAAACCATTATAAGAGTGATGCTAGTGCTAAGGGACTAGGTGCAGTTTTAGAGTTAGAAGATAGAGAGAAAACTATTTTATTCATTTCGAGATGATTGGGAGGAGTCGCGATCAATTATTCAGTGATTGAGAAGGAGGCACTGGCGATTTATTGGGCAGTGAGAAAGCTTAAGAAGTGTGTGTGGGGTAGTCCCTTTGAGGTAAAAACAGACCACAAGCCCCTGATGAAAATGTTTAGCAAGAAAGGAATAGTTGTTTGTTGTAAGTAGAATATTTACGAGTAGACGTTTCTTAATTTTATGAAGTAGGTTTATTCTCATAAATCTTCAACCACGGCAAGGAGCGGCGCACCCACGGAGGTTCGATCTTCTACTGGCAGAAACCGATCGAACCTCAGAAGATGCACTCTCCGAGCTCGCGAACAACAGAACACAAAGTATGTCAGACAGAACATTACACATGTCATAACAGCAATAGTAATTGTAATTACAAACCCACTACATCACCTCCCCCCTTTACAAAATCAAAAACATAAGATTCCCCCAAAATGTCAATAAGTAACAAAATCCTTGAATCTAGAAGGAGGTTTTCTGATACGACAGCCACGTGTATGAGGTGACTCATGGTGTACTGAATTACTAACAGAACCATCAACTGGTGGACATGACTCACTTGAGGCCCCCCACTGTCATGCAACCAATGTGTCCACTCAAGTTCATGTTCCATAAAGGAGGTTTTCTTGTTCTTAATTACCTGAGCTTGTTCCTTAGTTACCCTTAACAATTGTCTTTTGTTCCACCAACCTTTACCTTGTAAAAATGCAGCACCTCTACTGACCCTACAGACTAGAACGGGATTTGAAAACACAGATTCCCCTTTCTTAACCTTAAATGGCTTTTTAAACATAACCCAATCCCCCACGGCTATTTCTGGGTTCATGGAGGAATTTCTTCTGTCAAGTTTCCCTTTCATCTTCTCTTGCCTTTCTTTCACCACCTTCGCTAAATTTTTAACACCAGCACCTCCACCAGCCACTTTTCTGTTGTCCAACCAAGATGGTAGCAAGGCAGAATTGACCTTTCTACCCCTCAGAAGTTCAAAAGGGGAGGCACCGGTTGTACAGTGTGGTGAAGTATTATAGTTCCATACTTTTTCTTCCATGAATGCCTCTACATCATGACCAGCGGCCAGCGCTGTTTGAATGCCTTCTTTAAGAACTTTATTGCCCCTTTCCACCAGCCCATTCGAAGCCGGTGAGTACATAGCCACTTTCAAATGTTTAATATCTTGACTCTTCAAAAATGTACACATTTTATCTGAAATGAAATGTGTTCCATTGTTAGTTACTAATGATCATGGGGTCCCTTCGAGTAAAAATACCTTATTCAAAAACGAAATAGTGTTATCAGTATTTGGCGAATCTACAAATCGGTAGTACATCCACTTGGAATGATAATCCACTGCTAAAATTAAATATCTAGACAGTTCGGGGAGTACATTATAAGGCCCTGAAAAATCCAACCCCACTTTTTCCCAGGGTTTTTCTGGAAACTCAGTGGGGTGTAGCGGCACTTTTGATAGTTTCCAGTGTTTATCTGAAACTAAACACTCTTCGCAACCATCTATCATACTTCTCACTTGTGCCTCCAGCGCAGGCCACCAGTAATGTTCCTTAATTCTCATGCATGTTTTAGATACTCCCAAATGTCCTTCGTGTGCAACCTTAATTAAGGCATTCCTCAGACTAATTGGAGGAAGAAATTTATCTCCTCGTAGCACTAAACCATCTTTAACAGAAATTTCGTTAGCTACTAATGAGATGTTCCTAAGTTCTCCAGTCATATTTCTTGACTCAGGCCATTTGCCAGAAGAGTATTCCATAACCTTGGAAAGAACAGTGTCGTTAGAACATGCAAACTTCCAATCGGACTCTGAGATACTTGAACTGCAGTTTTCAATTGCATCGATAACTGCGACACACTCAACTTCGTCTTCCTCCACATCTTCCTCATCATCCTTTTCCATTAACATCCTAGATAAACAATCCGCCCTAAAAATTTTATCTCCTTGTATATGTTTTATATCAAAATTATACTCTTGAAATTTTGAAATTAAACGGGTTAATCTAGCGGACATGGTATTACTGGAAGTTTTGCAAAAAATAAATGTCAGTGGCTTGTGGTCGGTCAAGATCTCAAATTTGCGACCCCAGATGTACATTTTAAATTTCTGGGACGCCCAAACACAAGCTAAAGCTTCCCGTTCTATTGTGCTATAGTTTTTTTCAAAGGGTTTGAGCAACCTAGAGGCAAATGCTACAGTTTGTTCTTTTCCATTCATACTTTGACTGAGTATTCCCCCTAAACCATTCATGCTTGCATCGACAGTGATAATAGATGGGCAGTCATCACGAAAAGCATGCAATGCTTGTGCTGACATTATTAGATCTTTCACTCTTGTAAATACATCATCTAAATCTTGTGACCATACAAACTTTTGGCCCTTCTTAAGTAGAACCCTCAGAGGCTCAACAATTTGTGCGTAGTTACAAATCTGGCGTAGTACTCAGCGAGTCCTAAGAAGGAACGGAGGGTATCTTTATCAGAAGGGGGTTTTGCCTCTTTAAGGGCCCTGATGACTGAAAATTTAGGTTTGATACCTTTGTCGGAAACTGTGTGACCCAGATAATCCAGCTCCTTCACTCCGAACTTACATTTGTCTGCTCTTATAGTCAAACCATGTTTGTCAAGAGCAGTCAACACCATTCTCAGTCGCTCGATATGTTCTACAGAATCCTTTGAAAAAATCAGAATATCGTCTAAGTAAGTCTGTACTCCTTTCATACCCTTGAAAATTGTATCCATCAGTCTTTGAAAGACACTAGCTGCGGACGCTAGTCCGAAGGGCAGTCTCAGGAACTTATAAGCACCGAAAGGTGTGACGAAAGTTGTAAGTTCCTGAGATTCCTTAGCTAGTGGGATCTGATGATACGCAGATTTTAAGTCGATTAACGTAAACCACTTCGCTCCCCCCAAGTTTGCTAAAAGTTCATGGATCTTGGGGAGTGGGTGACAATCGACTACGATGTTCTTGTTTAGGCCTCTTAAATCCGCACATAGCCTAATCTCACCTGTCTTTTTACGTGCGACCACGATGGGGGCTACCCATTGTGAAGACTCAGTGTTTTGTATAATACATTGTGAACACAAATCTTCTAGCATGGATCTTAAATCCTCCCTAGCACTTAAGGGAACTGGTCTGACTTTATGCACCACAGGTTGTGCATTAGGTAATAACCTTATCTTGTGCTCGAACTCTTTCACACAACCAATCTGATCCTTGAATACTGATTTGAATTCAACCATCAAACTTTTTATATCCAAATCAGGTTCATCCACACAGCATACAGAGGGTTCTTTCACTCTTACAGGGTTCACTTCCCCTGGAACTAAATAGAGGCCCATTCGCGCAAGATCCTTCCAGCCCACAATGTTCTTTCCCTTAATAGCTACATATACTTTAGTGCGAATTTTCCGTTCTAAAATTTCAACATTAGCCATGAAGAACCCCAACATGTCTATATCTTTTTCTCCGAAAGCCTTCGGGTTCACATCCGATTTGGAAAGAGAAACTATTTTTTCCCAGTTCTCCAGGAAATATGAGTCACGAAGTATTGTTATCGGAGAACCTGAATCTGCCATGACCCTTGTTTCAATACCATCGATCAAAGCATCACAAAAAGGGCCTTTGATTTCTAAAGGATCATCTTTGTAGTCCACTGTCAACAGCAAGTTGTCTAAAGATTCAGAACAATTGTCTGTTTCAATGTCAATGCTACGCACTTGAACAGGTTTTCTTTGAGACTTACAAAATTTTTGAAAGTGACCAATCTTCTTACAACCTGTACAACGTCTACCCAAAGTTGGGCAGCCAGGAAAGTTGCCAATATGGAATTTTGACCCACACCTATAACAAAATGTTTGATTTTGCATATATTTCGTTGGTTTATCTTTTGATCCCACTGCAAGTAAATCCTCCTCATGTGACTCATTCACAACCATATTAACATTAGAAGTAACGTTAGTTTGCATGGCTTTAGTAGAAATGGCGGACCTTTCGCTACTCAAAGCCATATCTATGACTTCAGAAAGAGAAGGGTTCTTGCAACTCAGAATCCTTTCTTTTATTTTTTGAGAAGCGCAGTTGAAAACAAATTGGTCTCTGATGATATAATCTGATACAGGACCAAATCCACAAGTAGTAGCTAGAACCCTAAGAGCTGATATGTACTCCTCCACTTTTTCTTCCTCAGCTTGTTTGTGCTTATAAAATTTGTGCCTTTCTAACATAATATTCGGAGGCTCAGAAAACTGTTTTTTAGCCTTGCTATAGCTTCCAAATAAATATTCCACTGTCTGTCACCTGATTGGCCAGTCGGAGGAGGAATAGGAGGTAAGCTTTGGAAGATCCGCTGTGCTGCCAAACCCAGACTGCCAAACAGAAGTGCGAATTTGCGTTCAGGTGAGTATTCAGAGGCGTCGATAGCTACCAAGTGATTTTCAAACAAACAAAACCATTCTAGCCAGGGTAAACTCGGTTTGCCTGGTTTTGCTAGGAATGGATGAGGTTGAGTAATTTGGTGTGGAGCAGCCATAGTTGTAAGAACGTGAAGTAAAAATAATTAAAAATATATATATATATATATATATATATATATATATATATATATATATATATATATTTGTCCACTAAAACTGTCCCAGACGAAGGGCGCACTTTTCACAGCTGGTGCGCGCAGCGAGGCCGGACTAGCCTCGAAATGTAATTCCTCACCAACTCCAATAATGCGCAGCACTCTCCCAGGGGGTTGTTTTACAAAAGCGGTTTATTAAGCCATGAAATTACTCCTTCCTCCACCAACGCATTTCAACCAGCAGGTCTTGATCACGGTGCAAACATTTGTCCCTCTACACTTTCTATTATTTATACCTATTACCCAGCTGTGAAAAGTGCGCCCTTCGTCTGGGACAGTTTTGGTGGACAATTGAAAAAACGAAGGGGCGCCCGACCGCTGCTTTTCGAAAGAGTGCCTGAGAGGGATGTCAACGCTTGGCCGTATCGGAAGAATGCGATACAGAAACTGACACGCAGTCAACAAAGAACGCATTGTGATACGGCTGTATCGGACTTCTCACTTCTGTGAAATATGTGGCAAATGGAAAAGAAAAGCACTTGATGAACCGAGCAGGACTACGGAGGAATTCAATTTACAAATTAGAGACGGCGCTCGTTAACAAGAAACTCAGAAGGTGAGAGCGCGAGTGTCTGCTGTTGTTATTGTAATTTCCTGACCGGGGAAACGAGGGTCGCAGCGAGTGACAAGGGAACCTAGCGATAATACACTAAGTATATGTTGCAGAGTTCGAACAAAAGTGAAGTCACTACCCAGGGGGAGTAGCGAAGAAAAATGTGCCATATGTAACAAAATATGCTCCTTCACATGTCAGTGTGATTTAAAGTGAACAGCACACGGAATACATATTAACTGTCAGGAAAAGTGTCTATAATAACGTACATAATTGAATTATGGAGGAAAGAGCCAACAAACGCTCTCAACGAGCTGAAAAAATATTTAAAAAAAGCAACCAACCATTGACCAGTCATAAGGAAAAAGATAAAGCTACTGATAAGGAGGAGATGAATTTAAAACAACTATTTGTTCAATTGGAGAGAAAACTAAAAAAAGAGATCACGAAAAGTTGGGAAATACTTACCCTTGAAAAGTATATTGAATGTGAAAGAGTACCCAGGGGTCTACGAATATTCACACTCCCTAACCATCCAGATACCCGACCAGAGATGCTGGTAGAGTGGGGGAAAAATAATATGCAGTGCTCGCACAATATGATGCTCATAATAGTTAAATATGCTAAAATGGATGTGGAACAGCTACATAAAGAGATTGCGGAGTTGGAAGCCAGCATTCTGGCAATAAACCAAGAAGATGAGTCAAAAAAATTGAGGAAGGAGATGGAACGAAATCTTGATAAACATGAAAATCAAGTAGAAGAACGTAAGGAACGGAAATTCCATAGAGATGAGCATGACTATGAGACAGGCACAATTTTAACCTTTGCCAAACGTTTTGAATCAATAAGGTTGCAAATGGGCACTAACAAAAAACAACCGCAAGAATCCCCAAACACGACACAAAGTGAGTCTGATACCGATTTCAGCGAAGGGGAGGGACAATTGACATCTGGGCAACCCACCTCTTTTTTAGACGAAATGAAAATGGTATATTTAGACCAGCAAACTCCAAGAGGAAGAGGGAGAGGATGGAACATAGGACGGGGAAGAGGAAGAGGGTATACTCAGACAAAAGGAAGAAACGAAAAACCAGAAGAAGTAATCGCAAAAACAAAAAGCTACCATCTACGCAATCGGGTAGCCAAAACATAGATGAACCAGAAATGAAGGATCCATACTTGATTATTAACTTATCTAAACATGTCTTAACAAAAGCAGAAGTGAGTCTCCTCAATAAAGGATTGACATTTTGTCCGGAAAAGCATCTAGATCCTGTAGAGACAAAAATAGATCTTTACAAGTATGTACGTAAATTGAAACTGGCGAAATACTTTAGTAAACAAGACAGACAGAATGCGCAGAGCGTGGAAGAAGAGAATATCACTGAACTTGATGATACATCACAGGTATTTTCCATAGCTGAAATAGAACATCTGAGAACAGCACATGGTCTGGCAAATGAAATAGAAGATGACGACATCACTGATTCGCAAGTCCTACAAGAAATGGGTATAAGCACGGATGCACATGTGAGTACTAAATTCAAGGATAAATCTAAGTTCTGTCCCACTCTACATCCAAGCAATCGGCTAGACACATTCTATGAATTAGTGTCGGCGGATATAGAGAAAATTACCAACAACAGATGGGGACATAAGAAAGAAAATCTAAGTCAATCAGAACGGTCAGCAATGGTCTCCCTGATGAAAAATTCATCTATAGTAATAAAACCTGCCGACAAGGGAGGCAACATTGTCATTTTAGATAAATTGGATTATGTCGCAGAAGCTATGCGGCAATTGAATGACAGCAATAACTATGAAAAATTAAAGAAAAATCCGATAAATGACTTAGTAAATGACCTGAATAGTAAGCTTAAACAGTGGCAAGAAAAAGGACTTCTTACTGAACAGGAGGTACAATATCTAAGGAATGATTTTCCAACAATACCTACTGTGTACTTTCTTCCAAAAGTACACAAAACCCTGAATAAACCTCCGGGCAGACCCATTATTTTAAGCTGCGATTCTCTATACCAAAATATCTCCATCTATGTGGATCACTTCTTGGCCCCAATTGTCCCTACTCTCACGTCATACATAAAAGACACTGGGGATTTTTTGAGAATATTAATGAATACACAGTGGCAGAAAGATTATCTGCTAGTTACCATCGATGTGGTGTCGCTGTATACGTCAATTAATCATGATATAGGTCTACAAGCAATGACGTATTTTTTGAGACAAAAACCAGTGGAACAGCTACAACACTGCTTGATGGTACTTGATATGATCGAACTGTGTTTAAGGAACAACATATTCCTATTCAATAAAGATATGTATTCCCAGAAGTGTGGGACCGCGATGGGAGTTTCCTTTTCTCCAAGCTATGCCAACCTGGTCATGGGTTGGTGGGAGAAGACCATAGCTTGGAGAGAGGAAAACGACCCATACGTAGCCAAAGTGGTCCTTTGGCTGCGTTTCATAGATGATCTTTTCCTCCTCTGGAACGGAACTGAATTGGAATGTCGTGAATTCATGGACATCCTCAACAACAATACCATTGGCTTAAAATTCACATTTAATATCAGCACAAATGAGATTGTATTTCTGGATACCAAGGTATATGTTAAATCAAATAAGATCGAAACAACAGTACATCGAAAGAACACGGCGACAAACAGCGTGTTACATGGAAAAAGTTTCCACCCGGAAACCCTGAAGAGAAGTATACCTTATGGTGAATTTACAAGGATGAAAAGGAACTGTTCAAACATTAAAGAAATGAATCTCAAGTTCAAAGAAACTGAAAAACGGTTCTTACAAAGAGGATACCAATACAATGATATCAAACGTGGAGAACTGAAAGCTAGAGCAATAACAAGATCAGACATGCTGATTAACAAAAACAAGAAAGCTGAAACCAGAACAAAAGAACCAGTCAGAATGGTAATGACATACAGTAAGGAAAGCATCAAAATCCGAAATTCCCTGAATAAATACTGGAACATCTTAAGAAAAGACCCGGACATTGGGAAACAACTAGGAGATTACCCTCAAATCTCCTACAGGAAGGCACCGTCATTGTCAGACAAATTAGTTAAGAGCCACTTCGAAAACAAACGACCGGAGACGTGGCTACAGGGACTAAGAAAGGGGTTCAGTAAATGTATCCATTGCAAGGCCTGTAAGATCGGTAAGAACATGAAAATGGTTATAGATCCTCAAGGTAAAATCTTCAACATCAATGATACCATCACATGTAACACTACACATGTGGTGTACTTACTGGAATGTTTTTGTGGGAAACGCTATATTGGAAGTACCATCTGTCCCTTGAAAAAACGAATCTTAGAGCATACAAGGGCAATTCAGAATAAAGACACAACATACGCAATGTCCAAACATATGCTAACCCACAATGGAAAATCATGGAAAGACATGACATACTTTGGCCTTTCAACGATACCAGTACATGATAGAGGAGGGAACAGAACCCTTAAACTACGACGACTTGAATCAAGATTAATCATAAGATTCAAGACAAAACATCCAACAGGGCTTAACGGGGACGAGGAGATGTATATACATCTGTGATATGACTGGACATTGAAAAGAAAAGAAGAGAATTGATAATGAACTAATGAGAAATATAGATAAAAATCTTGAATGTAGCAATTCCTCCGAAGATAAAGAACATAAGAACATGGAGTAAAATGGACAGATCTGTAGTCCGGCAACAGATGGTATATAATGTGGACAGGGTACTAGACCAAGATACATATAAACATATGCATACAACTAATGTGAGACATATTATGAGCTTTGGGCACTGACCCATAAGATAGATATATGCATATGTTCACAGTATGTTTTCATAATATATACCAGATAAACATAGAAATGTTGCAAAAAGTCACTAAGACTGATATATGTGCAAGAACTACAATATAATTTAATGTTGCGGACATATAATTTAAGGTTTTCCAAATAATTTGACTCCTAATATAGACACACGATGACAAAAGATTCAGTAATGTTTATAACTGTTTTATTTTTATTTTTACACGGTTTGGGTGGTTTTTTTCACTTAGAAACTACCAGTCCCAGAATGCACCTAATATGTTAACTGGGTAATAGGTATAAATAATAGAAAGTGTAGAGGGACAAATGTTTGCACCGTGATCAAGACCTGCTGGTTGAAACGCGTTGGTGGAGGAAGGAGTAATTTCATGGCTTAATAAACCGCTTTTGTAAAACAACCCCCTGGGAGAGTGCTGCGCATTATTGGAGTTGGTGAGGAAATATATATATATATATATATATATATATATATATATATATATATATACACATATATATATATATATATATATATATATAATAATTGGGTAAATAAATATTTATTTATTTAAATTGCAATGAGTCACCGATCACTATACGATAATCGTGAAGAAAGAAATTAGTAATTGACTACAGTTTGTCTTAAGGTGTGCACATCACCGAGATGTGCGAAGAAATAAACAAACAGAACAAAATCAAGGTGTGCGCATCATCGTAACTGCGCTGAAATCTACAAGCTGTCCGCAATAGGCCTAAGGTGTATGCATCACCGTGATGCACAAACAGTTGTTAAAATAAAGTAGGAAGTCCAGGTGTGCGCATCACCGAAATAACACTCCGTTGAAGCACTCAGCCGTATACAGGCAAATTTCCCAATTCAAAATGGCCGTCGGACGTCCTCACGTAGCGTGAATACGTCGATCAAAAAAAAAAACATTTGACGAAAAGCGTGTGAACTCTTCTTCACAGAACGTGCTGTCTCTGTGCGTGAAGATCCTCTGTGACTGTACCTTGAGGAGCCTTCGCATGCGTTTAAGCTGACGCGCGCCGGGTATGCGCGTGTAGCTGCATACAACGGTACTCACTGCGCGCGGAATCCACCGCAGGGCCAGCGCTCGCCCAAGCCACAACTATATGAAATCAAATTGATCCTACCAGTTCCTCCAAATGTCCTTGGATGTTCCCTGACGTCCCCAGCGAAGGAGAGGCTCCGGAACAGTCGGAAGCAGGATCATCAAACTGACGCGTGTGGTTCGATGTGGCTGAAGAATCCCGATCATCGCCAAGTTGTTGTAAGTAGAATATTTACGAGTAGACGTTTCTTAATTTTATGAAGTAGGTTTATTCTCATAAATCTTCAACCACGGCAAGGAGCGGCGCACCCACGGAGGTTCGATCTTCAACTGGCAGAAACCGATCGAACCTCAGAAGATGCACACTCCGAGCTCGCGAACAACAGAACACAAAGTATGTCAGACAGAACATTACACATGTCATAACAGCAATAGTAATTGTAATTACAAACCCACTACATTGTTATTTCCAACAGAACACGAAGATGAGTTGTAGCATTACAAGAATTTGATTTTATTGTATCATACTTACCTGGTGTATTGAACACGGTGGCTGATTGTTGTTCCAGGTTATTTGTGACTAATACTGAGAGCTTAGGATTTGAAGAGTTGGAAGATGAATTTGGGGAGGAGAGTGTGAAAGTTTGTATGGTTTTGAGTGGAATTGTGCAGGAGGAAGAATGGAGAAAGGAGATGGATTAGGAACTACGTGAAGGGGTGTGTGAAATGAAGAATGGGTGGTCTCTGAAAGATAAAGTTGGTGTTAATACTACAGGATATTGGAATGTCCGAGATGAGCTTTCTTTGGAGTATGGGTTAGTACTGAGGGGTTGTAGATTGGTACCGCCTGTCAATATAAGGATGAGACTCGTCAACTGTGCCCATGAGGGTCATCCAGAGATTTGCAAAATAAAGGAAAGAATTTATGAGAATTATTGGTGGCCTGGAATGGACAAGATGATTGAAATTGTGGTAAGAGAATGTAGAGAGTGTAAAAAGAGTGACAAGCTATTGAAATCTAAGAAGCAACCCATGGTCATCAGGGAAAGTGAATTTGGCCATAGGGAAGAGGATATATATTTAGATATAATTGGACCTCGCAGGATTTCTAGTACAGATAAGTTTATAATCTCTTGCATTGGCATGTTTTCAAGATGGCCTGAGGTAAAAGTGGTATACTCAGTAGAGACGCATGGGGTCATGGAGGTCTTAGAAGACATTTTTGGGAGAGGATGGTACCCAGTTTCACTAGTAACAGATATCGGTGTACAACTAACTTCTAGAGCAATGGAGTCATTTTTGGGAGAAAGAGGCATAAAACACAAAAGAACATTGCTATATCATCCAGAGGCCAATGGTATGACTGAGCACCTTAGCAAAGTTATTAAAAATTGTATCCAGCACTCTTTGGCCAACAAGTTGAATTTGGTAACTGAACTTAAAACAAAGGTTTGTGTATACAGGATGACTCTCCATTCTTCAGCTAGTCTTACTCCTTTTAGGTTGTTTAAGAAAAGATCTAATAATCTAATGGGTCTGGCTTGAGTGAATAAAGTGAAAAAACTTGGTATAAAGGTTGAACCCAAGCAAAATGTGAATTGGGAGAAAATGGAGGAGAAGGTAATAAATAAAAGGAAGGAATATTCTGATAAATTGAAGGCTGTCAAGAAAATTATGGTGTGTATTGGAGGTTGGGTTAAGATAAATAATCCTAGAATAGGGGGTTGACTAACAAGTTTAATCAGCCTATAAAGGTCATCAAGCTGTTTAAAAATGTGGTAAAAACCAATAATAAGTGCAGTTGAAATCTAGGCAGGGTTGATGTCTGGAAGGGCTGTACGAATGATGAGAGTGTGATCAAGAAAAAACTCGGAGATGATACAGTATTTACCCGAGGGAGCACAACTGAGAAGGGTTCACAAGAGAAAAGAGGGAGGAGTATGAGGGTGGTAAAGAGGCCAGTTCATTTGGATTATTGTGTGTAAGTTTATCTAATATTTTCCAAGTAGTGTATTATATCTGCTAGTTTGCATTGCACATAGGAGCCCAAAGTCTGTTGCCATCAAGTGCACTTTACATTCCAATGCCTTTCTGGACACAACTTTTGCACAAAGGATTTAGTACATTTTGTCTGAGCAGGGCAAACCCACTTTGTTCCTCTTATTACTGTTGCACGCCTCAAGGAGGGGGAACAGGCATGAGCAGTTGACTCTCTTTCCATTTGAGGCTATTTTTAGGTAGAGCTTCGATCGACCTGTTATATCTCTTCAGTGGGGTTTGGCAAACCCACCGATTGCCATTGGTTACTATCTTTGGCATTCAGAAATGCTGGCTTGTTATTGGCACATTTGTATAAATGCCCCTCCTTTGCTAGCTCCATTCCGTCCCTGGCGATTTCACTCAATGAACCTTTTGTTTGGCCATCACACTGTACAGTGTGTGATGACCCCTCCTCCTTGTTTTTTTTTCAAATTAGGTGTCAAATGCTTTTTCTTTTAACCTGTGCTTTCAGTTTCATGGCGAGAGCACAGCTTTCTTTATATACGGTTCGCCCTATTTACCTTTTTTGCTCCTGATCTCAGTTGCTCTCCTGAACACGTCTGCTCGTGCCTACGCTGTAAAATATGTTTGCGCGTTCTTTGTACCACAATTGGGTAATTAATTTTTATGCTTTATAGCACCTGATTTCAGATAATGTTATTTGCCCACTGATGTTGGTTGTATTTTTCTTACTGACTGTAATGTATCACGTTCACAGAAGGCTGCCGAAGAGAAACCTGCACACAGCATCATCTAGTGGGAGCAGTCGGAATACGCGAGTGGTAAAAAAAATGAACGGCTGAATTGTGATGCATTTATTAGCTCACATAGAAACTGAATATTCGTTATTTTGAAGAGGGGATCTTTGTGGATCTGGAGAAAAAAGTCTTGAAACTCTTCATCAGTGGCTTTGATTAAGTAACTGTCACTCGCAGCTGATGATTTAAAACTGGTGTTGTGATGCATATAAAAGACGCAGATGCTCAGAGCTCAACCTTATGAAAGAGAAGAAACGTCTGGATTTAACTGAAACACAAAACATTGGCAAGTTAATTGTTAACACGCATTTTGCGTGATAGTAGATAATGTCCCCTGCCCTCCCCGATATTGCCAAACGCACAAAACATATTTTTTTCTCGAAATATTTAGGCTATCGTTTCCATTAATTGGATACATGATATCATATGCGAAGGCGTCATTGAGTTTGCCGATGATATCATTAAGGGCACATGTGTGATTTACCTGTTTGTGATGAAACATGCGGGATCATGGGAAACTGTACGGAAGTGCACTGTACCAGGAGGTCTGAACGGGCTACTGAGTGGAATTATTTGCCTTTACATAATAGGCTGACTGCAGACCTCTGACAATGAAAGAAATAGGTGAAGATATGACTTTTTAGGCTTCATTTATAGTTGTTCTTTTATAATTTCTTCTGGGATGTAATCAGGGCCGGACTGGCCGTAGCAGGCACTGTGCGTTTCCCCGGTGGGCCGCCAGGGTGAGGGCCGGTTTTGGGCCCCTGGGGGGCCGTTTTTGTGACTGGGGGCCAGCAATATAGGCCCCCTGTAACAAAATCGGTTGAAACCGGCCCCCACAAGCAGCTGGGCTGCACCCTCCCAGGGGACCGGCCGAGCAGTTTGCCAGGGCCGGTTTCGGTTCCCAGTCCGGCCCTGGATGTAATGCCTCTCGAAGTTGATGCTTGTTTTTGAACAGCGTTCACCTGACTTGCTCCAAGAGCGCCATTGTAAACAAGGCTGTTCTTATCTTGTCACGTTAGATGGTGCTGGAAAAAGTGGACCTCGTAAAGTGACTTCAACGGCAAACCACTTCTCAAAACAACAGAGATCTTTCCTTGTATCCTTTCTATTGACGCGCTTTCGGCATCCCTGTTCTTGGCAGGAAGGAGCTACTGAAGCAATAATCAAACAGCTGAAGCCACAGTTGACACGGGTTGCTATTTTTAAGTAACAGCGCATTCACTTTTTGAAAATAAACTAATATGGCATACTACTAAATGTTGACCACACGAAAAAAGGTGTTTTAATTATTATGAGGCAAAATGAAGAAACATAGCAAACCTTTCGCCACATATCGTACTCATGTTGTTAACAATTGTTTCCTCAGCTGGGAAAGGGGCGAGGTGGGACTGCATATACGCTTCTTTACTACAGATCTCGGGGCAGATTTACAAGCCCCTTGCGACACTTTTGGCGCCGCTGTTGCGTCACTTTTTGTGACGCAGCGGTGGCGCAAACAATGTGCCACGTTGTGGCCCATTTACAATGTGACGCATCTAGGGAGATACGTCACGTTGTAAAGCCCTGCATCACATTATACCTGCGTCAGGTATAATGTATGCAGGGTGGACGTTCCCATGCAGGAAAGCCTCATAGAAGTGACGCAGTGAAATCTACAAGATTTCACTGCGCCACTTCTAGGACGCCACTGCGTCAAAACCTTATGCCTGCTTGGCGCAGGCGTAAGGAGTGACGCAGTGTATTAGGTATAGCCCTGCCCATGCATTGCTGGAGTTGCATCGTGCTTGCGACACGACTCCAGCAATGCGTTACTTTTGCACCAACAGATGCGTCAGAATTTCTGACGCATCTGTTTCTCTCTGCGCCATGGTGCGGCGTAGTGTAAATACAGCGCATACATGGTGGCGCAAGGGTTTTTTTGCCTGGCGCAAGGAAACTGACGCATCTCTGCTCTACTGCAGAGATGCATCAGTTTCTTGTAAATCTGCCCCCTTGAGTGCAGCCGTGCTCCGCTGCTTCTCTGAAGGCCAGTTATTCATTATTTCCCCCTACTTGTTTATTCTGCCAAATGTATGTTCTTCGTGTGGGGATGTGCGCCATCGTATAAATCGCCAGCACTGTCTCAACATTAACATTGCCAACAGATTGCTGAAACATGTTGGGGCAGATTTACAAGCCCCTTGTGACACTTTTGTGCTGCCGTTGCGACACTTTTGTGATGCAACGGCGGCGTAACAAATGTGGCAAATTTACAACGTGACTCATCTAGGGAGATGCGTCACGTTGTAAAGCCCTGCGTGACATTATACCTGCGTCAGGTATAATGTATGCAGGGTAGGCGTTCCCACACGGGAAAGCCTCATAAAAGTGATGCAGTGAAATCTACAAGATTTCACTGCGTTACTTTTAGGACGCCACTGCGTCAAAACCTTACGCCTCCTTGAAGCAGGCGTAAGGAGAGATGCCGTGTATTGGGAATAGGCCGCAACACGCATTGCTGGAGTTGCGTCGTGCTTGCGACACGACTCCAGCAATGCGTGACTTTTCCGCCAACAGATGCGTCAGAATTTCTGACGCATCTGTCAATCCTTGCGACGTAGTGCGCCGTATTGTAAATACGTTGTAAAAATCAAAACAACAATGTAATTATTCCTGAAATGAATATTCAGTGGAATAGTTAAGGAAACACTGGTATATCTTTTTTTCTAGAAACACAGTTTAATGTGAAACCAAGAATGTAAGGGGTACATTTAAACACAATAGAACACTATGATGGAGGATACATAAAAGAGCCTACAAATCATGAGTGTGAACAACCATTCCAGTAATATATAAGGAAGAGGATGAGTCTAAAACACTAAAGAACAAATCCTCAAACAACACAAGTGCCAAGGAAATGGATGTAACAGTCGACGTTTCGGTCTGTATTGGTGGATTCATCCGTCAGACCATCTTCAGGACATACAATTGTTTGTAAAAACAAGTCCCTCAACACTAGTTCGGTGTTTCCAATCTCCATTTCTTCTCCTGCTACCACCCGCCTGAGGGAAAAGTAAAGCCCTATGAAGCAGCCAGCACTGGCCACTTTATAATGCTTTTTAGGTCGAGCTTCGATCGACCTGTTATCTCTGTTCTGTGGGGTTTGGCACACCCATCAATTGCCATTGGCTGTTATCTGGGTCATTTACACATGCTGGCTTGTTATTGGTGCATTTGCTTAAATGTCCCTCCATTGTGGGCTTAGCTCCCTCGCTGGCGATTTCACCAAGAGATCTTTTTGTTTGGCCATCACACTGTACATCGTGTGATGGCCTCTCCTTTCTCCTCACGTCTTTTTTATTTATAGCTGTTTTTTACCTGTATGCCTGAAATAAGAGCAGCAACTTGGATGGGTGGCACCTTGCTTGTTATTTTCCTGGGCGTGTTCCCTGCTCTTGTTGCGAGGAGCAGCCACGGTTTTGGGAGCCCTGGTGGCTGCGGCGAGAGGTGCTTGCACTGGCCCTACATGCTGCTGCCTGGTTTGAACTGTGGCTATTCTCTTAGTAGACACCTTGTATGAAGTCAGCCAGATGCCTCTGTGAATTAAACACTCCCTGCAGACATCTGCGGGTAATGAGAGTGATTCCTGGCATGGCAGACTCATCTTTCTCACGTCAGTAAGTTAAACGTCATTAAATCAAGTAACAGTAGCCTCTATTACAGCGCTTAGACACAACTAAAGTGCTGCATAAGGTGCTACATAAAAAGTTATTTTCCTTAAGAAGTACTGAATCTTCTTTCAAAAGATGCAAAATGTGCCCTCTTTCCCTAAATTCATATCTAGTTCTTGCATAGGCTCAGGTCCTTGAAACCAGTCACATGTATAATCAGGGCTTTAAGTAGGCCTGGTCTTGGTCACGCTTCCAAGGATACAACCTCACAATATCAACATATGCCGATGATATGAAATGAAATTTGTACTTGTAAAGCGCACTGTTACCCTAGGGTGTCCTGGCGCTGTACACATACCGCTGTGGAACCCTTCCTGTCTTTTCCCTGTGAAATGTCCACTCCTGGGCACCCCCAAGGTGAAGCCAGGCATCCCAGCGCTGGTTGGGCCGTTGTGGAGATTAAGCAAGCTATTGCCCAGAGTTGCAGAGTGGGACCCATGATTAGAATAGGCACCGAGGCGAGAATTATCAGGTCCGAGGAAATTGAGCCCAAGACCCGCCGAGGCGGGAATTGAACCCTGGTCCCGGGCCAGACCTCTGCATCAGGGTCTGCCGCTCTAACCATTGAGCCACACTTCTCCACTGCATATGCTTTTGTACATCAGGTAACCTGAGTCCAATTTGTCCCCTGTGCTGAGGGAGGTAGTAAGAGTTGGTGAGCTCTCTGTGCTTAAAATCAACTGGACCAAGTCCAATATTTTCCCATTGACCCGGGCCATGGAACCCATCGAGTTGGAATACCCGCTATTTTGGACTTCTGAGCCGGTGCGCTATTTGGGCGTGAAAGTTCACACAAACACTGAGTTGGTTTTCAGCGAGAATTATGGGAAAGCAGTTGTTAAGCTAGAAGAAGAGGTAGAACGCTGGATCCGCTTGCCCTTGTCCCTATTGGGACGTATTTCCCTGATGAAAATGGTTGTCCTGCCAAGGTTCTTATTCCTATTTATAAACGTGCCGATGGTGCCCCCTGCGCACTTCTTTAGAGTCATCAGATCATTGCTGGTGAAAATGGCCTGGGCCGGAAAACACTCACGAGCTAAGTGGGACCCACTCACGCTACCCTACTCAATGGGGGGCCTAGGAACCCCGGGCTTATAATTGTACTATAGATCTGCGCAAAGCTCACATGCTTACCACTGGGTTCATGGGCAAGCTGACTTACCACACTTGCAGATAGAGAAGGTGGGTACGGCGCCCTCCCCCCTCCCGACACAGCTGTTTCGGGCACCTTCTAGGCGGGCCGGTATTTTAGATGCGGTCAATGCTACCACTCATGCATGGCAGAACTTGGTGAAAAAGCAGGCGGGCATTATCCTGTATTCCCCCTTGACCCCGGTTGAGTGGTGCCATTGGTTGCCGGTGTGCAAGGAAAAGGAAGTAATTCACGCACTAGCAACATTGAATATTACAAAAATTGGGGACCTGTTCTCGGAAGGCAAGGCTCGAGGTTGGACTGAGATTGAGACTGAGGGACATGATTTTACACTGCTCGCCCGGTTTCATTTCCACAGAGTAAGACATGCACTTCGGGGGGGTACTTGGGGGATGAGATATTGGAGCCTTCGGAGGTGGCTGCGCACTGACTCCCCCACTAAGACTGTCTCTAACATTTACAACATAACACAGGACTACCGTAGGAATCATTACACTAAGGCTAGGCTGGAATGGCAAAATGAGATTGGGGAGGCTCTCGACGACACCATTTGGCGATATTGCTGCGAGGTTACGCAGCACGTTTCCTTGAACAGGACACACCGTTTAATTCATTTTAAGTTTCTCAATAGAATTTATTATACGGCTGCCCGGTTGCATTGATATGGTCTTCGTGAAACTGCAGAATGTGAGCGATGTAGTGCCAGTCGATTGCATATTGCCTGGTCGTGCCCGTGGATCGCTAATTACTGGAGACTAATATTCCATATGCTCAGAGAAATCACTGGTCTGCCGCTATCGCCGGACCCACTACTAGCGCTACTGAGCTATTCAAAGCGCTTGCCGAAGGAAGCTCACCGATTAGTAGATATGGGGCTGCTTTTGGCTAAACTCAGAGTTGCGATACGAAGGGCCAGAGGGCCTCCCCCCACTGTCTGGTCTGAAGATATGTTATATTGCAATATGCAATCGGAACTGTATAGTGAACTACTTCCTCCCCAGAGCAGACCTATACGTTTTTGGGGCCTGTACGGGAGTTACTTGGCCGGGAGAGAGACGAGCGAGTCTGGTCAAGAGGGCCCGGCTTGAGGAGGTGGACTGAGGCAGGGGTCTTGATCAACTGCTTGAATTGTTTATTACCATGTTATTTGATGCATGTGTTGCCACGCTACTGCTGCCGGGCCTCTCCGGTGGTGGTTTAAGCTCTATTAGCTGTATAAATGTATAGACATAACTTCTGTTGGTGTGATGCAGCTCCTCTACCTGTACTAATTATGTGCATTGTAATTGCTCTAAGATTGTAAATTGTATTCAACATTGATGTACCACTGTGATCAATTATGATTAAAAAAAAAAAAAAAAAAAAAAGTAGGCCGGGTCTCACTGGTGCTGAGCACCTGCAGTTCTTGAAAGGGGGCCTCGAAACGGGTCTCTATCAGGCTCTGTTTTGTGCCCTGGCACAGGCGGTCCATTTTTTTCCGGATTGCAGTGACAGCAGGCACATCGATGTGCGCATGATCACACTGCTTACTTCTCACTAGTGGAGAAGTTACGGCATGACGTCAAGCCAGGTGAGCGTTGTAGGGGAAGGGAAATCCTTTAAAGAGTCATTTTCTCTCTGGATTTCCCTTCTCTTTTTGAAACTCAGGAGCAGCAACATTGTTGTGGTGTCACCAGGGCTGTAAGTGGAAGCTTTTTCAATATTATATACAAGCCATAGTTGCTGCTTATTTATCTTATGCAACTAAAAACCATTGACAAAGCCAATAGTCCTGTCTTGTTGTAGGTATGATGTTACATGTTGTATCATATCTGGATGCAATGACAGAAACAGCAAAATATAAGTCAGGTGGCACACTATGCTAAACACAGATTTTTAGCTTACATGTTTTAAGCCACGCCCTTTATTAGGTCTCGCCTGAGCCAGCGTATGCGCTGCTCTGGCGAGAGTTTTAGTAAGCGGGTTTTGGAAGTGCAAACAGCAGTTTGATGGCGACCAGCTTGCGTTCACGCGAGCGTGCACGCGAGATCAGGCGCCATATGGCTTCCTCGCGATTACTTTCACTTTCGCGGCCGTGTCAGTTTCACGGCCGCGCGGCCATTGCTTGTTTCTTTCCCAGGCCACATGCTACTCCAACCTGGCGCCGGTTTCTTGCCAAAAAGTTGCGAGTCTGCCACAAGCTTGGACATAGATAAAGGTTGGCTAAAGGCTAAAAGCAATACTGTAGCCTTGAACATCACGTCAAACAATTGTTTTAATTATTTGCCAGTTCTAATGGACAGGGGATTTATTTTAAAAAATGCACTTAGTGCAACGCAATTTTGATTTAAAAGGCTGCACGTTTGTCTTTTTAATCTGTGGCAAACAAAGTTTATTCTCTGGTATGAACGTTTTTGGGGGGCTTTCAATTTTAAAGGCACTGAACTAATTGATACATTACTGACTTTGTCCCAAACGTACCAGGCCTTTTATGATCAAAACGCACTCACATTACGATTCAAGGGGAGCTTTATATTACTGTCTGTATTGCGGTTTTAGTTGTGTACAGACAAACTATATTTAACAAAACTCCCATGGGGGTTGTCTGGTTACATTTGCTGATGAGAGGTTATTAACTTCAAACATACGTTTACCTATTCTTCCATCCGGCATTTTCACTCCCATGGTGAGGTTTTAATAACCTTGTAATTAAGCCCACAAGAGAAATACAATTGTTTTTTAGCCTTCTCTGAGTGTATGAGTCTCTCCCTTCTTCATGCAGTGTGTCGCTATAAAGCAGTGTGTTGATGTGCAATCCCCTTACTCTTATCCCATCGCTTTACAATGCAGATTCGCCTATGGGCTCATCGCCCAAGACCATATTGCAATCTTCTACACGCGTCGATTTTATCCTCCTTCGTAATTTAAATTATTATGTGTAGAATTTTCGTATTTTACCTGACTTGCTTTGTTACATAGTGTGAACTCAAAGGAACGAAGGAATTTAATTGAGGTATTCTTTTCGAGTATGGGGAGATAATGTCATTTGCTGACAATCACAAGTTACCGCTCTAGGTTGCTACACGCTTTGATGGCACCGCATTCGCACACAGATATTGGCATTTGTTTTATTGTGATAAACATTCCCGCAAGTGCTCGAGGTTGCGGTCTCATCTGTTGGCTTTTGTCCCCTACCCACATTGCCATATTTTGCCAATATGGGTCCAGCACCCCCTCTTGTTTCACACACGAGTTAAAAGAAAATGCTTTTAATCCCCTACTGCCACTGTTTACATTTCTTCTGAAATCACTGCATGTGTGTCTCCATCCTGTCGCCGCATTTATTTAAATGTGGTCCTTGTTTCTGCTGCAGACATTTTCGTGTCATCTAATGATCACAGGTTCATGTCCTGGACTTGGCCTTTCATCCTTCTAAATTGGATGAAATAAGGACCAAGTTGAGCTGGTGTAAAGTAGTTCTGTCATGTGTACACATTGGCATAGCCAATAGGTCTCGCCTTTGGGACCTTATAAGTGTTTAGCCATGTAACAGTTAATGTTGTTGACCAAAGGATATTGTGCTGCATAACTAAATACTTATAAGGTCCCAAAAGCGAGACCTATTGGCTATGCCAATGTTTTTTACATTGGCCACGCGTTTCAAACTTCAGTTCTGTCGTTTCTAGGCCCTTTACCCATCGGAGTTACTGTCACCCCATTTAATACTACTCATCCTACAGAATACACAGGGAGGAAACATTGAGTCAGCGTTGCCAAGATGGAAACTCTCGTCCTGCAGATCACAGCAAATGTCAGTGATGAGCATTTAACTGGCAGGGCTATCCAACCACCTCTGCTTAACCAATTTTGAGATCAACGCCTAAGGTGACATCGTGGCTATAAATGCCACCAAACACCTACCTCCCGCCGTTTTTATCTGCAGACTTGCTGTTTTTTCGGAAAAAGCCGGGTGGTATTTGTGAGGTGTTTCCAATTCCATTAACAAGTTAGAACTAAATCCATGCCCAACCCTACAGGCCGCGATGACCTTTCTCCAGCCAGTACTCACGAGCCAGTGCCGCCACCCCCCAAACTATCTGCTCTCAAAATTGAAAACGCTGCTAAATGAGTTTAATAAGAACTAACCCTTTCGAGCTGCAGAAACAGCGGGGCACATTGAAATAAACCCAATATATCTTACCCTCTCATACTGCAGAAGAGACTCAAAGCTGAGGACAACTTTCCAATCACAGGCTATGCCGTGGTGAAAAGACAAAGTGCCACAAATCGTACTGTACACACTTCGTTGTGGGGGATATTTTACGCAACCATAAAAGTTTTGTGAGGGAATTTTTTACCACGCTTTTTGTGGAAGAATTCTTCTGGGTTTTTTTTTTGTTGTTTTTGCTTTTGCTGATTTTTTTGCCTCACTGGCACTAACTTACTTTTAGTGGACACTTTCCATATTTTTGTTTAAGACATGACAGCTTCACACACCCTCGCACAGGCTTACCCATCTTTGTGTTTGTTTAGAAGGTCCGCTGCCTGTTGATGTTGGTAAGTAGGTCTTCTGGAAGGGGCGTAACACAGGCCCCTGCGGTGCAGGGGGGCCCCAACCCCTAATGGGTGCCCCATTGAGCCTAAGGGCAATGATTATCTGTGATATATGAGAGACTGGGTGGGGGGTATCGTTCTGTCTTAAGTCACAGTCTGACGGGAGAAAGCTGAATAAAAGGGGCGCAAACACCCATGGTGCCTATAAGGCAGGAAGTGATCCCGATTCGACATTTAGTGGTAATGCGAGCAACCCAGAGCGTGCGGAAAACTCTGCCATTTTTTGAGCCTCTTGTGATGGGGACCCTCATGGTGCTGATTCCCAGGTGCGGTATTACCGCATCAGGAGTCACACAGACCTTTTATTAAGGGCCATTGCTATTTATGGCAACCACTCCCCTTTTATGACCTGAAGTCACGCCCCTCTGCAGATCTCCCTAGCACTCAGACATTGTACAGTGTTAATCAGGGTCGGATTGGTGAGGTAGGCACTCAGGCGATGGGGCGGCATCGGAGTTGCAGCTGTAGCCACTTTTTAGGTCGAGCCTGGGCAGCGCATGCGCTGTGAGCCATGCTGTATTGGAATATGCACTTGAAGCCCCGCCCACTCTCCATCCATATTTGTCATTGGCTTGTGTCATTGTCCTTCCTAAATGCTGGCTTCTGATTCGTAAATAGGCTTGTTAGTCCCTCCTTAGTACATGTTATACCCGCATTTTGACGACGATTTTTTTAAAAAGAACCTGCGTCTAAGAACTGGATGGTGGAAGCTAACACTAATGGAAACTTAATCTACTGAAATTTTAAGCCTGAAGCAACGTCTTGATGAAGCACCTTCTATTGAAACTAAGCGCGCAGTGTGTAACAACAATCTGGCAGCCCTGAGCCCCACCAGTGACCTCAAGACCGGTCGGCCCCAACCCGGGCGTGCCAGTTCCTGCTGTGTCTTTCTGTTCTTCTTTGGGATGGAGCTGTTGTGATTCAATCTGTACCCTCCTTGGACCTATTACCGGTCTGCTACAATCATGATTTGGGACATCCAGCTGTGGCTCTGTCACAAGTCAAATCATGTCTCCAACATTGTGTGGATTTGGGCAACTGCCTTGTCATCTACGTGCTGCCTGTTTTCGCTGCACAGCTCAAACTGATCCTCTTTCCTGGGGAGTTTTGCCACCTTAAGCTACAAGTAAGAGGAGTCCCCGAGTCCGTGTTCTGAAGTGCCACTTACAAGAGGAGCCCACAGTTTCCGTGTCAATAAGAGCGTCGAGTAAGAGGAGTCCCGATTTCCTGTTCGGAAGGTATCTAGTTAAAGTAGTCCCCGGTCTCCGTGTCGATAAAGTGCAACTAGAAAGAGGAGTCCCCTCAGTCCGTGTGGGAAAGAGCGATTGGGGATGTGCAACAAGGAGGAAGAGTTTTTCCACCCGCCCACGTGTTTTCCCTGAATAGACTTTGTTGGTGTCAAATGGTGCTGTGGTTGCTGCTACTGCGGTAATTATTTTCACTCCTCACTTCTATCGCAATCTTCAAACGCTGTGCCTGTTTTTCAAATTGCTAAAATCCGTTGGCTCACCTGTTCCAACTGCCTCTTCCCATCCCTGCTGTCCAGCACGAGCCTGGTCTTCGGCAGCTCGCGGAGTCTTGAGCTGCTCCTACGTTGTGTCCTTCGTTATGCAGTATTTACAATCCTCGAGCCACCCGGCTTTACGTCGTTCTACGTGCCGCCATTCTCACCAATTGCTGGTCATCATCGAGGAGTTGCGATATTTCATTAAGGGAAATTCCATTTTCACCAGGAAGTTGCCAGTACTCTGTTCTCCTCTCCATGAGGTGAGCCTGTGTCGTTCTTCTGTGCCTTTCATCCAAGCCGGTGAGTGCTGAGCAATTTGTATCTGGGAGTTGCTTTGATGTTTCCTCCTCCTTCTTCGGCTAAGCTCCTGGGACATTTCTGCAGTTGAATATGTTTTTGCCTTGAGACATTTTCTAACACCGGTTACCATGGAACATTTTGCGGAACATTCTCTTAGTTCAGAGTTCCTGCACACTCGGGTGAGAGGTCGCTCACCGCAGGCTGCCACTTGTCCTTTCACAATGTTATATATTTTTTATGTTTAATGTCTTAGTTTGCTCTACAGTGGGTGTGTTCATTTATTTGATGGCTGATGGTCAAAGGTTTAATAATTTACTGTTGGTTTTCTTGTAAAATTTTGCAGAGGTCTTGAGTGTGCTCTGTGTGTGTATATTTTTCTGTTCGGTGCTTGCAAATATGCTGCCATGGGTTTTATGTTTTTTTATGGGTACTTCTTCCATTATTTCTTCTTAGGTTGTGCAGTGAGATGATCGGTTGAGAACATGTCTTTTGACATGTGGGATGGTGCAGTATTACCACCCACTCTTTTGATTGTGTTGGTGCCTCCCACTCTTATGTGGTTGTGGGTTGGTGCAGAAATACCACCCATCGTAGTGCAGATTGTTGAAGAGTTTGTATTTTTCATATTGATTGTTTTTTCCTTACTACGTTACTGGGTGTAACGTTGTGCGCTTTTACATGTTTCGTGTGGAGCATTTTTCCACACATACCACCCTAACTTCGGGTTTGGGTGAAGGGCTGAGATGAAGCCAAATTGTTGATGAGTGAGTGTTCTTGCTAGTGATTGCTGTTTTCCCTTACTAGTTGTTTCGGTGTAGAGTTGTGCACTTTTACATGTTCCGTGTGGAGCGTCTTTCCACACGTTCCACTCTAACTTCGGGTTTGGGTGAAGGGCTGAGTTGAAGCCGGATTTTTGAAGAATGAGTGTTTTTTTTCCCCTAGTTATTGCTGTTTCTCTTACTATTTGATTGGGTGTTGAGTTGTGCACTTTTACATGTTCCGTGTGGAGCGCATTTCCACACATACAACCCTTACTACGGGTAAGGGTGGAGGGCAGCTTTTATGCCGTTTGTTTCGTGTGGAATGATTTTCCACATTTTCTAAGTTTTTTTTATTGCTCTTGTTTGCAGGGTTCCCTACCGTGCCTCGCAGTTGGTATCCTCCTTACCACTTTCTTGTTGGCCTGGCCAGCCAGCTCGTTTTTGGTTTCTGGGTTTGGTTTGTGTTTTGTGGTGTGGTAGTGTGTGCGTTTTCTTGGTTTGGTTTAAAAGGAAGATGATGTGTGTATATCCCTTTTATTATATTTATTTTATCATTTGTTGTACACATGCATTAAATGTTTCCTTCTTTTATCTGCATGCTTTCGCATCAGCACTTTGCTACAATGATTATTTGCTTACATTTGTTCTTATGTCTCTGTGTTGCATGTAATTGTTTATTGTCATCCTTTGCATGCACTATTTTTAATGTTATTCTTTTTAGAGCTTCTTTGTCAGATGTATAAAGAAAAGGAGATGTGTAATACCTGCTGCTCAGCCAGTGTGAATGTGCTGTGGAATGTTGGTGTGCATGGTGATGTAATGGAATGTGAGGATGCCTGGATGTGGAGAGTGTCAGTTGGAGGATGGGCTGAGCAGCAGGAAGGCTGCTCCTGGTGGGGCCCTACTTTACATCATAACAACTTATCCTGAATAAACCTATTTATTACTTACATGGACTACGAAGCATCCTTCATCATTACTACAGTACCGCCTCGTCTTCATGTGTAACCTCCCATGAGGACTGGCCCTTTTACTTCGGTTGTTACATTGTATGTGTTATTTATTCTGTAAGCACTAATTTCTTTAATGTGTTTCTCTCACTGCAGGCACGACATGCGTTCCTGCAACATTCAGCGCGCCATGCGCGCTTTCACAGGGTGCTTTTACAAAAAAAATCAGTTGTTTGTCAACTTAACAAACAAATGTTTTTTTGGGTTAAAACGCGCCATACCGCACTTTCACTTTAATAGCGGCCGCGAACCTTTCTTTAGACACAGCTCGTCTAAAGAAAGGGGCGTGGCCTTTAGTAACATGAAAGCGCAGCATGGGGCGCTTGTAAACAGCAAGCATTTGCAACGCAATAGGTCTCGCATTTTAGAAACTTTGACCTATTGGTATTGCAAATGACAATGCCTTTTATTATTGCAGGTGTTTTTTAAGCACATAAATAAATGGCATTGTCATTTATAATGCCAATAGGTCAAAATCCCGAAATTAAGAGACCTATTGCATTGCAAATGCTTGTTTTATCATCCCGTTATCCACCTCTGCCCTGTACCCACCCCCACCCACTGGACTTTAAACACTATTGAAGAGTAACTTAGATGTTCAGTAATTCCGTGTCACTTCAGAACAAAACCTACTACGATTCCTTTCCTTCCCACAGGATGCAGCACTTATAATAAAAAACTGTTTCTTCTTGGACCATGAGTCCAGGGTGACATCACCCGACAAGCAGCTACAGCTAAACTCAGACATTTATGAATGTTCAAGGGGAATGCATCTTTTTGATATTGTCCAGAAAAAAGGCTGCCTTTGCTGTCGGTATTTAATAGCATTTTTTTTAACTAGTTTCAGCATGTGTACATTTGGTCTCGTGTACTCGCACTACTGTACATGGATCTTGAGTAACCAAAGCTATGCCAAATCCCAACTCCTCCACCCACGCCCTCTCACACACACTATACTTGGACAGGATGTGGCACTACGGATAGACTGCGGACGTTGGAATTACCGAACGAGTTTCGAGTTACGGCGTCGTCTTAACGTCTTGTGATTCTTGACACATCACGTAATCTTCCCATGCCTTAAAAAGAACATGGATGTGACCATGTGTAATGTAACTGGTGCTCATTTATAGCGCTCCAATACCTTCAGGTCGAGTTATACAAAATTGCAACAAAAAAAAGATTTGCTGATGTTCCTCTGACCTTCTTCATTCTATAAACCCTCTGAAAGTGTATGCTACTTTCTTATGCTTTTATCACTCTATGAGAGTGCAACTGTTTTCTTGCCTTCTCTCTACCGTATGCTGCTTCCCACTTAACGCTCTCATCCCCATGTGCTTTCCAGGCTACTCTCTCACCACTTCCTGTTTTTTGTTTTTTTTTAAAGAAAAAAAACGCTATTGGTTCCCAACTCAAAACTGCACACAACAATGGCATTTACTTGCTCCGCTCCAATTTCCAGCTCCTCCATGCCTCTCTAGTCGCTCCACAGTCTGTAACATTTAAAAAAAAGTTTTTGGGAGGGCCGACAGGTACAACTTCCTAACAGGCCACTCCTTTCTGAAAAAACACTTTCAAGTACCTTTCATCATTCGTTTTTTGAGCACCAAGGGCTTTGATATCTTAAAATAATTCATTAAAAAAATGGTTGTCACATGGCAACACATGCGCACGTATGTGTCACCATGCTGGGGCCTCTGTAACTTCATGACACAGGCATACAAATACATAATTGGATTTATTTTTTATTTTTGCCAATGCTGAACAGCGTTGTGAGAAAGCACTGGCATAGCAAACACAAGGAGATGATGGACAGAGCTCTGAAACTTTTCAGGCACTCACCCCCAGTCACAGATCTGGGTTGAATCCATCACCGTTCTTTAGCTCACTTCGCCACCCAAGTTCAGACACAGCTATATGCAAATCAGTCTTGACCCTGTGCCTCATGTGAACAGTCCAGCCCGAACTGCCAAGCCATGTCTTCCCTGGACCGGAAACAAGCATCCTGGGAACGGTTTCGGGCTAACAGCCCTCATCAGCCAGGCTAGCTTGAATCCATTGGCAAAGTGAGCAAGGGACCCACGTCTGGGCATACCCTGCCAACTTAGGGCAAACAAATCAAACACAAGGAGATGATGGACGGAGCGCTGAAACTTTCCAGACACTCACCCCCAGTCACAGATCTGGGTTGGATCCATCATCGTTCTTTAGCTCACTTCGCCATCCCAGTTCAGACACAGCTATATGCAAATCAGTCTTGACACTGTACCTCATGGGAACAGTCCAGCCCGAACTGCCAAGCCATGTCTTCCCTGGACCGCAAACAAGCATTCTGGGACCGGTTCCGGGCTAACAGCCCTCATCAGCCAGGCTAGCTTGAATCCAGTGGCAAAGTGAGCAAGGGACCCACGTCTGGGCATACCCTGCCAACTTAGGGCGAACAAAGCAAACACAAGGAGATGATGGACGGAGCGCTGAAACTTTTCAGATACTCACCCCCAGTCACAGATCTGGGTTGAATCCATCATCGTTCTTTAGCTCACTTCGCCACCCCAGTTCAGACACAGCTATATGCAAATCAGTTTTGACCCTGTGCCTCATGGGAACAGTCCAGCCCGAACTGCCAATCCATGTCTTCCCTGGACCGGAAACAAGCATCGTGGGACTGGTTTCGGGCTAACAGCCCTCATCAGCCAGGCTAGCTTGAATCCAGTGGCAAAGTGAGCAAGGGACCCACATCTGGGCATACCCTGCTAACTTAGGGCGAACAAAGCAAACACAAGGAGATGATGGACGGAGCGCTGAAACTTTTCAGACACTCACCCCCAGTCACAGATCTGGGTTGAATCCATCATCTTTCTTTAGCTCACTTTGCCACCCCAGTTCAGACACAGCTATATGCAAATCAGTCTTGACCCTGTGCCTCATGGGAGCAGTCCAGCCCGAACTGCGAAGCAATGTCTTCCCTGGACCGGAAACAAGCATCCTGGGACCGGTTTCGGACTAACAGCCCTCATCAGCCAGGCTAGCTTGAATCCAGTGGCAGAGTCAGCAAGGGACCCACGTCTGGGCATACCCTGCCAACTTAGGGCGAACAAAGCAAACATAAGGAGATGATGGACGGAGCGCTGAAACTTTTCAGACACTCACCCCCAGGCACAGATCTGGGTTGAATCCATCATCGTTCTTTAGCTCACTTCGCCACCCCAGTTCAGACACAGCTATATTCAAATCAGTCTTGACCCTGTGCCTCATGGGAACAGTCCAGCCCGAACTGCCAAGCCATGTCTTCCCTGGACCGGAAACAAGCATTCTTGGACCGGTTTCGGACTAACAGCCCTCATCAGCCAGGCTAGCTTGAATCCAGTGACAAAGTGAGCAAGGGACCCAAGTCTGGGCATACCCTGCCAACTTAGGGCTAACAAAGCAAACACAAGGAGATGATGGACGGAGCGCTGAAACTTTTCAGACACTCACCCCCAGTCACAGATCTGGATTGAATCCATCATCGTTCTTTAGCTCGCTTCACCACCCCAGTTCAGACACAGCTATATGCAAATCAGTCTTGACCCTGTGCCTCATGGGAACAGTCCAGCGCGAACTGATAAGCCATGTCTTCCCTTGACCGGAAACAAGCATCCTGGGACCGGTTTTGGGCTAACAGCCCTCATCAGCCAGGCTAGTTTGAATCCAGTGGCAAAGTGAGCAATGGACCGACGTCTGGGCATACCCTGCTAACTTAGGGCAAACAAAGCAAACACAAGGAGATGATGGATGGAGCGCTGAAACTTTTCAGACACTCACCCCCAGTCACAGATCTGGGTTGAATCCATCATCGTTCTTTAGCTCGCTTCGCCACCCCAGTTCAGACACAGCTATATGCAAATCAGTCCTGACCCTGTGCCTCATCTGAACAGTCCAGCCCGAACTGCCAAGCCATGTCTTCCCTGGACCGGAAACAAGCATCCTGGGACCGGTTTCGGGCTAACAGCCCTCATCAGCCAGGCTAGCTTGAATCCAGTGGCAAAGTGAGCAAGGGACCCACGTTGGGCATACCCTGCCAACTTAGGGCGAACAAAGCAAACACAAGGAGATGATGGACAGAGCGCTGAAACTTTTCAGACACTCACCCCCAGTCACAGATCTGGGTTGAATCCATCTTCGTTCTATAGCTCACTTCGCCACCCCAGTTCAGACACAGCTATATGCAAATCAATCTTGACACTGTGCCTCATGGGAACAGTCCAGCCCGAACTGCCAAGCCATGTCTTCCCTGGACCGGAAACAAGCATCCTGGGACCGGTTTCGGGCTAACAGCCCTCATCAGCCAGGCTAGCTTGAATCCAGTGGCAAAGTGAGCAAGGGACCGACGTCTGGGCATACCCTGCCAACTTAGGGCGAACAAAGCAAACACAAGGAGAGGATGGACTGTGCGCTGAAGCTTTTCAGACACTCACCCCCAGTCACAGATCTGGGTTGAATCCATCATCGTTCTTTAGCTCACTTCGCCACCCCAGTTCAGACACAGCTATATGCAAATCAGTCTTGGCCCTGTGCCTCATCTGAACAGTCCAGCCCGAACTGCCAAGCCATGTCTTCCCTGGACCGGAAACAAGCATCCTGGGACCGGTTTCGGGCTAACAGCCCTCATCAGCCAGGCTAGCTTGAATCCAGTGGCAAAGTGAGCAAGGTACCCTCGTTGGGCATACCCTGCCAACTTAGGGCGAACAAAGCAAACACAAGGAGATGATGGACGGAGCGCTGAAACTTTTCAGACACTCACCCCCAGTCACAAATCTGGGTTGAATCCATCATCGTTCTTTAGCTCACTTCGCCACCCCAGTTCAGACACAGCTATATGCAAATCAGTCTCGACCCTGTGCCTCATGGGAACAGTCCAGCCTGAACTGCCAAGCGAT
Source organism: Calotriton arnoldi (assembly GCA_963921515.1). Classification (NCBI taxonomy): domain Eukaryota; kingdom Metazoa; phylum Chordata; class Amphibia; order Caudata; family Salamandridae; genus Calotriton; species Calotriton arnoldi. Next base: position 801,118 of record CAWUFW010006241.1, on the reverse strand, counting down.
GTCTTCCCTGGACCGGAAACAAGCATCCTGGGACCGGTTTCGGGCTAACAGCACTCATCAGCCAGGCTAGCTTGAATCCAGTGGCAAAGTCAGCAAGGGACCCACGTCTGGGCATACCCTGCCAACTTAGGGCGAACAAAGCAAACACAAGGAGATGATGGACGGAGCGCTGAAACTTTTCAGACACTCACCCCCAGTCACAGATCTGGGTTGAATCCATCATCGTTCTTTAGCACGCTTCGCCACCCCAGTTCAGACACAGCTATATGCAAATCAGTCCTGACCCTGAGCCTCATCTGAACAGTCCAGCCCGAACTGCCAAGCCATGTCTTCCCTGGACCGGAAACAAGCATCCTGGGACCGGTTTCGGGCTAACAGCCCTCATCAGCCAGGCTAGCTTGAATCCAGTGGCAAAGTGAGCAAGGGACCCACGTTGGGCATACCCTGCCAACTTAGGGCGAACAAAGCAAACACAAGGAGATGATGGACAGAGCGCTGAAACTTCAGACACTCACCCCCAGTCACAGATCTGGGTTGAATCCATCATCGTTCTATAGCTCACTTCGCCACCCCAGTTCAGACACAGCTATATGCAAATCAATCTTGACACTGTGCCTCATGGGAACAGTCCAGCCCGAACTGCCAAGCCATGTCTTCCCTGGACCGGAAACAAGCATCCTGGGACCGGTTTTGGGCTAACAGCCCTCATCAGCCAGGCTAGCTTGAATCCAGTGGCAAAGTGAGCAAGGGACCGACGTCTGGGCATACCCTGCCAACTTAGGGCGAACAAAGCAAACACAAGGAGAGGATGGACTGTGCGCTGAAACTTTTCAGACACTCACCCCCAGTCACAGATCTGGGTTGAATCCATCATCGTTCTTTAGCTCACTTCGCCACCCCAGTTCAGACACAGCTATATGCAAATCAGTCTTGGCCCTGTGCCTCATCTGAACAGTCCAGTCCGAACTGCCAAGCCATGTCTTCCCTGGAGCGTAAACAAGCATCCTGGGACCGGTTTCGGGCTAACAGCCCTCATCAGCCAGGCTAGCTTGAATCCAGTGGCAAAGTGAGCAAGGTACCCTCGTTGGGCATACCCTGCCAACTTAGGGCGAACAAAGCAAACACAAGGAGATGATGGACGGAGCGCTGAAACTTTTCAGACACTCACCCCCAGTCACAGATCTGCTTTGAATCCATCATCGTTCTTTAGCTCACTTCGCCACCCCAGTTCAGACACAGCTATATGCAAATCAGTCTCGACCCTGTGCCTCATGGGAACAGTCCAGCCTGAACTGCCAAGCGATGTCTTCCCTGGACCGGAAACAAGCATCCTGGGACCGGTTTCGGGCTAACAGCCCTCATCAGCCAGGCTAACTTGAATCCAGTGGCAAAGTCAGCAAGGGACCCACGTCTGGGCATACCCTGCCAACTTAGGTCGAACAAAGCAAACACAAGGAGATGATGGACGGAGCGCTGAAACTTTTCAGACACTCACCCCCAGTCACAGATCTGGGTTGAATCCATCATCGTTCTTTAGCTTGCTTCGCCACCCCAGTTCAGACACAGCTATATGCAAATCAGTCCTGACCCTGTGCCTCATCTGAACAGTCCAGCCCGAACTGCCAAGCCATGTCTTCCCTGGACCGGAAACAAGCATCCTGGGACCGGTTTCGGGCTAACAGCCCTCATCAGCCAGGCTAGCTTGAATCCAGTGGCAAAGTGAGCAAGGGACCCACGTTGGGCATACCCTGCCAACTTAGGGCGAACAAAGCAAACACAAGGAGATGATGGACAGAGCGCTGAAACTTTTCAGACACTCACCCCCAGTCACAGATCTGGGTTGAATCCATCATCGTTCTATAGCTCACTTCGCCACCCCAGTTCAGACACAGCTATATGCAAATCAATCTTGACCCTGTGCCTCATGGGAACAGTCCAGCCCGAACTGCCAAGCCATGTCTTCCCTGGACCGGAAACAAGCATCCTGGGACCGGTTTCGGGCTAACAGCCCTCATCAGCCAGGCTAGCTTGAATCCAGTGGCAAAGTGAGCAAGGGACCGACGTCTGGGCATACCCTGCCAACTTAGGGCGAACAAAGCAAACACAAGGAGAGGATGGACGGTGCGCTGAAACTTTTCAGACACTCACCCCCAGTCACAGATCTGGGTTGAATCCATCATCGTTCTTTAGCTCACTTCGCCACCCCAGTTCAGACACAGCTATATGCAAATCAGTCTTGGCCCTGTGCCTCATCTGAACAGTCCAGCCCGAACTGCAAAGCCATGTCTTCCCTGGACCGGAAACAAGCATCCTGGGACCGGTTTCGGGCTAACAGTCCTCATCAGCCAGGCTAGGTTGAATCCAGTGGCAAAGTGAGCAAGGTACCCTCGTTGGGCATACCCTGCCAACTTAGGGCGAACAAAGCAAACACAAGGAGATGATGGACGGAGCGCTGAAACTTTTCAGACACTCACCCCCCAGTCACAGATCTGGGTTGAATCCATCATCGTTCTTTAGCTCACTTCGCCACCCCAGTTCAGACACAGCTATATGCAAATTAGTCTCGACCCTGTGCCTCATGGGAACAGTCCAGCCTGAACTGCCAAGCCATGTCTTCCCTAGACCGGAAACAAGCATCCTGGGACCGGTTTCGGGCTAACAGCCCTCATCAGCCAGGCTAGCTTGAATCCAGTGGCAAAGTCAGCAAGGGACCCACGTCTGGGCATACCCTGCCAACTTACGGCGAACAAAGCAAACACAAGGAGATGATGGACGGAGCGCTGAAACTTTTCAGACATTCACTCCCAGTTACAGATCAGGGTTGAATCCATCATCGTTCTTTAGCTCACTTCGCCACCCCAGTTCAGAAACAGCTATATGCAAATCGGTCTTGACCCTGTGCCTCATGGGAACAGTCCAGCCCGAACTGCCAAGCCATGTCTTCCCTGGACCGGAAACAAGCATCCTGGGACCGGTTTCGGGCTAACAGCCCTCATCAGCCATGCTAGCTTGTATCCAGTGGCAAAGTGAGCAAGGGACCCACGTCTGGGCATACCCTGCCAACTTAGGGTGAACAAAGCAAACACAAGGAGATGATGGACGGAGTGCTGAAACTTTTCAGACACTCACCCCCAGTCACAGATCTGGGTTGAATCCATCATCGTTCTTTAGCTCACTTCGCCACACCAGTTCAGACACAGCTATATGCAAATCAGTCTTGACCCTGTGCCTCATGGGAACAGTCCAGCCCGAACTGCCAAGCCATGTCTTCCCTGGACCGGAAACAAGCATCCTGGGACCGGTTTCGGGCTAACAGCCCTCATCAGCCAGGCTAGCTTGAATCCAGTGGCAAAGTGAGCAAGGGACCCACGTCTGGGCATACCCTGCCAACTTAGGGCGAACAAAGCAAACACAAGGAGATGATGGACGGAACGCTGAAACTTTTCAGACACTCACCCCCAGTCACAGATCTGGGTTGAATCCATCAACGTTCTTTAGCTCACTTCGCCACCTTACTTCAGACACAGCTATATGCAAATCAGTATTGACCCTGTGCCTCATGGGAACAGTCCAGCCCGAACTGCCAACCCATGTCTTCCCTGGACCGGAAACAAGCATCCTGGGACCGGTTTCGAGCTAACAGCCCTCATCAGCCAGGTTAGCTTGAATCCAGTGGCAAAGTGAGCAGGGGACCCACGTCTGGGCATACCCTGCCAACTTAGGGCGAACAAAGCAAACACAAGGAGATGATGGACGGAGCGCTGAAACTTTTCAGACACTCACCCCCAGTCACAGATCTGGGTTGAATCCATCATCGTTCTTTAGCTCACTTCGCCACCCCAGTTCAGACACAGCTATATGCAAATCAGTCTTGACCCTGTGCCTCATGGGAACAGTCCAGCCCGAACTGCCAAGCCATGTCTTCCCTGGACCGGAAACAAGCATCCTGGGACCGGTTTCGAGCTAACAGCCCTCATCAGCCAGGCTAGCTTGAATCCAGTGGCAAAGTGAGCAAGGGACCCACGTCTGGGCATACCCTGCCAACTTAGGGCGAACAAAGCAAACACAAGGAGATGATGGATGGAGCGCTGAAACTTTTCAGACTCTCACCCCAGTCACAGATCTGGGTTGAATCCATCATCGTTCTTTAGCTCACTTCGCCACCCCAGTTCAGACACAGCTATATACAAATCAGTCTTGACCCTGTGCCTCATCTGAACAGTCCAGCCCGAACTGCCAAGCCATGTCTTCCCTGGACCGGAAACAAGCATCCTGGGACCGGTTTCGGGCTAACAGCCCTCATCAGCCAGGCTAGCTTGAATCCAGTGGCAAAGTGAGCAAGGGACCCACGTTGGGCATACCTTGCCAACTTAGGGCGAACAAAGCAAACACAAGGAGATGATGGACGGAGCGCTGAAACTTTTCAGACACTCAGCCAAAGTCACAGATCTGGGTTGAATCCATCTTCGTTCTTTAGCTCACTTTGCCACCCCAGTTCAGACACAGCTATATGCAAATCAGTCTTGATCCTGTGCCTCATGGAAAAAGTCCAGCCCGAACTGCCAAGCCATGTCTTCCCTGGACCGGAAACAAGCATCCTGGGACCGGTTTCGGGCTAACAGCCCTCATCAGCCAGGCTAGCTTGAATCCAGTGGCAAAGTGAGCAAGGGACCCACGTCTGGGCATACCCTGCCAACTTAGGGTGAACAAAGCAAACACAAGGAGATGATGGACGGAGCGCTGAAAATTTTCAGACACTCACCCCCAGTCACAGATCTGGGTTGAATCCATCATCGTTCTTTAGCTCACTTCGCCACCCCAGTTCAGACACAGCTATATGCAAATCAGTCTTGACCCTGTGCCTCATGGGAACAGTCCAGCCCGAACTGCCAAGCCATGTCTTCCTTGGACCGGAAACAAGCATCCTGGGACCGGTTTCGGGCTAACAGCCATCATCAGCCAGTCTAGCTTGAATCCAGTGGCAAAGTGAGCAAGGGACCCACGTCTGGACATACCCTGGCAACTTAGGGCGAACAAAGCAAACACAAGGAGATGATGGACAGAGCGCTGAAACTTTTCAGACACTCACCCCCAGTCACAGATCTGGGTTGAATCCATCATCGTTCTATAGCTCACTTCGCCACCCCAGTTCAGACACAGCTATATGCAAATCAATCTTGACCCTGTGCCTCATGGGAACAGTCCAGTCCGAACTGCCAAGCCATGTCTTCCCTGGACCGGAAACAAGCATCCTGGGACCGGTTTCGGGCTAACAGCCCTCATCAGCCAGGCTAGCTTGAATCCAGTGGCAAAGTGAGCAAGGGACCCACGTCTGGGCATACCCTGCCAACTTAGGGTGAACAAAGCAAACACAAGGAGATGATGGACGGAGCGCTGAAAATTTTCAGACACTCACCCCCAGTCACAGATCTGGGTTGAATCCATCATCGTTCTTTAGCTCACTTCGCCACCCCAGTTCAGACACAGCTATATGCAAATTAGTCTTGACCCTGTGCCTCATGGGAACAGTCCAGCCTGAACTGCCAAGCCATGTCTTCCCTGGACCGGAAACAAGCATCCTGGGACCGGTTTCGGGCTAACAGCCCTCATCAGCCAGGCTAGCTTGAATCCAGTGGCAAAGTCAGCAAGGGACCCACGTCTGGGCATACCCTGCCAACTTACGGCGAACAAAGCAAACACAAGGAGATGATGGACGGAGCGCTGAAACTTTTCAGACATTCACTCCCAGTTACAGATCAGGGTTGAATCCATCATCGTTCTTTAGCTCACTTCGCCACCCCAGTTCAGAAACAGCTATATGCAAATCGGTCTTGACCCTGTGCCTCATGGGAACAGTCCAGCCCGAACTGCCAAGCCATGTCTTCCCTGGACCGGAAACAAGCATCCTGGGACCGGTTTCGGGCTAACAGCCCTCATCAGCCATGCTAGCTTGTATCCAGTGGCAAAGTGAGCAAGGGACCCACGTCTGGGCATACCCTGCCAACTTAGGGTGAACAAAGCAAACACAAGGAGATGATGGACGGAGTGCTGAAACTTTTCAGACACTCACCCCCAGTCACAGATCTGGGTTGAATCCATCATCGTTCTTTAGCTCACTTCGCCACACCAGTTCAGACACAGCTATATGCAAATCAGTCTTGACCCTGTGCCTCATGGGAACAGTCCAGCCCGAACTGCCAAGCCATGTCTTCCCTGGACCGGAAACAAGCATCCTGGGACCGGTTTCGGGCTAACAGCCCTCATCAGCCAGGCTAGCTTGAATCCAGTGGCAAAGTGAGCAAGGGACCCACGTCTGGGCATACCCTGCCAACTTAGGGCGAACAAAGCAAACACAAGGAGATGATGGACGGAACGCTGAAACTTTTCAGACACTCACCCCCAGTCACAGATCTGGGTTGAATCCATCAACGTTCTTTAGCTCACTTCGCCACCTTACTTCAGACACAGCTATATGCAAATCAGTATTGACCCTGTGCCTCATGGGAACAGTCCAGCCCGAACTGCCAACCCATGTCTTCCCTGGACCGGAAACAAGCATCCTGGGACCGGTTTCGAGCTAACAGCCCTCATCAGCCAGGTTAGCTTGAATCCAGTGGCAAAGTGAGCAGGGGACCCACGTCTGGGCATACCCTGCCAACTTAGGGCGAACAAAGCAAACACAAGGAGATGATGGACGGAGCGCTGAAACTTTTCAGACACTCACCCCCAGTCACAGATCTGGGTTGAATCCATCATCGTTCTTTAGCTCACTTCGCCACCCCAGTTCAGACACAGCTATATGCAAATCAGTCTTGACCCTGTGCCTCATGGGAACAGTCCAGCCCGAACTGCCAAGCCATGTCTTCCCTGGACCGGAAACAAGCATCCTGGGACCGGTTTCGAGCTAACAGCCCTCATCAGCCAGGCTAGCTTGAATCCAGTGGCAAAGTGAGCAAGGGACCCACGTCTGGGCATACCCTGCCAACTTAGGGCGAACAAAGCAAACACAAGGAGATGATGGATGGAGCGCTGAAACTTTTCAGACTCTCACCCCCAGTCACAGATCTGGGTTGAATCCATCATCGTTCTTTAGCTCACTTCGCCACCCCAGTTCAGACACAGCTATATACAAATCAGTCTTGACCCTGTGCCTCATCTGAACAGTCCAGCCCGAACTGCCAAGCCATGTCTTCCCTGGACCGGAAACAAGCATCCTGGGACCGGTTTCGGGCTAACAGCCCTCATCAGCCAGGCTAGCTTGAATCCAGTGGCAAAGTGAGCAAGGGACCCACGTTGGGCATACCTTGCCAACTTAGGGCGAACAAAGCAAACACAAGGAGATGATGGACGGAGCGCTGAAACTTTTCAGACACTCACCCCCAGTCACAGATCTGGGTTGAATCCATCTTCGTTCTTTAGCTCACTTTGCCACCCCAGTTCAGACACAGCTATATGCAAATCAGTCTTGATCCTGTGCCTCATGGAAAAAGTCCAGCCCGAACTGCCAAGCCATGTCTTCCCTGGACCGGAAACAAGCATCCTGGGACCGGTTTCGGGCTAACAGCTCTCATCAGCCAGGCTAGCTTGAATCCAGTGGCAAAGTGAGCAAGGGACCCACGTCTGGGCATACCCTGCCAACTTAGGGTGAACAAAGCAAACACAAGGAGATGATGGACGGAGCGCTGAAAATTTTCAGACACTCACCCCCAGTCACAGATCTGGGTTGAATCCATCATCGTTCTTTAGCTCACTTCGCCACCCCAGTTCAGACACAGCTATATGCAAATCAGTCTTGACCCTGTGCCTCATGGGAACAGTCCAGCCCGAACTGCCAAGCCATGTCTTCCTTGGACCGGAAACAAGCATCCTGGGACCGGTTTCGGGCTAACAGCCATCATCAGCCAGTCTAGCTTGAATCCAGTGGCAAAGTGAGCAAGGGACCCACGTCTGGACATACCCTGGCAACTTAGGGCGAACAAAGCAAACACAAGGAGATGATGGACAGAGCGCTGAAACTTTTCAGACACTCACCCCCAGTCACAGATCTGGGTTGAATCCATCATCGTTCTATAGCTCACTTCGCCACCCCAGTTCAGACACAGCTATATGCAAATCAATCTTGACCCTGTGCCTCATGGGAACAGTCCAGTCCGAACTGCCAAGCCATGTCTTCCCTGGACCGGAAACAAGCATCCTGGGACCGGTTTCGGGCTAACAGTCCTCATCAGCCAGGCTAGGTTGAATCCAGTGGCAAAGTGAGCAAGGTACCCTCGTTGGGCATACCCTGCCAACTTAGGGCGAACAAAGCAAACACAAGGAGATGATGGACGGAGCGCTGAAACTTTTCAGACACTCACCCCCAGTCACAGATCTGGGTTGAATCCATCATCGTTCTTTAGCTCACTTCGCCACCCCAGTTCAGACACAGCTATATGCAAATTAGTCTCGACCCTGTGCCTCATGGGAACAGTCCAGCCTGAACTGCCAAGCCATGTCTTCCCTGGACCGGAAACAAGCATCCTGGGACCGGTTTCGGGCTAACAGCCCTCATCAGCCAGGCTAGCTTGAATCCAGTGGCAAAGTCAGCAAGGGACCCACGTCTGGGCATACCCTGCCAACTTACGGCGAACAAAGCAAACACAAGGAGATGATGGACGGAGCGCTGAAACTTTTCAGACATTCACTCCCAGTTACAGATCAGGGTTGAATCCATCATCGTTCTTTAGCTCACTTCGCCACCCCAGTTCAGAAACAGCTATATGCAAATCGGTCTTGACCCTGTGCCTCATGGGAACAGTCCAGCCCGAACTGCCAAGCCATGTCTTCCCTGGACCGGAAACAAGCATCCTGGGACCGGTTTCGGGCTAACAGCCCTCATCAGCCATGCTAGCTTGTATCCAGTGGCAAAGTGAGCAAGGGACCCACGTCTGGGCATACCCTGCCAACTTAGGGTGAACAAAGCAAACACAAGGAGATGATGGACGGAGTGCTGAAACTTTTCAGACACTCACCCCCAGTCACAGATCTGGGTTGAATCCATCATCGTTCTTTAGCTCACTTCGCCACACCAGTTCAGACACAGCTATATGCAAATCAGTCTTGACCCTGTGCCTCATGGGAACAGTCCAGCCCGAACTGCCAAGCCATGTCTTCCCTGGACCGGAAACAAGCATCCTGGGACCGGTTTCGGGCTAACAGCCCTCATCAGCCAGGCTAGCTTGAATCCAGTGGCAAAGTGAGCAAGGGACCCACGTCTGGGCATACCCTGCCAACTTAGGGCGAACAAAGCAAACACAAGGAGATGATGGACGGAACGCTGAAACTTTTCAGACACTCACCCCCAGTCACAGATCTGGGTTGAATCCATCAACGTTCTTTAGCTCACTTCGCCACCTTACTTCAGACACAGCTATATGCAAATCAGTATTGACCCTGTGCCTCATGGGAACAGTCCAGCCCGAACTGCCAACCCATGTCTTCCCTGGACCGGAAACAAGCATCCTGGGACCGGTTTCGAGCTAACAGCCCTCATCAGCCAGGTTAGCTTGAATCCAGTGGCAAAGTGAGCAGGGGACCCACGTCTGGGCATACCCTGCCAACTTAGGGCGAACAAAGCAAACACAAGGAGATGATGGACGGAGCGCTGAAACTTTTCAGACACTCACCCCCAGTCACAGATCTGGGTTGAATCCATCATCGTTCTTTAGCTCACTTCGCCACCCCAGTTCAGACACAGCTATATGCAAATCAGTCTTGACCCTGTGCCTCATGGGAACAGTCCAGCCCGAACTGCCAAGCCATGTCTTCCCTGGACCGGAAACAAGCATCCTGGGACCGGTTTCGAGCTAACAGCCCTCATCAGCCAGGCTAGCTTGAATCCAGTGGCAAAGTGAGCAAGGGACCCACGTCTGGGCATACCCTGCCAACTTAGGGCGAACAAAGCAAACACAAGGAGATGATGGATGGAGCGCTGAAACTTTTCAGACTCTCACCCCCAGTCACAGATCTGGGTTGAATCCATCATCGTTCTTTAGCTCACTTCGCCACCCCAGTTCAGACACAGCTATATACAAATCAGTCTTGACCCTGTGCCTCATCTGAACAGTCCAGCCCGAACTGCCAAGCCATGTCTTCCCTGGACCGGAAACAAGCATCCTGGGACCGGTTTCGGGCTAACAGCCCTCATCAGCCAGGCTAGCTTGAATCCAGTGGCAAAGTGAGCAAGGGACCCACGTTGGGCATACCTTGCCAACTTAGGGCGAACAAAGCAAACACAAGGAGATGATGGACGGAGCGCTGAAACTTTTCAGACACTCACCCCCAGTCACAGATCTGGGTTGAATCCATCTTCGTTCTTTAGCTCACTTTGCCACCCCAGTTCAGACACAGCTATATGCAAATCAGTCTTGATCCTGTGCCTCATGGAAAAAGTCCAGCCCGAACTGCCAAGCCATGTCTTCCCTGGATCGGAAACAAGCATCCTGGGACCGGTTTCGGGCTAACAGCCCTCATCAGCCAGGCTAGCTTGAATCCAGTGGCAAAGTGAGCAAGGGACCCACGTCTGGGCATACCCTGCCAACTTAGGGTGAACAAAGCAAACACAAGGAGATGATGGACGGAGCGCTGAACATTTTCAGACCCTCACCCCCAGTCACAGATCTGGGTTGAATCCATCATCGTTCTTTAGCTCACTTCGCCACCCCAGTTCAGACACAGCTATATGCAAATCAGTCTTGACCCTGTGCCTCATGGGAACAGTCCAGCCCGAACTGCCAAGCCATGTCTTCCTTGGACCGGAAACAAGCATCCTGGGACCGGTTTCGGGCTAACAGCCATCATCAGCCAGTCTAGCTTGAATCCAGTGGCAAAGTGAGCAAGGGACCCACGTCTGGACATACCCTGGCAACTTAGGGCGAACAAAGCAAACACAAGGAGATGATGGACAGAGCGCTGAAACTTTTCAGACACTCACCCCCAGTCACAGATCTGGGTTGAATCCATCATCGTTCTATAGCTCACTTCGCCACCCCAGTTCAGACACAGCTATATGCAAATCAATCTTGACCCTGTGCCTCATGGGAACAGTCCAGTCCGAACTGCCAAGCCATGTCTTCCCTGGACCGGAAACAAGCATCCTGGGACCGGTTTCGGGCTAACAGCCCTCATCAGCCAGGCTAGCTTGAATCCAGTGGCAAAGTGAGCAAGGGACCGACGTCTGGGCATACCCTGCCAACTTAGGGCGAACAAAGCAAACACAAGGAGAGGATGGACGGTGCGCTGAAACTTTTCAGACACTCACCCCCAGTCACAGATCTGGGTTGAATCCATCATCGTTCTTTAGCTCACTTCGCCACCCCAGTTCAGACACAGCTATATGCAAATCAGTCTTGGCCCTGTGCCTCATCTGAACAGTCCAGCCCGAACTGCAAAGCCATGTCTTCCCTGGACCGGAAACAAGCATCCTGGGACCGGTTTCGGGCTAACAGCCCTCATCAGCCTGGCTAGCTTGAATCCAGTGGCAAAGTGAGCAAGGTACCCTCGTTGGGCATACCCTGCCAACTTAGGGCGAACAAAGCAAACACAAGGAGATGATGGACGGAGCGCTGAAACTTTTCAGACACTCACCCCCAGTCACAGATCTGGGTTGAATCCATCATCGTTCTTTAGCTCACTTCGCCACCCCAGTTCAGACACAGCTATATGCAAATTAGTCTCGACCCTGTGCCTCATGGGAACAGTCCAGCCTGAACTGCCAAGCCATGTCTTCCCTGGACCGGAAACAAGCATCCTGGGACCGGTTTCGGGCTAACAGCCCTCATCAGCCAGGCTAGCTTGAATCCAGTGGCAAAGTCAGCAAGGGACCCACGTCTGGGCATACCCTGCCAACTTACGGCGAACAAAGCAAACACAAGGAGATGATGGACGGAGCGCTGAAACTTTTCAGACATTCACTCCCAGTTACAGATCAGGGTTGAATCCATCATCGTTCTTTAGCTCACTTCGCCACCCCAGTTCAGAAACAGCTATATGCAAATCGGTCTTGACCCTGTGCCTCATGGGAACAGTCCAGCCCGAACTGCCAAGCCATGTCTTCCCTGGACCGGAAACAAGCATCCTGGGACCGGTTTCGGGCTAACAGCCCTCATCAGCCATGCTAGCTTGTATCCAGTGGCAAAGTGAGCAAGGGACCCACGTCTGGGCATACCCTGCCAACTTAGGGTGAACAAAGCAAACACAAGGAGATGATGGACGGAGTGCTGAAACTTTTCAGACACTCACCCCCAGTCACAGATCTGGGTTGAATCCATCATCGTTCTTTAGCTCACTTCGCCACCCCAGTTCAGACACAGCTATATGCAAATCAGTCTGACCCTGTGCCTCATGGGAACAGTCCAGCCCGAACTGCCAAGCCATGTCTTCCCTGGACCGGAAACAAGCATCCTGGGACCAGTTTCGGGCTAACAGCCCTCATCAGCCAGGCTAGCTTGAATCCAGTGGCAAAGTGAGCAAGGGACCCACGTCTGGGCATACCCTGCCAACTTAGGGCGAACAAAGCAAACACAAGGAGATGATGGACGGAACGCTGAAACTTTTCAGACACTCACCCCCAGTCACAGATCTGGGTTGAATCCATCAACGTTCTTTAGCTCACTTCGCCATCTTACTTCAGACACAGCTATATGCAAATCAGTATTGACCCTGTGCCTCATGGGAACAGTCCAGCCCGAACTGCCAACCCATGTCTTCCCTGGACCGGAAACAAGCATCCTGGGACCGGTTTCGAGCTAACAGCCCTCATCAGCCAGGTTAGCTTGAATCCAGTGGCAAAGTGAGCAGGGGACCCACGTCTGGGCATACCCTGCCAACTTAGGGCGAACAAAGCAAACACAAGGAGATGATGGACGGAGCGCTGAAACTTTTCAGACACTCACCCCCAGTCACAGATCTGGGTTGAATCCATCATCGTTCTTTAGCTCACTTCGCCACCCCAGTTCAGACACAGCTATATGCAAATCAGTCTTGACCCTGTGCCTCATGGGAACAGTCCAGCCCGAACTGCCAAGCCATGTCTTCCCTGGACCGGAAACAAGCATCCTGGGACCGGTTTCGAGCTAACAGCCCTCATCAGCCAGGCTAGCTTGAATCCAGTGGCAAAGTGAGCAAGGGACCCACGTCTGGGCATACCCTGCCAACTTAGGGCGAACAAAGCAAACACAAGGAGATGATGGATGGAGCGCTGAAACTTTTCAGACTCTCACCCCCAGTCACAGATCTGGGTTGAATCCATCATCGTTCTTTAGCTCACTTCGCCACCCCAGTTCAGACACAGCTATATACAAATCAGTCTTGACCCTGTGCCTCATCTGAACAGTCCAGCCCGAACTGCCAAGCCATGTCTTCCCTGGACCGGAAACAAGCATCCTGGGACCGGTTTCGGGCTAACAGCCCTCATCAGCCAGGCTAGCTTGAATCCAGTGGCAAAGTGAGCAAGGGACCCACGTTGGGCATACCTTGCCAACTTAGGGCGAACAAAGCAAACACAAGGAGATGATGGACGGAGCGCTGAAACTTTTCAGACACTCACCCCAGTCACAGATCTGGGTTGAATCCATCTTCATTCTTTAGCTCACTTGCCCACCCCAGTTCAGACACAGCTATATGCAAATCAGTCTTGATCCTGTGCCTCATGGAAAAAGTCCAGCCCGAACTGCCAAGCCATGTCTTCCCTGGACCGGAAACAAGCATCCTGGGACCGGTTTCGGGCTAACAGCCCTCATCAGCCAGGCTAGCTTGAATCCAGTGGCAAAGTGAGCAAGGGACCCACGTCTGGGCATACCCTGCCAACTTAGGGTGAACAAAGCAAACACAAGGAGATGATGGACGGAGCGCTGAAAATTTTCAGACACTCACCCCCAGTCACAGATCTGGGTTGAATCCATCATCGTTCTTTAGCTCACTTCGCCACCCCAGTTCAGACACAGCTATATGCAAATCAGTCTTGACCCTGTGCCTCATGGGAACAGTCCAGCCCGAACTGCCAAGCCATGTCTTCCTTGGACCGGAAACAAGCATCCTGGGACCGGTTTCGGGCTAACAGCCATCATCAGCCAGTCTAGCTTGAATCCAGTGGCAAAGTGAGCAAGGGACCCACGTCTGGACATACCCTGGCAACTTAGGGCGAACAAAGCAAACACAAGGAGATGATGGACGGAGCTCTGAAACTTTTCGGACACTCACCCCCAGTCACAGATCTGGGTTGAATCCATCATCGTTCTTTAGCTCACTTCGCCACCCCAGTTCAGACACAGCTATATGCAAATCAGTCTTGACCCTGTGCCTCATGGGAACAGTCCAGCCCGAACTGCCAAGCCATGTCTTCCCTGGACCGGAAACAAGCATCCTGGGACCGGTTTCGAGCTAACAGCCCTCATCAGCCAGGCTAGCTTGAATCCAGTGGCAAAGTGAGCAAGGGACCCACGTCTGGGCATACTGGGCTGGACTGTTCCCATGAGACACAGGGTCAAGACTGATTTGCATATAGCTGTTTCTGAACTGGGGTGGCGAAGTGAGCTAAAGAACGATGATGGATTCAACCCAGATCTGTGACTGGGGGTGAGTGGCTGAAAAGGTTCAGCGCTCCGTCCATCATCTCCTTGTGTTTGCAAAGCACTGGCATAGTCAGTAAGTTAGCACTGGCAAAGCCAAACGGCGAGTCCTGTTGGCTTTGCCAATGCTTGTTTTTACTCTGTCTTGCCATCTAGGTTTATGTATGAGGAAGTTCTACATGGATGTTGGGGTAATCTGATCAAAGGGGCCCGTGCTGCTCAGATCAGCTTTATATTGCATTGGGTGACTTGTTGATCAGAGTTCCATTGTACATGTTTAGTCCTCCATTTCAAGTCAATTTGTTGCAACTGTTGTAGCTATTGCCGCTATGGGTGGGCTTCTTGGCCTATTTTAGAAGACACAATTTATCTCTGTCATTCATAGCCTCCTTGCCCTGTTGCCCTGTGGGCCTACACCAAGTTGGCACCTTATTCACTGCAATTGACTAATGTTTTCTGTAGCTCCATCTAGATAGGCCCCCAGCGTTACCCCAAATATTATGAAAGTTCACATACTACTGCTAACATGCCATTTTGTACTTGCCCTAGGTCCACTGTTCAGTCCCTGAGCAGGTTTCTTGAAACAGTCTATAGTGTTTTCAGGCAGGCTCTGATGATGTTTTGAGTACAGCAATGAACAGGTAACAGTTCCTCAAGGCCTCAGTTTCTGGCTTGCCTTCACTGGTCTCATCAGATGGCTCCCAAAATATTGTGCAGTGCAGTTGCTGTATGGCATGTGGAGCAGTGCAAATTTTATTCTCCATATTCTTTATTAACCATATATAAATCGGTATGTTTATGCGTGGCTATATATGTATAACAAGACCACAATTTATATAACCAAAGTACAATCATTACCTTGTTGTATCCTTATGTCACAATTAAGATAGAAAACCTTGGCAAGTACAAATAATAACATATATGTAGGCGAACCGAATAAACACCATACAATTGCAGTGTATCAAAATATCGAGCATAACAATTTTGTTATTTTTCATCACAGAAAATGTTTTATTATGTAAATTATCAAAAATCTGACAGTAATACATTTTTTGCAGTATAAAACCAACAGTATAGTTTAATGTAATGTCCTATATTGTAGTGTATTTATAGAATAATACATTTTAAATTGCGCACTTATTTACATTCTTTTCCTTTTGATGTTCACTTGTTAAAATACACATTACAGACATTCATTAAGCCATAACATAATTAATAGAAGGTTCCAAAGATTGAATGGCTGGGATGAGCGAGAAGGCTGGCGGTATGTTGACACACTATGCGCGTTTCGGCTCAAATGCCTTCGTCAGGAGACCTTCCCAAAATTCACTAACGGAAATTACATCAGGGAATGTGTGGCTCAGGATACTATGGCCAGACGAATTGGGTTCCTTTTAGTGTATATATAGGAAAACACGATGGTGGGAACCAGCCGTATTAGCGGTACCGGACTTGTAGTTCGTTTTTGTTGCTGGGTGCCACAAATTATGCAGTTTAAGAGCAAAGAGAGACCGATTGTTCACTTATATTGATGCAAGAATGGTTTTTAAGCTTCAGCAATTCCTTGGGTAAAAGGATAAATTACATGACGCTACAGTGTCTCTAGTGAAACTGCCATGTGGCGTCTGCAGTTATGTTAACCAGATGGGCATTTTAAAGTAATCCTCCCGGGTGAAGAGAGCAGGGAACGAGGAGGAACATGGCGGCCGCTAGGTAAACGGCCGCGGACCGCCGGGAGAAGGAGGTGTGTACAATGGATTCTCAAGTGCCCCCCGGGCCCCCTTCGCCCATCGCTGTGTAATATTCTGTGCAGGCTAAGTTTATGGAATTGAATAGTGCCCATTTTTTCTCTTCCCCTTTGACTCACCGAATTGTATGACTCCAAGCTGGCGTCCCATGAGTGCGGCCCTGGCTTTTGCTTCAGCTGAGAGGGGAGAACTTCGACGTGGCTGAGGGCAGCGGGACTGTTGCTGCGCTTTCGAGTCGCGCGCATACTGAGGGGAAGAGTCAGCACAAGTCCCAGCAAGGCACACACAACATCCCCGGTTTGCTTGGAGAGGGGAATTGTCCCCATTCAATTACATCGCCGCGTGGGCCCCCAGAAAGATGGCGAGGGCTGGAGGGGCTTGAGTATAGATTCTACACGGCACTTTCCCCTTATGGAGAAGACGAGCTCGACGTCTGTAGAGAAGGTTGGAGAGATCTCTGGTGCAATTCCGGATAGGATTTCAAGGTACACTTTGCGCACCAGAGCCTTCGGTACTTTGGGGAAACCTATTGGGGTAAGTTACGATTCTAAGCTTCCTTCAATTAAAGTGGTCCCCGGTGATATCACTGCGGGTAACATCCCCCCAAATGTTATAAGGGTAAGAAAAGCCACAAAACAGCAAGGGAAGAGCCCACTCGGAAGGGGAAAAAAAAATCTCTCTGTTACAAATTAAAGTTACCCTATCTCTAAAAACATATTACAAAGTTCTGACACATGCAATGGCGTCAGGAGATACTGGAAGTAAAACGACAGGGGCGCCTTTGAAGTCATTTACGGAGTCTGAGAGAAGGGGAGCCAATTCCAGTATGCCTGAAATCAGCATAGAAAAAGAGGTACAACGGGGCCAGGAAACAGGAAAGAATTATGGCGCTGAAGAGACCCGCTTTCAGGTCACAACACAAAATATGTTTAGTGTCTTGACTCTTCAGGACGAAGAAGAAATTGAGGAGGGGTCACAGCAAGTCAATGGTGGAAAGGCCCCTGATGTACAATCAGAGAACCTGTTAACCCCCTCGAGTCTCTTAATACAATCTGAGCCTTTAGTGGTATCCCGGTCTATTTTAGAAACCCCAGATGTCCCATTGGCTTTTATTCTTCTGGACCTTAAGGAAGAACTTAAGAGTCGGTTTAAAACGTCAGAGGCGAACCAAGCAGACATTCAAGCTTCTTGCGCAAAAGCTAGACGATGTGGTTGCTCGGACAGGGCAACTAGAGGAGGAAGTAAGCTTGATGCGAAAGGACATATCCAAAAATACCAAAGGTGTAGAGGCACTGGTTAAAGAAAATTCCAGCCTCAGGGAAGATCTGGAAAGAATAGAAAACCACTCCCGTAGAAATAATCTTCGGATTCTAAATATTCCAGAAGCAGAGGAGGGGTCGAATCTTAAAGCCCTAGTGATTAAACTGCTAATGGAGACGGTTCTGAAAGATAGACCAGATATCAACCTAGATCAGGAGATACAGCGGGTACATAGGGATCCATTCAAGAGGAATCCACAGCGGCAGAAGCCAAGAAAAATTTTGATAAATTTTCTATCATATACAGTTAAAGAAACCATCTTGCTGGCCGCACTAAGAAATGGTCCTTATACAACTCAGAACCTTACGTTTACCATCAGATCGGACGTATGTTACGCAACAGACCAGAAACAATGGAAGTTGGAAAAAAGAATGGGGGAGTTAAACAATCTGGGTGCTAAGGCTCAACTAAAATTTCCAGCTATGCTCCGCGTTATGTGGAACAACCAAATGCACAACATACGATCCATAGAAGAGGCAGACAGCTTGATAGACAGCATAAGGAAAGGTGGGGGTTCCTGAGAAAACGAGTTCTTAATTTGGCTCAAGGATGAGTCAAAGAATGAAACAAAATGTTAAAATATACACATATAAAATATAAAAATAAACAAAGAATAAAACACAGATATACAGTCATACACATCAGGTGGTGATGGAGGGGTGGGATGATTGGGTGCTTGGTTTAACTATCGGGTTTTTACGAGATAAGCCTTTTTCCTCCGGCGGTTCCAACAGGCTTTATGCCTGATAGTTTTGGGAGGGTTCCTATGGGGGGGATAAAGGGTGAAAGGGGGCAGGGTAGGGCACAGGGTGGGGAGCAGTGGGAGAAAATAAAAAATCAGTCCTCACCTCACATATCATTAGGGTCCATTCTTAAAAAGAGAATCAGAGATCCTCGGGTCCAAGAAAGCTGGTGCTCTTTAAGACGAATAAATGGCCGGGAGAGACAATAATTTACATATCGTAACTTGGAATGTTAATGGCCTAAGATCTAAAAATAGCCAGAGACTGGTAATGAGGTATTTGGAAGAGTCCAAAGCCCACGTAGTTATTGTACAAGAGACCCACCTAACGGCGAGTGAGAGTAGGGGGCTATATCTAAAACAAAGATGGATTGGGAGTTACGCTGCCTCAGATCAATCAGAATATTCTAAGGGAGTTGCAATAATAATCAGGAAAGGGTCAGGAGTTGAGATGATCTCATCTAAAACTGATAGTTCAGGTAGATGGGTCATGGCTACTCTTAGATGTTTGGGTTCTGATTTTGTCTGTGCCGGTTTTTATGGTCCAAATGTGGATGACCCCCAGTACATAGTAGATCTGCAACTCATGTTAGCCGGGGCAGCAGCCCCTATAATAATAGGGGGTGATTTTAACACCCTTTTAGATCCAACTTTGGATGGGTCTACGAGTAGGAGGGGGGCCCAAGCCCAAGGGCCAAAGACAAGACAGGCTTTTAAACATATGCTATTTGAATTGGGTTTGGTAGACTCCTGGAGATATTTAATGCAAGGTAAGAGAGGTTATACCTTTCATAGCAAAAAATATCACCATTTCTCACGACTGGACTACCTGTTAGTAGATAGAGAGTGGGCTGGGAAATTAAAAGAAGTTCTTATACTCCCAGGACATATTTCTGATCATACCATGGTCAGTATTTTACTGAAGGGAGTTAGTATGAGGAACACTGCGAGCTGGACGTTAAAAAGATCCATTTTATTAGATCTAGAGGTGGCCGTCCAACTGGCGTCATTTGGGACACTTTCGAAGCTTATCTTCGGGGGGGTCCTACAAAGTCAGGTCTCGTTTAAGAATAAGGTGGAAAGGGCGGAGCTAAAGAAACTGGAGGAAGAGATCGGGACATTAGAAGGAAGAGTGCAGCAAGAAGTACATAACGTACAATATAGGGAGGAGATTTTGAAAAAGCTGGAGGAAGCCAGACTGAATTACAAGATCAAATTAGATACAAAATGTAGGGAAAGGTGGGCCACGGGACGTATGCAACATTTTGAGTAAGGTGAAAAAGCTGGAGCACTTCTAGCTTGGAAGTCGAGAGCTGAGAGGGCGAGAAACCACATTGGGGAGCTGGTTATTAACCCCGAGGGGGATATTACGAACAAGGAGGAGGAAATACAGGAAAGACTGTTTTCACTTTTTTCGGAGCTATATGCAGAATCAGTGAGACCAGATGAAGAGGTTTTGAAGTGCTGGCTAAACGATGTAGGCCTCCCGGCCCTAACGATAGAGGGGAGAAATAAGATTGATGCCCCCATCACAGAGGGGGAAATAAGAGAGCAGCTTCAACATATGAAGAATGGAAAGGCGGCAGGCCCCGACTCCGTACCGGCCGAGGTCTACAAGTTGATAGCTGACGAGATAGTGCCGGAAATGAAAGCCCTTTTTAATTCAGTCTATAAAGAGGAAGGGCTGACCCCGACTTCCTGGAGAGAGGCCATAATCACCTTGATTTTAAAACCAGCCAAGGACACGAGGAGGGCTGATTCATATCGGCCAATCTCCCTATTGAATGTAGATCATAAAATTTATATGGGTATTTTGGCTGGGAGACTGGCCAAGGTGGCCCCCCAGCTGACTCATACAGACCAGAAAGGTTTTGTCCGGAAGCGGCAAATACAAGAACTCACGCTGTCACTAATTGGAACAATTGACCTAGCAGTTGCTCGATTGATTCCGTTGGCGGTGATCACTATAGACGCCGCCAAGGCTTTTGATCGTGTCAGCTGGGCATTTCTTTGGGTTGTTTTAGGCACAATGGGTTTTAGCACTGACTTCATCAGGGCAATGCAAAAACTATATGAGCACCCCACGGCCAAAATCCTCCTAAATGGCTCCTTGACAAGGAGTTTCGATATTCACAGAGGGACAAGACAGGGTTGTCCCCTGTCCCCCCTCCTTTTTAATTTATACATCGAACCCCTGGTGCACATTCTAAGAACTGACGATCAGATTATCCCCATACACCAGCTTCCTTCACGCAGTAAAATCGCACTATATGCTGATGACCTGATAATCTACACTTCTGACCCGGCCCAAACATTAATTAGGATGGAACAACTGACAACTGAATATGGGGTGTTTTCTGGGTATTCAGTAAATTTATCTAAGACAGAAGTGATGTGTTGGAATATGGAAGAGTGGGGAGGCAGAGTGTGCGCAGAGATGAAATATCTGGGGATAGTTATTGCAG
Organism: Calotriton arnoldi; assembly: GCA_963921515.1. Taxonomy (NCBI): domain Eukaryota; kingdom Metazoa; phylum Chordata; class Amphibia; order Caudata; family Salamandridae; genus Calotriton; species Calotriton arnoldi. Next base: position 780,237 of record CAWUFW010006241.1, on the reverse strand, counting down.
ATAAAATCGATGAGATCCCTTCCCGTAACTTGAAGAGAGTGATGAAGGAGGTAGATAGGCAACTAGCTAGGTGGAAAAACTTACCTCTGTCTATTTATGGGAGGGTTAACTTGATAAAAATGTCTGTTCTCCCGAAGCTAACATACCTCTTCAACTGTATACCACTTAGTTTCCCTAACGATGAAATTAATAAAATACAGGGGAAAATATTGAGTTTTATCTGGGCATCCCGGGGGGTTCATCTCTCATAGAAAAAACTACGGAGCAGTCTTAAGAAGGGCGGGTTAGCTTTGCCAGATCTTAGACTTTATTGTATGGCCTTTCAATTTGAAAAATATCCGTATGTTGGTAGGGGAACCCACTAGTACCACATGGGGGTTAATATTGGGAGAAATGACCAAAGATGTGGGCCCAGAAGCTTTTTTATATAAATTCGGAGCCCAATTTTTTTATTAAAAAGTTAGGCTAAAGGTTTTAAAATCTGCACTAAGACTGTGGCTTGCAGTGAGACGGTCACTAGAGATTGGGTATTTCTCTGAATTTTCCCCAATCTTGGAATCCCCAGGAACGCTGAGTGCCTGAAAGATGCTTTGAGTCTGCCTTTAAAGCAGGCGGGGATAACAAAATGGGGGGACTTGCTTAAAACAGGAGGAATGACTCCCTGGGAGGTATTAAACATCAGGACAGGTATTAAGCTGTCCAGGTTTAAGTACCTGCAGCTCACCTCATGGTCCTCTACTGTCGTAGAGGAGGTTGGGGGTACATGGGACTTTGAGGCCTCACTCCAGGATACTAGTCCGAGAGCCAAAGAAGTGGCAAAATGGTATGGACAGTTTTTGGAGACAGAAGAAGAGAAGCTGAAGGCCCCTTTCGATACCTGGACAAATACACTGCAGGAAGGCAATATACAATCTTTGTGGACAGATTCCCTGAAACTTCTTTACACCATAGTAACTCCTGCTAACTTTAAACGTCATCATTTTTTTGTCATCCATAGGTTGTATTGGACCCGCAAAGATTGGCCAAGTTCGTGCAACAACCGGTTCCCTGTTGTAAGAGGTGCAGTCTTTTAAGGGCTAATGATGTCCATGTTTTTTTACATGTCCAGTGATTAAAGAATTTTGGAAGAATGTAGAAGTCACCATAAGGGTCATTTTAGCAGAGAACATAGTTTTGTCTAAAATACTGGTGCTTCTCGGGGTGGACAGCGCTTCTCAACACGTCTTAAGTAGTAAGCAAAGGGGTCTACTATTTTATTTGTTGCTCTTGGCCAGGCGAGAGATCTGTAAACGTTGGTTGGACCCCCTTCCTCCACATCCTACAGCCTGGTTAAGCTCAGTAAAATGGATTTGTAATATGGACATCAAATGTAACCCACAACGGTCAGAAGAGTTATGGGGGGACTATTTGAAGTGGTCAGGATAGGGCTCTATGACAATGCTTTTGGTTGGTCATATACATCGATATTTGGTCCAATGATTACATCAGGCCATGGATTTGGTGGAGGTGGTTTCCGCCCCTTCGTATAAAAAGACCAGTGCCGTGGAGGCCACGAGTCTGAAACTGCATGGACCATAGAAGGATCGAGGGTGTTTGCATACGGCCCAAACTGCAGTAGCCATGGTGAAATGAGGACTACAAAACAAAAAAAAAAAGTAGTCCTCCCTGCTACGAGGCCTCAGAGGCCTAAGGTTGTTTTCGAAAGGCGCTTTCACATTTTATTTTATTTTATTTCTGGAGCGAGATAACCTTAAATAGCTAGAAGAATAGATTTTTGTTTTGCTTGTAGACATGATAAAGTAGATAACTTAATGAGGAGTCAGTTGTGATATACACCATGCGTAGGGATGACAAAAGAACCTGCGTACTATGCAGTCAGGTCCAGAGCTACGTTCATTGCCATGCAGCTGTGTGTATGCCTTTGTCTGATGATGGGAATGTGTGGAGTTTACCTGATCCTGGGATACAAAGCAACCTTATTGTTCTAAGATTGGAGGGAGACAGTGGTAACACGTTCTGAAGAAATGCACAATTTGTTTTAATTGTGTGTCTTAGAATAGTTGTTAGTAAATTTGGTCTTGACTTCGCTGAAGGAAGACCTTTCCCTAACTATGCTACTTGAGATCCTATATTCCTAAGTTCTTGAGTTAGACTCTTGAACGTTTCTGCCCCTTTACCCTGAACCTTCACTTGGTTCATTTCAGGCTGGCACCTTCTGCTTAGAATTTCCCCTGCCATCTTTGAATCCTTTATTTAGACTAAGGAGGTTCCTTTATGGAACCTAAATTGCCTGTGTTTGGCCTATTGTACTTTATAATAATTTGCAGTGTCCTTTCCGTGATATATCTAGGAAGACTGATTAACAATACTGAATTTTATGCTCAGTTGTTTGATTGGTTTAATAAATGATAAAAGTCTGTAACTTTAATTAATTTTCCTTTGAAACCTTCATAGTTATGAAACCATCCTCTCTGTTGTTTTTGTGGACCCAAATTGGTTTCACTGTAATTCAAATTTGATGTTCAGATGGTATCTCCCAGAATACACTTTCAGCAAATAACCAAAGGTCCATATGCCCGGTAGGACAATCACTTTGAAGACTGCAGCAGAGCCAGAGGGTATAGAAATGTGAGCTGCATCAGATGTCTGAATTTCAATACGTTAGTGGCTGATGAAGTTGAGGTGGGTGGCCGAACTTTGATCCTCCATCATGATTCCTTTTGTCCTCATCACTGAATGTCTTTTTTTTGTAAAGTTGAGGAAACTTCTACTCTACCTTGCGTAGCTCTCAGTGAATAGCAGCAAAGCAGGCCGCCAGCCATGCAGCAGATCCCACACCCGTCCTCCGAGGTGTCAGGCCCATCAGTCGTCTCAGACTTTGTTGAGCAGCCTCCTTAGGCCACTGTACTCCTTTCATTGTCTATGGGGCACTAGAGTCAAGGAGGAGCCATGCCCAACTGCCCTGTCCTTCGGCTTCAGAGACTGGTTCTCAGTGGGGATTTGGCCAGTGCTTAATTTGTAAAATAATAAGTGCCGGGCCCTGACCAGGAGGCCACTGCAGCTTGCACCATCCATCGCCCCTGTAATCGCTGCCAAAACAACTACTAACCATCTCTTTTGCCTGCAAGTGCAACAGTTCAGATTATTCCAGGTTCCCAAAGCTAAAGGAATGGCTGGGGAGGCAGGTATTAGTCATTTTCATCTAACAGTAACATCTCTATTAGACGTTGAGTGTTGGCACTTCTCCCTGTCTTCAGCTTTCTAGTGGCACACAGGGCTTTCAATTCTTGGAATGAAAGCTCACTGTATCTAGAGGGCAGAGAGCCACTGGCATCTCCTTCAGTAGACATGCTAAGTGTGGAGAGGTGTTGCACCTACCTAACCTAGTGGTTACTAAACTCTCTGAGGTTGGAGAAAGGGTGTGCTAGACCCTTGACTTACCCAACCCTAAGTTCAGTAGAACTTACTTATTTTAAGCTAGTATTATATGTACCTAGTACTTAGTGGTTTTCAGTTAATCAATACAAAGATTTATCTGGTAAAACAATGCAGGCTTGAATCCCAACCGCTGCACACCAATGTGAGAAGTTGGCCTGCTATATGATGTCCACTAATTAAAGTGGGCACCTTGCACCAGTCCAAACAACCCTTATGGTGATTTAAGAGGTCAAAGATAACCTTAGAAAGCTATCCAAGTGGTAGCTGTGGAGAGCAGCCTTCAGGCTTAGTCTTGAAGGAATGTTAAGCAGCTTGTTTTACCAGAATGCAACCTTATAGTATTGGTTAAATGAAAGGAAAACCACACAGTAGTTATAAAAATATGTATTTATTGATATAACACACCCTAAAGATGACACAGTATCTTCTACGTGAAGATACTCACAAAGCACACAATACTGTAGCACATAAACAATAGTAAATAGCACTAATACACAGTGGGTTCCAGGGGGAGAGCAAACCATATACTAAAATAGTGGTATAAGAACCACGACTCGAGTCAAGATAGGCTCTAGAGGATGTAGAATCACTGGGACCCCAAGGAACCACCCAAGGTGAGTAAGTAGGGACCCCACGGAGGACGGGTGCAGTGTGGGAACACAACCGTGTGCGCCGTACAATTCTAAGGCAGAGTCGCGGTTGCAGTTTTAAAGTTTAAGGAGCCTTCTAAGTGGACTTCAAAGAAACCCCGTGGAACTTAGGAGGTTGGAGAGCCACCCCACCCGTGGATACCGTAGTACCAGAGTTACCTATCCCAGGGAAGCCCGGTGCATAGGTCTGAAGTGGCGTCTGAAACCGCAGTCGATCTCTATGGAGGACTTTGAAGTAGAGCCACTGCTGGGAAGAAGAAAAGTTTCAGTCGGAATCCAAAAGTGGATTCTTGTTGAAAAGTACCTGAAAGCAGAGGGGACAGAGTCTGGGTCACTCAGGAGTGACCAGGGGCTCGGTAGACGAATGCCCACCGATGTCGGGTGCTTCAGGTGCGTTGAGGGGGTTCTTGACTCTGAAGCCACAGGGACCAGGAGATGTCGAGGACAACCAGGAGCTGGATTCAAGCTGTCCCATGAAGGGTGTCAAGTGCTGAGGGGTCGGTGTCTGGCTGGAGCACCAACAAGCCTTGGCAGCAGCAACCAACTCAGAAGGTCAAGGACGGTTATGGTTCGGACCAGCAAGGTCCTGGAGACTCACCAAACACAGGGGAGTCAGGGCAGGCCTGGAGCAACCAGAGAAGCCCAAGAAAAGCAGTGTTGACCCTCAAGGGGACCCACAGGCCATAGGCACAGGAGTTGCAAGGGGACCTCAAGCAGTTTAACAAAGCAGCAGCCCACGGAGCACTCGATGCAAGGAGGCCGGAGTTCTTTCTAGTAAATGTTGCCAGAGCTTGGGGCTACTTGGAGCCCAGTGCACTTGTTCTGGAAACGCCAACAAGCATATGCACTTGCAAATGAACGCGGTGCACAGGGGCCCGGGTATTGTAGTCCCCACCAAGGATTCTGACCTCAAACTTGGTGAGAGAGCAGCTCGAACCTCGATGGACGTAGAAACCCACCTCCTGTGTTGCTGAAGTCTTTGGAGTCTGGAGGAGCTCAGGAGCAGCAGACCGGTCAGTCGTGATGTGGTGCCTGCGGTTGCAGGGGAGTGACTCCTTCACTCCAAGGGAGATATCTTCAGTTGTCCTTGATGCTCCACAGGTCCTGCACGGAGCCTGTATGGTGCATGGGCACAGACGATACTTCAGACAGAGAGGGAGACGAACTCAGGCCCAAACGATGTCCAGCAAAGTCCAGAGTGTCCAAACGGTCGAAGTTCAGTGGTTTCTGGTTCAGAAACTTGTCTACGTCGAATCTACCCATGGAGAGGGTTGGACAGATTCAAGGGACCCTCCCAGGGGAGGGTCTTGACAGTGGGGAGGTTACTCTCATGTCCTTTGTCCAGTTTCGCGCCAGAGCAGGAGCCAATTGCTCCCAGGACTGGTTTGAACTGGACTATGCACAGGGACACCAAATGCACCCCTCATGCAGACTTTCGGTCGCTGGCAAGGGCACCCACCCGGGCCTAATACACTAAATCCTGTCTGGGAGGTGGTCACACCTCCCTGTGACAGGATGTCTATTGTTCTGCCTTCCCCTGCTCGAGCTTGGCTCAGCAGCAGGAGGGCAGAAATGTGTCTCTGGTCGGCAGCAACCCTTTTGGGCTGCCCGGGACTAGAAGGCTGGTACCGGGAACACCAGGGACCTCACAAAGCTTGTTTCTGAGGGGTGGAATCATACCTCCCACACCGGTTACCGGTGTGGGGGTATGATTCCACAATGTTTGACACCAAACACGATAGGGTTACTTTCAGCCGTTTTAGAGTTGGTCATCACGCGGTCGCATAATGCCACTCTATATGTCGTAATTGGCTGAGACACTGACAACCCGGGAGAATGGACTCCGTAGGCTGCAGTGGTGTCCTGCTCATGCAGTGGCACCCTCTCACTTAGAACCAAGCACCCTGCCTTCAGGATTGTTAAGGCCTGCTATAGGGGTGACTTGTAGGTTTTAAGTGCAGTGACCCTTAGATATAGTAAACCTATATCTAAAGCAAGTGCTGCATGCACCATCTTACACAGGCTGCAACGGCAGGCCTGTAGTTCCATTTTGCATGGCCTCTCATGGATGGCATAATACATGCTTCACCCCATGGGAGGCCTCTGGGGTACCTATGCCCTGGGTACATGGGTACCATATACTAGGGATTGACAAGGGTACCCCAGTATCCAATCTGGAGTGTACCTAGGTACAAGACATAGCAGTTTAAGGAGAAAACAGATAGACTGGGCTCCTGATTAGCAGGATCCCAGTCAGACTAGTCGAAAACAGTATCACATGAAGCAAGAAGTGGGGGTAACCATCAGAAGCAGATCGTACTTTCCTACAAGTTCCCTCAATAACAGTTTAGCTACAGTGAGGCTAGCACATCTTTTAGTCGGATAGGCTTCCACCCAACGAGAAAAGATGCACACCATCACTAAAATGTACCTCAGCCCTTTACATACCGGCATCTCAACAAAGTCCAACTGCATCCTATTAAAAAGGACCTCCGATCTCCCTATGTGAGTCAGTGTGACAGCAGTTTGCTTTCCCACATTCATTTGCTGACAAATGACACATGATAACACAATGCCTCACCCATCACTTGAAACTTCGAGTTAAAATAAGTCTGCCTAAACAATCTCACAATGGCATCTCTTCCTATATGCATCGAACCATAGTAATACCTTACCATCAGTGGCAACAAACTATTAACAATACTGGTCTCCCGACTCCTGAAACCCAAATGTCATCATCTCATCTCATACAACCTGCTCTGATCCAACCTTCCTGTTCCTCCTCAGTACAAATGTCATCAAAAGGTTGAAATTGGTTTAATCTGTTCTCTAATTTTTGTATTCAGCATTAAAAATACAGACTATCAGTGCACAGTAATGTGCGACTTCATTGGCATACTGATTGCCAACTGTCACAAAAACATTTCCTTTACATCAGGCAAGACACTTGAAAATGGCAACTTGTGCGGGAGTTTGTAGGGCCTCTAACAGTTTTCTCACATTTTCTCCATTGTGAATGGGGGACACTGATGAGGTCATGAAACCCTTCTGAGACCGTAACTGTCCAAAGTCGGGAACCACACCACACTGGCTATCGGTAAATATTGTCACTTTTAGCTGGTCTGAAACACACCATGCTCTGGTAAGGGTAATCAATTCTGCCACCTGCGCGGAGAATACTCCTTGAAACTGGCCAACTTTCACCACTCCTGTAACAGTACAGACAGCATATGCAGCTCTCAGGTTCTCATCAATATCCCTGAGACAAGAGCCATACACAAACTGGTTGTGATCAGATTCAGGTAACGTTTGATCCGAAATGTCGGGAAAGGGCTTGGTTCACAGTTCAGTGACATCAAGATAGTCATGTTCTACTTCAACTTCAGTCACATCACAATCAGGTACAGGCATCGGAGTAGCAGGATTTAACATGCATCCTCTCTTCAGGGTCACATTCACTGTTGCCAAGATTAACTGCTCATACCTAGTGAGCCTGCTGTGTGTTAGGTGTTGAGTACGAGTTCTGGTTAGCAAGATTTCCACTGAATGGGAAACATAGACAGTCAAAGGATGACCCATCACAATGCTTTTACATCTTTCTATTCCTACACCTGTTGCAGCAGTAGATTTGAGGCATCCGGGCAATGCTGACGCTACTGGATCTAAAATAGCAGAAAATTAGGCCACTGGTCTACTTGCACTTCCATGAGTCTGTGTCAATATTGAGAGCATACCCTTCTCGTTCATTACAAAAGAGCGAAAACGCTTTGTTGCAATCTGGCATTCCTAGTGCAGGAGTACGACAGAGGCTTTCTCTCAGCTCTTGGAAGGCGTTCAAGCAATCATTGTCCCAAGGCACCGAATCAGACACATCCTTTTGTGTTAGCCTCTGTAAAGGTTTGCCCATTAGGGAAAAGTTAGTTATCCACTGGCCACAGTAGCCCACCATTTCCAGAAACATCCTGACTTCTTTCTGCATATAAGGTGAATTCATTTGCATGATCGCCGAGATTCTTTCTTGTGGCACCTTTCTCGCACCCTTCACAATATGATGTCCTAAGTACAGAACATCCGTCATGCAGTACTGCAACTTGCTTGGGGACACTTTGGGCCTGATTACGGTGTCTGTCGGAATGATCATCCGACCGACATGACCACAATGAGATTCCGACCACCATATTATGATGTATACCAGGAAAATTTCTGACCGTGTCAGTCTGAGACGACTCCGACACATCTGCGTTGGTAGGAAACAAGCCCGATATGACCGCGTTGGTTGGAAAGGCTGTTCCATAGGGATTCTGACTCTGCAAATGCATCAGTTGAACCACTGAGCCAATTATAATGCATACGGCGCAGCTGCGGTTCCATGGTGTCCTGTCTGTCACATGACAAGTGTAAATCACAGAAACTGACGCTAACTAACGCAGCACCAACCATAGTGTGCCCTCACAAAACTACACAGCTGATATCAATTCAAGGAGTAGACACACCTACCAATCCACCTATAAAAGAAAAACATTACCAGACCATGATCCTTTGCTATCACAATCCTGCAGAATCTGATGGAGCACATTTCTGTTTCTACTTACATACACTGCAAGCATCCCTTCACACCTTCACGCACTGCAATTGCATCACTCACTGCACATTTCACTTTTTTTTGGTTCTTTCTTGTTCTGCACACCTCTTAAATCTCACACTCACACTCTAATTCACAGTGATCAAAAAGAGGCAGCCACATTTCTCAGATGAGGAGTTGACAGGGCTTGTGGATGAACTCCTCAGAGTAGAGCCACAGTTATTTGGGACCCAAGTCCAACAAACTTCCATCACACAGAAAAACCTGATGTAGGACAGGATAGTCAACAAGGTGAATGCAGTAGCCAGCACCCTGCGTACAATGGAGGATATCAAGAAGAGGTGGTATGATTTCAGGAGGAGGCTCAAGATCATAGTCAACCGAAATGACCGGGTCGCACAGCGGACTGGTGGTGGCCCTCCAGTGCCACCAGTACCCTTTACTGCCTGGGAGGAGAAGAAGATGCATGCTATCATGCCGCCAAAGAGCTTTTTTGGAACCTCAGAAGGAATGGAGCCTGGTAAGTGATCAACAAACATCAGCCACGAGTCAGCCTGAAACCTTACCACAGATAACGGTAATGGTCCAAGTTTTGTAATCATGACTTTTTGCACATGTAACAATAGCCAAGGTACTGTTGATGTGTAACTAATGCGGACAACCAGTATACCTGCACTGAACATCCAAAATTTCCCAAACAATCACAATTATAAATGTCTACATGTAGATTGTCAGTGTATACACATGTAACCCATCATGGCACCAACAATAACATCTGTCAACATTTAAAAAATTGGCCCTTAACTAGAGTAAGTAGTTAACAGGTATGTAATGCAAACCACTTCATCAAGTAATTAGATCTCCCAAAAGGAAAGGACTATACCTACCATCAGCCGTTTCACAATCCACCTCAGAACAACAGACTCCTGTGTAAGCCATCTCTCTTTGCAATTTCCCCTCACTGTTAGTAAGCAATAGGCCCAGGTGGGCTGGCTGAGCTGGGTGGGAGGAGTACTCACTGCAATGACCACACATCCCAGCAGGCCTTCCACTCCAAATGATAGCCATCTCTGTCAGCCATCTTGCTACTGCACTCAACCTCATTGGCAGGAAGCAATAGACCCAGGTGGGCTGGCTGGGAGGAGTACTCACTGCACTGACCACACATCCCAACAGGCCTTCCACTCCAAACGAAAGCCACCTCTGTCAACCATCTTGCTACTTCACTCACCCTCACTGGCAGGAAGACATTGGTCAAGTGGGGGGAGGAGTGTCAAAAAAGACCACAAAACCCAACAGGCCTTCCACTCCAAACTGCATCCACCTCTGTCAGTCATCTTGCTACTACACTCACACTCACTGGCAGGAAGTCATTGGTCAAGGGGGGAGGGGGAAGAGTGTGAGAAAAGACCACACATCCCAACAGGCCTTCCACTCCAAACTGCATCCACCTGTCAGCCATCTTGCTACTGCACTCACCCTCACTGGCAGGAAGTCATTGGTCAAATGGAGGGGAGTGTCAGAAAAGATCACACACCATAGGAGGCCTTCCACTCCAAACTACATCCACCTTTGTCAGCCATCTTGCTACTACACTCACCCTCACTGGCAGGAAGTCATTGGTCAAGTGGGGGAGGAGGGGGAGGAGTGTCAGAAAAGACCACAAATCCCAGCAGGGCTTCTCACTCCAAACAACATCCACCTCTGTCAGCCATCTTGCTACTACACTCACCCTCACTGGCAGGAAGTCATTGGTCAAGTGGGGGGAGAGGAGTGACAGAAAATACCACAAATCCTAGCCCACCTTCTACTCCAAACTACATCCACCTCTGTCGGCCATCGTGCTACTACACTCAACCTCACTGGCAGGAAGTCATTGGTGAAGTGGAGGGGAGGGGGAGGAGTATCAGAAAAGACCACAAATCCCAGCAGGCCTTCCACTCCAAACTACATCCACCTCTGTCAGCCATCTTGCTACTACACTCACCCTCACTGGCAGGCAGCAATAGGCCCAGGTAGGCTGGCTGGGATGAGTACTCACTGCACTGACCACACATCCCAACAGGCCTTCTACTCCAAACGACAGCCACCTCTGTCAACCATCTTGCTAAGGCACTCACCCTCACTGGCAGGAAGTAATTGGTCAAGTGGGGGAAGGAGTGTCAGAAAAGACCACAAAAACCAGCAGGCCTTCCACTCCTGACTACATCCACCTCTGACAGTCATCTTGCTACTGCACTCACCCTCACCGGCAGGAACCAATAAGCCCAGGTGGGTTGGCTGGGCTGGCTGGGAGGAGTACTCACTGCACTGACCACACATCCCAGCAGGCCGTCTGACACAAGGTCACAGGAACAGTCACCTGTGATGTACCTCCAAAACCATTACCTCACATCTCACTACGTAGTGTAATGTAAAATTCACTAAGTTGTGTATACACAATGCTGTGCACATACATGGATGCCTACTTAGGCTGAGTTACCACAGTCTCCTGATTAGAAATGAATGAGACCATCACTCACAGCACGACTACATTATACGGGAATATACCTAAACTGTTCAGGGTTCGGCTGTTACTTCAATGTGTTTGGTGAGACATAGACCATGCATAGCACACACGAATAACAAATAACATCAATAATAGATGAGTATGTATGTCATGCAAATTGTTTAGATGTTGAGCTCACTAATCCTCAGGAGTCATCTACAGAGTGCCAGGTACAAGTCAATGTCAATAGACATGTTACAATCCAATTTGAGAACATGAGCATATCAGAACAGATGTGGAGCAAGAGCATAATCCACATCATGATTAAGTTGCATTGTTTATGCCAAATAAAGGCTAACATCATGGGAATAGGTGCCAAATCATCCATCTAAAACTGTTTTGGCATCCAGGTATTTACTTAATGTGTACCAGGTGAGGCATATAATTGACTGTGTCATATCTGTACCAACAGTGCAATCTGGGAACACCTCGATGCACACTGAAGAAACCAGCCAGGCTCAGACTTCAACCTTGAATGAGCTCCCCAGCAAAGAAGACTCTCCCATATCCTTCCTGATGCAGCGGAGCGGGTAGGTGAGCCGGACTGCTCTGAGCGGGAGCAGCGACACTACGTTGAGTGTCCATATACTCCGCTGCGGTCTGATGAAGCAGCACTTGAATCCTTAAGAGGTTGGCTGCTTTTCTCCGGGGCAACGTCCTACCGAGAGAAGAAGTGGCATGTAGAACCACACCACACACTGTAGATAGTTTTCATTTAGTCACTAGGTCCTGAGGAATCGCCAACTGATCTATTAGAGACATTTTATAGGCGAGAAACATGTTGACCACTAAGGGGTAGAGCGTAATTTTTGTCAGATTAAAACAAAATAGTCGCCCTCCTTCTTCTTTTTACTTTTTAATCAGGTTGTGACCTCTCCAGAATAAAAATAATTATAGAGGATTCCCTTACCTGTTTTAACCCACACACCACATCTACATCTTACCAGGCCCCTCACACCCACGGCACCTATACGGCAAGGAACAAAAGATCTCCGATAAAGAGCCCCTCTATGGGTGCCCGTCGAGCATTGCAGCGCCGGCTCGACGAGGAGCAGACCCATATGATGAAGCATGACACCTAGCTTGCTGGGTGTGTGAGGGTCCTAGTTCCGAAAGGAGGTATTCCCCACCTCCCCACCACTCTGAGTACTAACCAGGTGGCCAACTTGCCACCCAGGAACACCGTACCTCTTTTGTCTTCTACACAATGCTGTGCACATACATGGATGCCTACTTAGGCTGAGTTACCATAGTCTCCTGATTAGAAATGAATGAGACCATCACTCACAGCACGACTACATTATACGGGAATATACCTAAACTGTTCAGGGTTCGGCTGTTACTTCAATGTGTTTGGTGAGACATAGACCATGCACAGCACACACGAATAACAAATAACATCAATAATAGATGAGTATGTATGTCATGCAAATTGTTTAGATGTTGAGCTCACTAATCCTCAAGAGTCATCTACAGAGTGCCAGGTACAAGTCAATGTCAATAGACATGTTACAATCCAATTTGAGAACATGAGCATATCAGAACAGATGTGGAGCAAGAGCATAATCCACATCATGATTAAGTTGCATTGTTTATGCCAAATAAAGGCTAACATCATGGGAATAGGTGCCAAATCATCCATCTAAAACTGTTTTGGCATCCAGGTATTTACTTAATGTGTACCAGGTGAGGCATATAATTGACTGTGTCATATCTGTACCAACAGTGCAATCTGGGAACACCTCGATGCACACTGAAGAAACCAGCCAGGCTCAGACTTCAACCTTGAATGAGCTCCCCAGCAAAGAAGACTCTCCCATACCCTTGGACGAGGAGGAGGAACTTGGCCCATCAGGTTTGGCTCAGCAGACGGCACCAGTATGTCCAGTTGTGTCCACTGCAACATCTCCCACCTTAGCTACCAACACACAGTGAACCCTACCGCAACAGATACACCATCCACCATGGGCAACAACACAATCACGGCAACACAGTCCACTCTGGAGTTGACGGACACAAACCCAGTCAATGAGGAAGGAGGATCTGCCTCAACTGTACAGGTACAAACCGTGCCAGCCTGCGAGGGTAGGGGTGGTGGAATGGGACGTGTGGATCCACATCACCAAACAGCTGGTGCCACTAATGCCCAGCCAAACCTCTCCCGGGTACTTGACGCCTATGAGGGGTACCAGGGAGCAATGGGCCAGCTTTCTGAACACCTCCGGAACATTGAACAACTGCAGGAGTCCCAAGACCAAAGACTTGAGGGCTTCAATGAACAAATGGATGAGGTCATAGGGGTGCTGAAGGAGATCAGTTCCACCCTCCGCCAGGCATTTGCACACACAAGTACCCCTCCCTGTGTGACGTCTCCAGCTGTGCCGTCAACATCTGAGCAAGCCGCTGGGAAGGATGTTGAGTCTGGTGGAGAATCTTCGGTACACCAGGAGCCTGCAGTTGCCCCCACCCCCAAACGTGGGGTGGGTCGCCCAAAGATAGATAAGGTAGGGTCAGATGGCAATGCAAATCGCCCAGCCAGTAAAAAAAGGTGCTCCTGATATCCTTCTTTGTGCGCTAACCATTCACTTTGTTGACTAATCATACCAATTGTCCCACATAAGATGGAAGTACACTGTTGGAGTTTAGACTCTGATAACTGTGGCTATGACTTTTTGGATTTCAACCAACAACACTGTCAACTTCTCTAATTTCATTTTTTTATCACTAATCCATATTGTGTGTCATCACCTATTCACCATGTTTAGCAAATAAAAACACTTTGTACATCAATACCAGCTCATGTTGTACCTTTGACATCTAGCTCAAATTGTTGTGAGTATCATGTGAGCACTCTGATGGAAGAGTAATCAACCTAGGTCAAGAAGTACATGTAAATTGTAACTTAAAGGCCACAAAGTCAATCAATCGTGGCACCACCAGATAGTCATGCAGATTTAGTGTATCATACAAACTTTAGTCCACGGTACATATTCACAGACAGTCATTTCTATGAACAATCATCACAAGATGACATCCCACCCAACAATCTATACCACCAAACTAGTTTGTCATGTTCAACCAACTAGACAAAACATTTGGAGGAGCTACATCAGACAATTCAAACTTCAATGCGAAACACAAACTTTATTTTCTGTGAACACCTAGTAGCAGATCACAAACACCATAAATGACATACACAATCAGTGGACAAAAAAGCACACAGGACTGCACTACTGGCCTGTGAGAACAGGTCCCATTACAACAAGTTGTACTGCATCTTTAGGTAGGTAATAAGCATGTGTCAGTGGTGTGGCACTTGCACTGCGACATAAAAAGGAGGACACACATCTACAGCTGCATCAAGTTCTCAAACATTGATAATCTAGGTGATATGAATGGGAACTACCATGGTCTATCCTCACAACCACATTGTTTTTGAGCACATGATGGTACACTTCTTTCAAAACAAAGTACACACGATGGGATGAAAGTCCATTGGTGTTGTACCAACTTCCATTCCTTCTATTGCAAGCAGGTGTCATGACTGTTATGTATCCTGAAAGGCTGTGCCAGACATTCCCAGGATCATTCCAGGTCCAGGTTGCACTCAGGCACACCATCATATGCCTGGTGATGGCACAACTCAGAAACTCCCCTCAGTTGATGACATGGCAAAGTGAACGGGAACAACAAAATGAAATAAGATAAGCAAGGGCAAATCATGTCTCGAAAGTAAGAGCAAACTGAAACTTCAGCCAGAACAATGTCACTGTTAACACTAGTTAGGCCTGAATGACAGAGTGCATGCAACTATAACCATATCTCAAACCTGTCCTGCATAAACATTGGCACACTTATCCTACACTCTGATGTGTACATACACATAGTCCACGCAGCTACACAGCAACAAACACTGTGGAATTAGAAATACATCTCAGTGCATACTTACAGCCATGAAAAGAAGTTGTTGATAAGCTTTTGTCGCCAGTCAACTCCTTCCTCCTCACCACTGTATTCATTGCCCAGTCCTGGATCATCAGCTGGGGGTACCTGCTGGTCTCCTTCTTCTTCAATCAGAGGGATTTCCTTCCTAATTGCCAGGTTGTTGTGTGGAAAACTAGCTGAAATGGTAGTTAGCATCAGCTGAAGCCATTTTGTTTCTGGCAGCCATTTTAGTTAGCCATGTGCTCGCCATGTGCTTTCTCCCTCTTCACTGTTGCCTGCTCTTGTATTTCACTTGAGTCAGGAACTATAATTAACTCCTTCAGTACTGAGCCAGAGCACTGCACATGATCAGAAAGGCCTAGCTGCTAGAATGCACCTGCTCTTAGAGTAACTGTCAGGCTATTTTAACTAATATTAGCAATATTGTAAACCCTCCCACTCTGTTGACTAAGCAATTCTTATGTATCCTTATATGTAACTAGCTATTCATGTGCACACTTGTACCGCCTCTTTTTGAGTCTACATGCTAACTCAGCGGTAAACTGGGCATAAAAGACGCAGAGTCTTTGTACTCCTTAGACTGTCTCATACAGTGGCCTGCGGGTACTGTATTGACACAGTTTCCCTCATGTGAGGTTAATAAAGTTGTTATTTTGATGTTCCAGCTTCCGTGCCAATCTCTTCTTTGTTGGTTTAAGGACCAGGTGCATCAGTGAACCCCTAGAAAGGTTTTTTCTTCTACAAATTGGCGCCCGACGTGGACCTCATCGGAGAAGCGGCTATCCAAGGGAGTGGTCTTGATGGAAGGCAGGAATATACTGAGGAGGTACCCTGCATGAGGAGACCATTTGTCTTTGCAGACCAACGTATTGTCCTGTTTTCCCGATCTGACCCTCCAGGTGTTGACCGCTCCCGACTGAGATCTTCTTTGGTGTGAGTATTTTAAAACGACCGTTAGGTCACTCAGAACTTGGCAGGTGGAGGTTGGAGACTTTGGTTTGGTAAGGTTGCTGTAGCAACACTTTTGTTTGGATTAGCTTGGCCAAGATTCTTGTTTGTTTGTTTGCTGCAGCAAATGAAGGCAGGTAATGAGGAGATTTTTCTCTAACTTTGAAAACTTGAACGGCACAAATTGTGTTAAGTGTCACTTGGAGTATAATATTATATATGCTATAATATTTTTGGCATGCTCTGCTCCTAGCACACTTCGTAGAAAGTGTTGCTGTCTTGGAGGTACCAATATGTATTTAGGAAGTACTCAGCTGACTCCCTAAGAGGGGATACCTAAATGGGTTTAGGTATATTAAAAAGGTATTTCTTCCACGATGACTAGTACACCATGGAACAAAAATACATATATAAAGAAGGATCCTGATCAGCCAGCCCAACTGGTAATTTGGTGTATTATTGGAAAAGGTTTTGAGGCGCGAGCCTGTCTTTTTGAACATGGCAGTCTTTTGGCTGTCTATTTGTCTTGGTGTAATCTCTGTACTTTTTTTGAGAGGCCTTTCGTTTGTAAATATAACTTACAATTGGTATTTACAAATGGTTTGCTTTGAGTACAGTCTGTGAGCTGTCTCTTGCTTTTGTCCTAAGTGTTAATTTGTTGGTTAATTGTTTTTTTGAGTGTCCATGTGGTTGTGGATTGACACCGGTGGTGCTGCTTGAAAATACTTGTTTCAGTAAGTACTGACTATGTTTTTTGTGTGAGAATGGCTTGCCTTAGCAAGCAGTATTGTGTGCTCTGAGTGTGTAGGCCCCTTCTTGAAAATGTCTGGAATGAGCTCAATTTGGTTTTTTGTCGTCATTCTGTTATGCAAATGTCATTGAAAGAATTACATTTTAGAATTCAAGGAATGAATCATGTAACATATGCTAAATAGCTGCACGCTACCATTAGAAGTAAAACAGTAACAAAGTATAGATGTGTGAATATTGCCACAAGAGAAATTACAATTAACACTCAATAGGGAAAAAATAGGCCTCACAGAAAGAAAGAAAAACGAATTTGTGTGCTTACATAATTAGGACTGAATACCAAATGTTACAGCATTATCATTAAGGTATTAATATTAAAAGGCATTCACATCATCTGAGTAAATTGGTTGCTGATGAAATAAAAGCGCCTCTTTTTACATTACAAAACGATAGAATTGTGCCGGCTTGGAATGCCTGTGTTTTAAATAGACTGCACCGTGCTCAAATTTCCAGCACTAGAAAAAGAGCTTTTAAAAAAAAACAGCTGTTGAAAGCTGTCTGTACCAAAGGAAGCTGTCTGTCAAAACAGACGGAGATCAAACTTTTTCAGGCCATTATAATACAGCAAAGGGTTTTTCTTCTGAAAAAGGCGTGGAAATTGAGGCTTGCTGGTCGTAAAAACACAGCTGAGTAAACAACATATGGCTATGCTCCGCCACAAGACTACTGATTTTAAAAGTTACAAATACAGCTTCATTATTTTGGATAAAATAGAAAGGATTAAAAGCAGGGATTTTCTTTCTTGTTGCTTTTCATATGTGGAAACATTAAAAGAGTTAGTGATCATTATTAAAAAAAAAAAGTTTTTAAAAGAACTATTAACAATAATTGCACTAAAATCGTTTTTCTTTGGATCTTTATAATGTCTAATAATCCTACTGTGACAAATATATAAGCTCCTAGCATCAAAGTTGAATTTGAGCAGCACTTTACCACAATGTGGGGAGTGAAATGTGAAATTTCACTTTACCCAGGCATATTAAAACTTATTTGATAAGGGTGTACCTTATATATTTTTGATCTCCCACCTCTGGGATATCTAGGGGAGACCCTGGGGGTCCCTAATATGCTAAAACATTGTAGGTTATTCATTTTTAAGTGCCCCTACCACCAAAGTCGATTTTGGGCACAATTTACTTTTTAAAAAGCAGTCCTGGCACCCAGGGCTGTTTTCAAACTGATCTCAGGTTTCAGCAGTGCACACATGCGACTGCAGAACAAGCAGCTGGCCTCTAAAACTGCTAGAAAGCACATCACACACTGCACACGAATAAAAATAAGTATAAAATAAGCATTTTACCTTTAAAATTATTAGCTCACAGGCACGGAACAGGACTGCTTTTCAGCTGTGCTTCTCCAGAGTTCCTTTGAATTGGAAAGACCGCATGGAATAGCCTTACTGACAGGGGACAGCAGGTTTAAGGGTCAAAAGGCCAAGTTCTGTATTTAGAACTGACCAGCCTTACTGCATGTCAAAATTTCCACGCAGGGAGCCACTGTGAAAGTATGTGATTTCTACATTACACTATGAAAGCTACAGGTAAATGTAAATTTTACTCTAATGATGTCTGAGGCTATAATGTGCCTAGGGAAATTAGGGTGAAAATGAATTCTCAATTCTTGTTAATAATATTAGGGATATCGCCATTAGTAATTTAACCACATTTAAGAAATAGAAGAATTTAATTAGTTGTTTCACTAAAGTTATGGCCTTGATTAAGCCTTCCTGGAGCTAGGGCCAGATTCAAAGGCTATGAAATTCAGTTTGCATTCATGCGCCCTCATGTTACACTAGTACAATTGCTAAAGGAATTGGTAGTTGGTTATTAATGTTTTCTAGCTAGCTCAAATGTGCTATTTACCTCCTACAAGTTTGTTTGTGCCCAGCTGCCAAACATAGGGGTAGATAGTGTCGACAGAAGGTCACCTGTTTCAGGTCACCTGCTGTCGAATGAGGGGAAGAGATTAGGGTGATTAGCTCCTGGGCAAATGAAGGGTAAGCAAAATTAAGTAATACATTGTCATTTTTCTTGATTTATGTGCTCTCTCTCTCTCTCTCTCTTTTTCTCACTCTCTCTTGAGCCTGTCTAAGTTGTCTAGGAACGGCCATGAGACGTTTAATTGACTATTCAGTAATACTGTTTTAAAATTATTAAGATTAATAAAATGAATTAAAAAATACGCCATGTTACTGCCCATCCTGTCTGATGAAATTATGAACGGATGAGTAGTCTAGATTGATGTTCCCTTATTTGATCTTTAAAGGGAACTATATGTGGGTAGTTTTTGTTCTAAAATTCTCAGGTGATAACACCATTATTGTTTGTTATTTTTTATGCTACATACAGTTTTGCAAAGGCATTATTAGTCTCTTATTAGTCTGTGTAATTGAGCTGACAGGATCCCTGTTAAATTAGCAGTTTTAGATTTTCCCGCCGAGCCTAAAACATGAGAGCATGGTACTAAGCGTAAAATGTAGGTGTTTTTATGTAAGAAAAATAATTTTAGAAGTGTCTGCAGTCCTGTACAAGTAGTGAAAGGTTATGACTTATGAAACACAAGCTTGTTAAGACAAGAAGCACAAAAGCCCTTTCTTGAGGTTCTTCAGATGAATAAAATAGGAATACACAAATGTAAGGATTTAGAGTATGTCCGTATTGTTTTTCTTTTTCCCTCAGAATTTTGTAAATAAACATAGACTTCCTTGGCTGCTTCACATAGTGTAACGTTTTACTCTTGTCAGTTCACCAAAAAGTTCCTTTTATACTCGCTAATGGGTCCAGGGTGTTTTTTACTCTCAGATAGATGAAGTGGTTCTTGGGTGCCTTGCTAATGTATGGGGTTCCCTAAGCTAAAAAAGGAGAAGGTATTTGGAAATAGAGTATCCTCTTTGCTTGATAGATTATTTGTATGCCTTGTCTAAAGATTTTTTGTTCTGTCCACCAATAGATATCTGCTGCCCTACAACCATTGCCAGAGGGGCCCGGACATCAGATCCAGCCTGGGGAGTTAGCGCCAGTCCAGTTTGGAGCCAAGGTGAAGCGAACCAGCACAGGCATTGCTGGCAACTAGGACCTCAGTGAAGGTAGAAGGCCGGAAGCACTGGGACGTGAAGTGTGTACCCCTGCCACTGTCTTGGGCGAAAGACGGGGTCACAAATCAGGATGGAGAAATCTTTGTATGGATCCAGTTTTTGATGCCCAGCTGAGAGAGTCACAGACCGATAAGGACGGAAAGGAGGCTTTTGCTTGAGGTGACCCCCTTTGAAACAAGGGTTGCTTCAGGCATTTGAGTCCTGGTCCCCAAGTGATTACAAGTCTGCACCTTTGTTTGTTGATCAGGAGGTGTTTGAGCATACTGGGTACAATCTTTGGCCCCGACACAAGAGCAGTGCACCAGCTGAGCAACACAGGAGTTAGGGTACAGGTGCTGTGCCTTTGGTGCCTGTTAGATTAAAGTAAAGAATACTGGTGCACTGCCTGAGACACTGGACAGGATCGTTGACGGCATTTGCCCCGTAGGGTGATTGCCCTATCCTGAAAGAAGAAACTTTTTCCCTTAAAACTGGGCCGTGATTGTTTTCTTGAGTTGCAAGTTGTGCAGCTCCACCGTTGGAAAAGAACTTCGATAGGAGCCTGCCTGTGAGGCTCAGACGGACACAGGGAGAAGACTCCCCTCTGGCTGGTTGTACAGCGGCTTCTATTCTTTTAAGTACTTTTTAGCAATGTATCCCTTTGGTCGTCCCATTTTTGAGGAGGAGCAGCCCTTTGCGGCTCCTCGTCCTAATTCCTATGGCCCCGTTTGGTCTTCCTGGTCCCCTGGAGCAAAAATTGTTTTTGTAATGATCTTGTATTTGCTTTAATATTTGCATTAGCAATGTTTATTCTGCAAGAGAAACGGTTTTTTTGAACAGTCGATAAATATTACTCTGCCCTCCTCCTGAGCATATCAATTGGTACTCTAGCCCTCATGAAAAGAACACTGGAAAGGTCTATTAAAAAAAATGCTTTTTATTTAAGATATTATATTAGATATGTGTTGTTGGCTGTTCTGAAGCTGAAATAGATGGTCACTGACATACATAGGAGCCCTGAAACATAGAATTGAACTGGATGGTTTTGGGATTTACTTTCCGCTTGGGGTTGGAAAAATTGATGGTTCTGTTTGTAATAATAGCCATCATTTTCTCCTGCTATCTGTGTGTTCATTATGACCCAATGCTCTGTTCCCCATGTATTTCTATTTGTATCTCACTAGTTAAGCAATGTTAAAAATGTAAATGCCCACCTGGTAGTAGATCAGGATATGAATGGATTTATGAGGATAAATGTGCAGGATAACTTCCATGTTTCTAGATCATAGCGGATGTCTTCAGCTAATGCTAAAACGGCCATCTGTGGAAAACTAGCTGAAATGGTTGTTAGCATCAGCTGAAGCCATTTTGTTTCTGGCAGCCATTTTAGTTAGCCATATGCTCGCCATGTGCTTTCTCCCTCTTCACTGTTGCCTGCTCTTGTATTTCACTTGAGTCAGGAACTATAATTAACTCCTTCAGTACTGAGCCAGAGCACTGCACATGCTCAGAAAGGCCTAGCTGCTAGAATGCACCTGCTCTTAGAGTAACTGTCAGGCTATTTTAACTAATATTAGCAATATTGTAAACCCTCCCACTCTGTTGACTAAGCAATTCTTATCTATCCTTATATGTAACTAGCTATTCATGTGTACACTTGTACCGCCTCTTTTTGAGTCTACATGCTAACTCAGCGGTAAACTGGGCATAAAAGACCCAGAGTCTTTGTACTCCTTAGACTGTCTCATACAGTGGTCTGCGGGTACTGTATTGACACAGTTTCCCTCATGTGAGGTTAATAAAGTTGTTATTTTGATATTCCAGCTTCCGTGCCAATCTCTTCTTTGTTGGTTTAAGGACCAGGTGCATCAGTGAACCCCTAGAAAGGTTTTTTCTTCTACAAATTGGCGCCCGACGTGGACCTCATCGGAGAAGCAGCTATCCAAGGGAGTGGTCTTGACGGAAGGCAGGAATCTACTGAGGAGGTACCCTGCATGAGGAGACCCTTTGTCTTTGCAGACCAACGTATTTTCCTGTTTTCCCGATCTGGCCCTCCAGGTGTTGACCGCTCCCGACTGAGATCTTCTTTGGTGTGAGTATTTTAAAACGACCGTTAGGTCACTCAGAACTTGGCAGGTGGAGGTTGGAGACTTTGGTTTGGTAAGGTTGCTGTAGCAACACTTTTGTTTGGATTAGCTTGGCCAAGATTCTTGTTTGTTTGTTTATTTGCTGCAGCAAATGAAGGCAGGTAATGAGGAGATTTTTCTCTAACTTTGAAAACTTGAACGGCACAAATTGTGTTAAGTGTCACTTGGAGTATAATATTATATATGCTATAATATTTTTGGCATGCCTGCTCCTAGCACACTTCGTAGAAAGTGTTGCTGTCTTGGAGGTACCAATATGTATTTAGGAAGTACTCAGCTGACTCCTAAGAGGGGATACCTAAATGGGTTTAGGTATATTAAAAGGTATTTCTTCCATGATGACTAGTACACCATGGAACAAAAATACATATATAAAGAAGGATCCTGATCTGCCAGCCCAACTGGTAATTTGGTGTATTATTGGAAAAGGTTTTGAGGCGCGAGCCTGTCTTTTTGAACATGGCAGTCTTTTGGCTGTCTATTTGTCTTGGTGTAATCTCTGTACTTTTTTGGAGAGTCCTTTCGTTTGTAAATATGACTTACAATTGGTATTTACAAATGGTTTGCTTTGAGTACAGTCTGTGAGCTGTCTCTTGCTTTTGTCCTAAGTGTTAATTTGTGGGTTAATTGTTTTTTTTGAGTGTCCATCTGGTTGTGGATTGACACCGGTGGTGCTGCTTGAAAATACTTGTTTCAGTAAGTACTGACTATGTTTTTTGTGTGAGAATGGCTTGCCTTAGCAAGCAGTGTTGTGTGCTCTGAGTGTGTAGGCCCCTTCTTGAAAATGTCTGGAATGAGCTCAATTTGGTTTTTTGTCGTCATTCTGTTATGCAAATGTCACTGAAAGAATTACATTTTAGAATTCAAGGAATGAATCATGTAACATATGCTAAATAGCTGCCTGCTACCATTAGAAGTAAAACAGTAACAAAGTATAGATGTGTGAATATTGCCACAAGAGAAATTACAATTAACACTCAATAGGGAAAAAATAGGCCTCACAGAAAGAAAAAGAAAACGAATTTGTGTGCTTACATAATTAGGACTGAATACCAAATGTTACAACATTATCCTTAAGGTATTAATATTAAAAGGCATTCACATCATCTGAGTAAATTGGTTGCTGATGAAATAAAAGCGCCTCTTTTTTACATTACAAAATGATAGAATTGTGCCGGCCTGGAATGCCTGTGTTTTAAATAGACTGCACCGTGCTCAAATTTCCAGCACTAGAAAAAGAGCTTTTTAAAAAAAAACAGCTGTTGAAAGATGTCTGTACCGAAGGAAGCTGTCTGTCAAAACAGACGGAGATCAAACTTTTTCAGGCCATTATAATACAGCAAAGGGTTTTTCTTCTGAAAAAGGTGTGGAAATTGAGGCTTGCTGGTCGTAAAAACACAGCTGAGTAAACAACATATGGCTATGCTCGGCCACAAGACTACTGATTTTAAAAGTTACAAATACAGCTTCATTATTTTGGATAAAATAGAAAGGATTAAAAGCAGGGATTTTCTTTCTTGTTGCTTTTCATATGTGGAAACATTAAAAGAGTTAGTGCTCATTATTAAAAAAAAAAAAAAAAATTATTAACAATAATGCACTAAAATCGTTTTTCTTTGGATCTTTATAATGTCTAATAATCCTACTGTGACAACTATATAAGCTCCTAGCATCAAAGTTGAATTTGAGCAGCACTTTACCACAATGTGGGAGTGAAATGTGAAATTTCACTTTACCCAGGCATATAAAAATTTATTTTATAAGTGTGTACCTTATATATTTCTGATCTCCCACCTCTGGGATATCTAGGGGAGACCCTGGGGGTCCCTAATATGCTAAAACATTGTAGGTTATTCATTTTTAAGTGCCCCTACCACCAAAGTCGATTTTGGGCACAATTTACTTTTTAAAAAGCAGTCCTGGCACCCAGGGCTGTTTTCAAACTGATCTCAGGTTTCAGCAGTGCACACATGCGACTGCAGAACAAGCAGCTGGCCTCTAAAACTGCTAGAAAGCACATCACACACTGCACACGAATAAAAATAAGTATAAAATAAGCATCTTACCTTTAAAATTATTAGCTCACAGGCACGGAACAGGACTGCTTTTCAGCTGTGCTTCTCCAGAGTTCCTTTGAATTGGAAAGACCGCATGGAATAGCCTTACTGACAGGGGACAGCAGGTTTAAGGGTCAAAAGGCCAAGTTCTGTATTTAGAACTGACCAGCCTTACTGCATGTCAAAATTTCCACGCAGGGAGCCACTGTGACAGTATGTGATTTCTACATTACACTATGAAAGCTACAGGTAAATGTACATTTTGCTCTAATGATGTCTGAGGCTATAATGTGCCTAGGGAAATTAGGGTGAAAATGAATTCTCATTTCTTGTTAATAATATTAGGGATATCGCCATTAGTAATTTAACCACATTTAAGAAATAGAAGAATTTACTTAGTTGTTTCACTAAAGTTATGGCCTTGATTAAGCCTTCCTGGAGCTAGGGCCAGATTCAAAGGCTATGAAATTCAGTTTGCATTCATGCGCCCTCATGTTACACTAGTACAATTGCTAAAGGAATTGGTAGTTAGTTATTAATGTTTTCTAGCTAGCTCAAATGTGCTATTTACCTCCTACAAGTTTGTTTGTGCCCAGCTGCCAAACATAGGGGTAGATAGTGTCGACAGAAGGTCACCTGTTTCAGGTCACCTGCTGTCGAATGAGGGGAAGAGATTAGGGTGATTAGCTCCTGGGCAAATTAAGGGTAAGCAAAATTAAGTAATACATTGTCATTTTTCTTGATTTATGTGCTCTCTCTTTCTCTCTCTTTTTCTCACTCTCTCTTGAGCCTGTCTAAGTTGTCTAGGAACGGCCATGAGACGTTTAATTGACTATTCAGTAATACTGTTTTAAAATTGTTAAGATTAATAAAATGAATAAAAAAATACGCCATGTTACTGCCCATCCTGTCTGATGAAATTATGAACGGATGAGTAGTCTAGATTGATGTTCCCTTATTTGATCTTTAAAGGGAACTATATGTGGGTAGTTTTTGTTCTAAAATTCTCAGGTGATAACACCATTATTGTTTGTTATTTTTTATGCTACATACAGTTTTGCAAAGGCATTATTAGTCTCTTATTAGTCTGTGTAATTGAGCTGACAGGATCCCTGTTAAATTAGCAGTTTTAGATTTTCCAGCCGCGCCTATAACATGAGAGCATGGTCCTAAGCGTAAAATGTAGGTGTTTTTATGTAAGAAAAATAATTTTAGAAGTGTCTGCAGTCCTGTACAAGTAGTGAAAGGTTATGACTTATGAAACACAAGCTTGTTAAGACAAGAAGCACAAAAGCCCTTTCTTGAGGTTCTTCAGATGAATAAAATAGGAATACACAAATGTAAGGATTTAGAGTATGTCCGTATTGGTTTTCTTTTTCCCTCAGAATTTAGTAAATAAACATAGACTTCCTTGGCTGCTTCACATAGTGTAACGTTTTACTCTTGTCAGTTTACCAAAAAGTTCCTTTTATACTCGCTAATGGGTCCAGGGTGTTTTTACTCTCAGATAGATGAGGTGGTTCTTGGGTGCCTTGCTAATGTATGGGGTGCCCTAAGCTAAAAAAAGGAGAAGGTATTTGGAAATAGAGTATCCTCTCTGCTTGATAGATTATTTGTATGCCTTGTCTAAAGATTTTTTGTTCTGTCCACCAATAGATATCTGCTGCCCTACAACCATTGCCAGAGGGGCCCGGACATCAGATCCAGCCTGGGGAGTTAGCGCCAGTCCAGTTTGGAGCCAAGGTGAAGGGAACCAGCACAGGCATTGCTGGCAACTAGGACCTCAGTGAAGGTAGAAGGCCGGAAGCACTGGGACGTGAAGTGTGTAGCCCTGCCACTGTCTTGGGCGAAAGACGGGGTCACAAATCAGGATGGAGAAATCTTTGTATGGATCCAGTTTTTGATGCCCAGCTGAGAGAGTCACAGACCGACAAGGACGGCAAGGAGGCTTTTGCTTGAGGTGACCCCCTTTGAAACAAGGGTTGCTTCAGGCATTTGAGTCCTGGTCCCCAAGTGATTGCAAGTCTGCACCTTTGTTTGTTGATCAGGAGGTGTTTGAGCATACTGGGTACAATCTTTGGCCCCGACACAAGAGCAGTGCGCCAGCGGAGCAACACAGGAGTTAGGGAAGGACTTGAGTTCAGGGTACAGGTGCTGTGCCTTTGGTGCCTGTTAGATTAAAGTGAAGAATACTGGTGCACTGCCTGAGACACTGGACAGGATCGTTGACGGCATTTGCCCCGTAGGGTGATTGCCCTATCCTGAAAGAAGAAACTTTTTCCCTTAAAACTGGGCCGTGATTGTTTTCTTGCAAGTTGCAAGTTGTGCAGCTCCACCGTTGGAAAAGAACTTCGATAGGAGCCTGCCTGTGAGGCTCAGACGGACACAGGGAGAAGACTCCCCTCTGGCTGGTTGTACAGCGGCTTCTATTCTTTTAAGTACTTTTTAGCAATGTAACCCTTTGGTCGTCCCATTTTTGAGGAGGAGCAGCCCTTTGCGGCTCCTCGTCCTAATTCCTATGGCCCCGTTTGGTCTTCCTGGTCCCCTGGAGCGAAAATTGTTTTTGTAATGATCCTTGTATTTGCTTTAATATTTGCATTAGCAATGTTTAATCTGCAAGAGAAACGTTTTTTTTGAACAGTCGATAAATATTACTCTGCCCTCCTCCTGAGCATATCAATTGGTACTCTAGCCCTCATGAAAAGAACACTGGAAAGGTCTATTAAAAAAAATGCTTTTTATTTAAGATATTATATTAGATATGTGTTGTTGGCTATTCTGAAGCTGAAATAGATGGTCACTGACATACATAGGTGCCCTGAAACATAGAATTGAACTGGATGGTTTTGGGATTTACTTTCCGCTTGGGGTTGGAAAAATTAATGGTTCTGTTTGTAATAATAGCCATCATTTTCTCCTGCTATCTGTGTGTTCATTATGACCCAATGCTCTGTTCCCCATGTATTTCTATTTGTATCTCACTAGTTAAGCAACGTTAAAAATGTAAATGCCCACCTAGTAATAGATCAGGATGTGAATGGATTTATGAGGATAAATGTGCAGGATAACTTCCATGCTTCTAGATCATAGTTGATGTCTTCAGCTAATGCTAAAACGGCCATCTGTGGAAAACTAGCTGAAATGGTTGTTAGCATCAGCTGAAGCCATTTTGTTTCTGGCAGCCATTTTAGTTAGCCATGTGCTCGCCATGTGCTTTCTCCCTCTTCACTGTTGCCTGCTCTTGTA
This sequence comes from Calotriton arnoldi, assembly GCA_963921515.1. Lineage (NCBI taxonomy): Eukaryota > Metazoa > Chordata > Amphibia > Caudata > Salamandridae > Calotriton > Calotriton arnoldi. The sequence continues at coordinate 752,793 of CAWUFW010006241.1, read as the reverse complement.
TTTCACTTGAGTCAGGAACTATAATTAACTCCTTCAGTACTGAGCCAGAGCACTGCACATGCTCAGAAAGGCCTAGCTGCTAGAATGCACCTGCTCTTAGAGTAACTGTCAGGCTATTTTAACTAATATTAGCAATATTGTAAACCCTCCCACTCTGTTGACTAAGCAATTCTTATGTATCCTTATATGTAACTAGCTATTCATGTGTACACTTGTACCGCCTCTTTTTGAGTCTACATGCTAACTCAGCGGTAAACTGGGCATAAAAGACCCAGAGTCTTTGTACTCCTTAGACAATAGGTCTTCAAAGTGTGGGGCGCGCCCCCCAAGGGGGGCGCAGCTTCACCTCAGGGGGGGCGCGAACTCCACTTCACCATTTCACCTTCCATTGTTGCTTCACACGTTGGAAGTAAGTTTCCGGCCTGTGTTGCAGTTCCCCATCTCGAGTTAGGGCTCTTTCTGATTGGAGCATACAGAACAGCCAATCAGCATGTAGTTCCTGAAGCCCTGACGTCGACACTCCCGTTCCTCCATAGAAAGGGATAGCAGTACAGATGCCAGGAAGTGCCGCGAATTTTGCATACATAAAGCTGCAAATAAACTTTGCTGATAAAGCGGCGCTTCATCACTGCTGCATCACTGCTGCCTTTTGCCTCCTGATTGCTTAGTTTCATATCAGGTTGCTGACCTTCGCCTCGCTTTTGAAGCCTTCCCCTCGAGGTTATCATGGTTTGTAACCTCGCAGCTACTGCCTTTCGCTCCAAGGATTTGAAAACGGGTGCATTCTTCCTGGTGATTCCATTCACCAGCAGGTAAGTGTGAAGAGTTTTTTTTATTTTTTTAAAGTCTCCCTCATTTGCCTTTCTTCCCAACACTAGTGGGAACGTTGGGTGTTTTGAAGAGAAGAGGATGCATCATTAATGCCAGAGCTGGTGACTTTGGTTTTGGGGACCCAGGTTTGAGTCCTGCCATCAGCTCTACATCATGTGATCCTCGGCAAAATCCCTTGATTTACCCGTGACATATGGAAAATAACTTTGACCTTGATTAAAGCCGCTGGTGCTCATTTAAAATGTTCAAATACTATAGAGCTGAGTACACAAGCCTGAAATAGCAAATATCATGAAATATGCCATCTGGCTCTCGTAGGGCAAATATAAATGCTTTCTTATGACATGTTTCTGAATCTTTAGAAGGCTGTCTTCTTTATAAGCCAATTATGTTAACAACTGACTCTCTCTTGATGCTGCTAGAGAAGAAATGTATATATCCCCTTGAATTACTTATATCGCATATGTGTCTGATGTAGATGTCCCCTAGGCCGTCTTGAAATACTGTGGATGGCCTTCTACTGGTGATACCTGGCCATACTCCACATAACCACTGATTTTTCAATTGTGTCAGAAAGCATGTTTTGCGGGACCCCTTTTCCTGATATCTTATCTAGGGGCAATGATGTGGCGCAACAGCCAGAGCTGCTGACTTTGGAACTGGGGAATCAGATTCAGTTCTCAGCATCTGCTCAAAGTCCTGTGATTCTGGGCAAATCACTTAATCTCCCCATGCTTACAAAAAATGAATGTGTCCTTGTGTAATGTGAAAGATGCTCCTGTAAAGTGCGCCAATCCCTTTGGGTCATGTTTGTGCTATATAAAATTGCAAAAAATATATTCCAAAATTTTGTGAGCGCTCCAGTTTCTAAGTACCACTCAAAACTGGGGTCCTCATTTACAAGGATGTGCTGTAGCGCGGCACCGCAAGCCCTTTGGCTGCGACACGCTGCGGCACTTTGAAAGCACAGGGATGCGTCATATCTACATGGATATGGTGGATCCCGTTGCTCTCCCCTGCGCTGATGCAAAATTTACTGCCATGCGCCGATGCAGGCACCCTTGTACCATGGTGCAATGATGCCTGCGTCACTGGGATGATTGTTTATGTGCAGGTGTCCCTTCCTGCACATAAACAATCTGAAATGGCATTTTTCAACTTCTATGTGTGCTGCATTAGCACACATAGAACTTGCAAACCGTCATTTTTTTAATGATTGTTTATGTGCAGGAAGGACACCTTCCTGCACATAAACAATCACCAGAGGTGATTTCCTCGTTCTATGTGTGCTGCAGAATGCAGCATGCATATAAAGAGGAAAAAACGAGGAGAAATAAATACATTTATCCTCGTTGCGCCTCCCTACGCCTCCCATGGGGAGGAGTAGCATTCAGACGCATTTCCAGGTTTACGGTTTCTCGTAAATCTGGAAATGTGTCGAGTTCCATGGGTGTTGCGAGGGAACACCCACAGCAACACCCATGCAACGCCCCTTTCCTGCAAAGTGCTGCGTGTAAGGGGTCGTATTTACAAGGACAGGACAAGCCACGCAGGGCGGCTTTTCCCATCCTTGTAAATATGGAGCAGCAAAATGCGCTGCCGGTGACGCACTGGAGGCGCAAGGGGCTTGTAAATAAGCCCCTAGAAGTGGACCACAACCTCAGGATTGCAGAAGCAAGAATCCATCCACACATTGACTGTCTCTTTGGAGAAAACCAGGCACACCTGTCACATTAGTTTTGAAATAGTTTTTATTGATCTATGCAAAATGTTGTTTTATGTGAAAAAGAAAGCACCATTGGAATTTATTTGTGCAAATTTTTCTTGGAGACTTTTCATTTGAAGTTTGTAATAAGCATCTATCACCTACCCACATGCAGTATAAAAACTGCGGCTTACTATACAGTCTTACTTTAATATTATTTGCCATATATACGACCTGGACTCTGCAGGTGGGAATGGCTAGCTATGATGCAGAGTACCAGCTTCCAGAATTTGTTGTCAAGTGGTGATGGGAGAGGGGGGGCTCGACGTCTAAAAAAGTTTAGATGGGGGGGCTCAGCCTAAAAAAGTTTGAAGACCTCTGCCTTAGACTGTCTCATACAGTGGCCTGCGGGTACTGTATTGACACAGTTTCCCTCATGTGAGGTTAATAAAGTTGTTATTTTGATATTCCAGCTTCCGTGCCAATCTCTTCTTTGTTGGTTTAAGGACCAGGTGCATCAGTGAACCCCTAGAAAGGTTTTTTCTTCTACAGTTGAGTATGCAGCAGGCAATGGTGATCTGGCACACCCTTCCAGGAGAATATTGTAGGGCTTCTCCAGTTTTGTCAAGACAGCGGAATCTTGCCTTCAGGAGGTCAAAAGTCCGCTCCACTATCCGCCTTGTTCTCCCATGGGCCTCATTGAAGCTGACTTCTCCTGGAGTGACTGGTTTCCGCAATGGCGTTAGCAACCATGGCTGGTTGGGGTATCCTGCATCTCCTAAATGGAAGATACACAGGAGTACAATGTTCAAGAAAACATTTTTTTTTTTTTGATAATCAACTTTATTGATTTTAACGCACAATAAAAATAAAAACAAAGCCTTGGTTCTACATCTTGGGTAGTAGTAAGATACAGTTTGGAGCGACAAGAGACACAGAAAGCTACCAGGTGGTGAGAGTTCCATTTCAGCCTACACAAACCAGAAACATTTATGGAATCAATCCCCTTCAGCCCCGTAATTGGATTATAAGTTGAACCATTTGCCCCATATTTTGTCAAAGAGACCAGGACATCCCCGGGCCTCAAAGAGGGGTTCCTCCTGAGCACCGCACCAATCCACTCCTCGCCTCCACCTCTTCATGGAAGGGGGTTTTTTTTGCGACCATAGCACTGCTATATCCCGCTTCGCGACCGCTAGGGCCGTGCCCAAGAAGCGCTTGTCTGCCCTTGATCCGTCCAGGCCGTCGAACACCCCTAAAAGCAATCGTGTCGGGTCGTGGGGAACCGTCCAGCCCAAGGTCTGTGCCAGTTCGCGTTCCACTCCTGTCCAAAACCGCGTTAGAGCGGGGCATTGCCAGACCATGTGGAAGAAATCTGCTGGGGACTGGTCGCAGCGTGTACAGGCTGGGGTGGGTCTCATATGGGCACTGTACATGCGCAACGGGGTCAGGTATGCCGTGTGTAAATAGTAGAATTGGATAAGACGCAGCTTGGAGGAGGTTGTCAGGGTCTTGGGGGCCATGAGGGCGTCTCTCCAGTCCGCGTCATCCAGGGGGTCCAACCAGCCCTCCCAACGAGTCCGTAATGGTTCCAGGGACGTGGGGCTATTGTTTACTAAGGCGCGGTAGATCCGGGATACCCCTCCGCCACCCAAATTCCCCATCAGTACCTGGGCCTCCAAGGGGTTGAATTCAGGGAAGGTGGTGGGGGAGGGTATGTGGGTGTGGATGGCATGGCGTAATCGGAAGTATTGGTAAAATTGTGAGGAGTGAAGAGAGTACTGGCGTTGCAAGTCTGCGAAAGATCTGATGTGGTCCCCTACCCAGATATCCCCCAGCAATGAGATCCCGATAAGGTCCCACCGGCGAAAGCCTTGGAGATCAGATACTTCCCTCAGCCAGGTCCCATGCCACAGAGGCGTCTGCCTGGTGAGTTTCTGGTTCCATTTGACATATTGAAGGGCCGTCCGCCAGGCCATAAGGACCGCCCGGGTGATGGGGGAGAGCGCAAGGGACGGGTCCACCGTAGAGGTGTGTCATGATCTGGGGAAGATCCATGGTTGTAGTTTCCAGTCGGTATGCAGGGTCGGACCAGCCGCCCGCAAACCAGTCATGGATTACAATGAGCTTCGTGGCCAGGTAGTAGAGGTGGAGATTAGTCACCCCCATGCCACCGTCATAGGGAGGGATGCGGCAGTGTGCCAGGGATACCCTCGGTCTCCGGCCCCCCACAGGAAACGATTAAGGAGCCCGTCTATTTCCTTGAACCAGCTACCGGGGAGGGGAGTGGTAATATTTTGCAAAATGTAGAGGAAGCGGGGAGGATCATCATTTTAAAAAGGGCCGTCCGGCCAAGGGATTTGAGGGGAAGGGCTTGCCATTTCTTCAGATCCGTTTTAGTTTTAGTCATTAATGGCGTAATGTTTAGGGCCCATTCGAGCTCGGGAGGAGAGCGACCCAAATCCCCAAGTATTTGAAGGATTGTCTCCGGAGAGGGATAGACTCCTGCCAGTCAAAACAGGCCCGGGATGGATGTAAGGGGACCAGTGTAGACTTCGCCGGATTAAGCCTAAGGCCAGAGATCCGTCCGAAGGCTGCAAGAGCGTCTAAACAGCGCCCCAGAGCCTTCGGGGTCCGCCAGGTATAGGAGGACGTCGTCGGCATAGAGGGCGATTTTGTCGCATAGATGTGAACCCCAGGTCCAGCCTCGGATGAGGGGATCCTGCCGGATCAGGGAGGCCAGGGGTTCTATCGCCAAGGCGAATAGGAGAGGAGAGAGTGGGCAGCCCTGGCGGGTGCCTCTTCGAATGGGAAAGGCGTCGGAGAGTACACCATTAATAAGGACCCTCGCCCTGGGGGCCGCATAGAGAACCCGAATAAGGCGCCGGAAGGGAAGGCCGAAGCCCATCTCCTCCAGTACCTCCCCTAGGTAGCCCCAGTCCACCGTGTCAAACGCCTTCTCAAAATCTATAAAGAGCAAGGCCAGATATGGGGTGAGTTGTTGGCGGTGCGCAAGGGCCAGGTGGAGTCGGCGAATGCAGTGACGGGTACTGCGGCCTGGCATAAATCCACATTGGTCGGGGTGGACCAGTGTCTGTAGATGGGGGCGGAGACGTTGGGCTATCAAAGTGGCATAAATCTTCACCTCCGTATTAATGAGGGAGATAGGTCGGTACTCTGCACACTCAAGTGAAGGTGGTTGTGTTTTCGGAATGACCACAATGGTTGCCAGGTCGGTCTCAGGCGGGAAAGATCCCTGGTCAATTACGTACTCGAACAGGTTCAGCAGATGGGGGGCCAGGGTGTCACGACAGGCCGCATAATATTCCTGGGGGTACCCATCAGGACCGGGCGTCTTGCCTGGGTGTAGTGCCGAAATTGCCCCATGGATTTCTTCCAGGGTGAAGGGAAGATTCAGGGAGTCGGAGTCGGTTTGGGAGAGACGGGGTAGATGAGTCCCGGTGGTAGCCAACAGTGATGTCAAGTTGAATTCAGGGGTCGAGCCTCATAGAGGGTCGCATTGTATTTAGCGAACGTTTGTGCAATGGCTCGGGACATAGTATGGCGGGACCCGTCTCCGTCCCGAATTTCGGGAATGATGCGATTGGCTTTAGGGTAGGACACCAGGGTTCAAGAAAACATTTACTAAATAGACACACAAAACCACTCACAACAAGCATCATTAAAAAGCTTACTTACCAATAAGCCAGGCCTGCTCTCGAAGTAGTCGAGTCATCAAACAGGGTATGACGCTGTTCCGTAGAATGTGCGAGTCATGGGCTGATCTGGGAAATCAGGCACAGGTGTGGGAAATATACATATCTGCTAAACACGCCACCTGTATGTTGATTGAGTGGAAGTGCTTCCTGTTCCGATATAATTGCTAATTGGCCTGTAATGGAATCAAAGCAATATGTGTCCCATCGATTGCTCCAATGACATGTGGGATTCACCCAAACCCATAAAATTTTGCTTTGTTATTGGTCAATTCCCCTGGTTTGGGAAACCTGATGTAGCTGTCCATGTGTCTGGTCAATGCCTGCAGTACATCCCGAAGTACATTGCTAAACATAGACTGGGACATTCCACCAGATGTTGCCACTGTGTAATGGAACGACCCCATGACCAAGAAATGCAGTACTGCCATCACCTTAACTTTGCGCGTCAGTGATGTAGGATAGTAGTGATGTGCATGCAAAGAAGGTGCCAACTGCTGGCACAAATCATTTATTGTCGCCTTATTGAGACAGTATTTTTTTATCACATGCCTCTCTTCCATGTTTTGTAGGTCAGGAAAGGGCCTGTAGATAGACGGGAGGCTGTCTAATGGCTCCTCCGTGATACCTATGTATGGAGTGTTAACACTGTAGGTGTTAGATCACAATGTGCCCAGCAACATCTACTCAGACAAACTCATAAGACCAAGTAACCACACATAACAGTCCATGGCAGTGCAAACCAGATTTCACAGAACAAAAATTTACTAAACATACGCATCCATGACATTTCTGATTATGTCTCAAATGTACAGTTACACAGGAAGGAAAGTACACTTGACTCATATCACTAGTGACAAAATCTTTTGATGCAAAATAAAGCAGGACGTATTCCAAATCTTACAGGCAAAGAACACATGACTTAGGTATTTATAATGACTGAGCGAGTTTTGTCGTAAACACAGTAGGATTGTGTTATGTATTGCATCATGTACACCACATACATCTTGAGTTTCACTCAGCACTTCATACAGACAAATGTTACATGGAGGACACTGTCATGCTGTCATGTCTGCATTGCACATATAATGGCATACACAACCCATTGACAATGTACATCTTTCTTAATATAAAGGGGGTTGGGAGCACACTGCCTCAGATCCCAGCACAGTTCGCCCCTTTGCATCATGGTAAATGCAGTACAAAATTAGTGCTTACTTGAAATTTAGCTGCAGTTTTTCACCAAAGTTGGTGCAGACATTGCTGTATATCTCTAGACATGTGTTTCTGGGTTCAGCACTTCTTCAGTAGAGGGCAGCAGTAGTAGAAATCAAAAGAGCTGACGAGCTCTTGGAGATGCACCGGTGCATCAGGGAGAGGTACAGAGACCTAAGAGGATTGTAGCAGCTTTCCAAGCAACCCCAGAATTTCGTTTTTTATCTCTACTGATGAAGGATAATATCTAGAAACATGTGTCTAGAGATTCACAGCACTAACCTGCACCAACTTTGGTGAAACACTTCAACAAAAATTCAAGTAAGCATTTAAACTGAACTGCATTTACCAGGATGCTAAGGGGCGAACTGTGCTGGGAGGTGAAGTAGTGTGCTCCCATCCCCCTTCTGTTTAAAAAGGCTCCCTTGAGCCACTGAGCTGACGAGCTCTTGGAGATGCACCTGTGCGCAAGGGAGAGGTACAGAGATCTGAGAGGATTGTGGCAGCTTTCCCAGCAAACCCAGAATTTAATTTTTTATCTCTACTGATAAAGGATAATATCCAGAAACACATGTGTCTAGAGATTCACAGCACTAACCTGCACCATCTTTGGGGAAACACTTCAACAATAATTCATGTAAGCATTTAAACTGAACTGCATTTACCAGGATGCTAAGGGGCGAACTGTGCTGGGAGGTGAAGTAGTGTGCTCCCATCCCCCTTCTGTTTAAAAAGGCTCCCTTGAGCCACTGAGCTGACGAGCTCTTGGAGATGCACCTGTGCGCAAGGGAGAGGTACAGAGACCTGAGAGGATTGTGGCAGCTTTCCCAGCAACCCCAGAATTTCATTTTTTATCTCTACTGATGAAGGATAATATCCAGAAACACATGTGTCTAGAGATTCACAGCACTAACCTGCACCATCTTTGGTGAAACACTTCTACAAAAATTCAAGTAAGCATTTAAACTGAACTGCATTTACCAGGACGCTACGGGGTGATCTGTGCTGGGAGGTGAAGCAGTGTGCTCCCATCCCCCTTCTGTTTAATAAGGCTCCCGTGAGCCACTGAGCTGACGAGCTCTTAAAGATGCACCTGTGCACCAGGGAGAGGTACAGAGATCTGAGAGGATTGTGGCAGCTTTCTCAGCAACCCCAGAATTTCATTTTTTATCTCTACTGATGAAGGATAATATCCAGAAACACATGTCTAGAGATACACAGAACTAACCTGCACCAACTTTAGTGAAACACTTCAACAAAAATTCAAGTAAGCATTTAAACTGAACTGCATTTACCAGGATGCTAAGGGGCGAACTGTGCTGGGAGGTGGAGCAGTGTGCTCCCATCCCCCATCTTTCTTAATATGAAAATGTGCATTTAAGAATAGAACACATAGACTACTTACAATGTCCCATTTAGTTTCAATGCATCAGTAGGGTGCTTGCATTTTGAGTGTATAGGCCCTCTGTGAAGGTAGGATACTGTACATCAGACACACAACCACCTTTCCACCTGGACATCACACAGATTGCACACTGGATGACAGTGGCTTCCAACACTGTTATATGGTGTATTTACACCTGTTAATGGACATGGGCTGCATACTGCCAGAGTGCAAGTTGGAAATCACAAACTGTACTGTGTACTTCCATGTTAGTTTAGCCTGCCAACAAGTGTTTCAGGGTCCTCTCAAGGTGGCTTGTTCATGTGAATGTGGGGATTTGATTTGCATGCTCCTTTAACACACAATATAGAGCATCCAGGCATGGTGTAGTACCAAACAACAACATTTTCAAGTTTTTTGTCACCAACCGTACCTTCATTCAAAAGTCGCGGTAGGCGGTTCAGAACCGAGGCAGACACAGCCATAGGTTGTAACTTGTTATGGCGACAGTTGCGGCTCGCTGATTGTGTCCACCTGCAGTAAAGACCAACGCGCAAAACGTCCATTGCTAGCAGCAATCTTATTCGTGGACCGCAGGCTATTTTAAACCGTGTGGTAGGTGGAGTGTCAGTCAGTAATTGAATCCATTGGACAACTTCGGAAAATGCAACCAACGCGGACCTATCCTTTTGACCACCCACGCAGAAGAGCGCCTATGCGGTCTAGACATAAGTCTTGTGTTTTGCTACACAGATCACTTTGCCTTCAGAACCTGCTCTTCTACAGGCCTCCCGATTTCTCTGCTGCTGTTCACATCCTGTGGGAGCTACAATGTCTCCCTTACAGGGATCAGGGCCCCTGGCTTCACACCAAAGGAGCTGAAGATGCTGATGGACACGGTCCTTCCCCTGTACAAGCAGCTGTAAGGCACACCAGAGGAGCAGGTGAGCACAATTCAGACAGAATACATATTTTAAATATCAGCTAACCATGCACATAGGGCAGATTGTTGCAATGAGACACACATCTGAATATGTAGCCAATTGTTTAAATGTGTGTATGTAAATGTGATGGACAAGTTCACTGCTGTATGTTTCTCAGTACTGGTCTGGACTTTATATCACTGTTCTTGTGAATATCTCATCATCAACCACAAACTTCGTATGGTGTAATAGTTAGGCATGTACACATCAGTTTGGCATGATGATATTTCAAAGTACATTTGCTTGTGAAGTCATAGCTAAACTAACTCTAATGGTGAATGTGAAATGTGAAATGACATTTGCATATGTGTTTGTTACTGTATACAGTCACAACAACAGCTCCACACGAATAATACAGTATCAGCATTACGTCAGTCATGTCACAAGCCCTCACATGGCAAATCACAGTGCTCAACAATGGTCATGTCAGATGACAAAGGTGACCAGGTGTATGGGTTATAATTTCCATTGAGGCCATGTGTAGATCATGTTTGACAATGTGTTATTGGCACAGTGTAATCATTGTTAAATTACCATACTAGTTAGGTGTATGTCCAGGGCCAAAATGCTACTGTTTCCTTCCGCAGAAGACATAGGTATGCTGAGGTTAGCAGTTATGAGGTTTTATGCCACCTGTGTCGTTCTCCCATCCACAGTGTGGGAGATGTTGCATGGTCACTTAGGGAAAGGTCAGTTCAGAGTGTGGTGTCAACTGGAAATTAAAAAGTGTCATGAAATATGTTAAGATCACATGTTTGACAACAGGTGCAGTGTTGAAAATTGTAGTCTGCTAACTTGGATATTGCTTAAGCTAGCTAATCCTGACCAATTTGACAAAGTACATGGATATGTACATCTTGCATGTGTACTAAGTGTCCGATACCATGTCATCCTTACAGGTCAACGCCCGTCAGAATGTTTTCCTGTGGAGGACCATCGCCCGAAAGGTGCATTCCCTGGGGATCACATTTTGGAGCAGTGGCCACTGCCGAAAACGGTGGCATGACCTGAGAGGCTGGGCAAAGAAGATCGCTGAAGTCCAGCTGGGCCAGGCACTTCCAGGCAGGAGGGGCGCATGCCGCACCCTGACCTCCATAATGCGTTGCATTCTGGCGGTGGCCTATCCCAACTTCGATGGGCAGTTGAGAGCTAGACAGCGGCAAGAAGGGGGTGAGTATGTGCCTTGATGAACTTTGTACAATACCATGCATGTACACGTATTGCAGCCAGTGTCATGACTTTTAGGTTTTGCGACAATCAAGACTCATGTAATGTGTAATATGTGGCATATGCAACAATAGTTGTTGTTGCATGATTAGGTCCCTTGAATCAGGGCCATGTAAGACTAAAAGAGGCTGGGTATTACGAGTAGTGCTATTCCATTGTATAATGGGCACATGACAACACAATGTGCAAGAAAGAGACCCTTTACATATTTCTGTGATGCTCAACATAGTTCATCCCAAATACCATTGTTTGCCATGGTCTCTGTAATGGGACAACAACACTTTTGTGTTATTTAATGCTTGTGAACTTGACTGTGACTTGCCATGCAATACAACCAGGTAGCAGGCACTATTTAATAGCAGGCCTTGGTAAGTGGAGATTGATCTATGTTAAACATTTTACAAATAGCACTGGTACTAACTGTTGTCCAATGTAGCAGCTTGCAATATTATGACTTATGTGTATTGATGTCACATGTCAGACTGGACCTTACCATAAGTGAGTGACAGAATACATCCTATCTAAATTTGAGCTGATTTCATGTTTTGGACTATGGGTAGGTGACAACAGATGTCTGTGAGTGCCTAACAAAGTAGGCGTTAGGTTGTAAAAGGGGGGGGCGGTAAGTTCATAGAAGTGGAAGTTACGCATTCCCAATGGTATTGATGGTTGTTGTAAGGGGCATTAATCTTTGTGTGCAAATAAACTATTGTTTAGCACTGTAAATCAGATAGCTGGAAATGTGGCTTCACTGACATCTGATATGGGCAGATATATTCAGGTGAAGAACACAACGGCATCTAAGCTGGGCAATATGTGACTGATGATATTTATCATGGAGGGATAGGCTGACTTGTCCTTGTGAGATGTGGACATCAGCAAGATGTACACGATAAGAAATAGTGTTGGCAAAATGTATCAATGTTGTGCACTAAGATTGTGGCCACACAATGATTTTACCTGGCCTGGTGGTATAGTAAGCCACATATCCCTGAAGTAATATTAAGTCATTGTCATTGTCAGTGTGATAAGCTGTGTAAACTGTTGAAAGTGTTGCAATCTGCCTACAGTACATTTGTTTATTGCACTGTGCTGACATGACACAATACTTGTAGACAGACATTTTTGCCTTGCTATGCCTATTTTCAGTGTTCAATATGAGTTGCACATGTCACACTTAGAACTGCTTCATCTGCTAATGGACAGACGTGCAACAGTAATGTGATCCGTGTGAAATACCTATTCCATGACTCTTACATCTTCATGGTGACTTATCAAACTATGTTAACTGAAGCAGGGCACCTGCTGTACCACAATCTCTGGATTACGGAGAGCTCACTATATGCTGTATGTTAAGGCTGCAGTGTTCTTCCATTTGTTAGTAGAAGGTCTATTCTCCCTTGGATCACGTTAGGTAAAGGGGGTATACTATGAGGGCATCAAGAGTGAGAGACAAAACATCAGCTAAACATCAGCTGGTACTTAGATGTGGTTAAGATGTTGAGAATGATAAACATGACGTTGCATCAAACTATGTTCCTGACACCATTATGTGAGAGTGCGCTTAGGACTTGTAGCTTTCAATAATGTGCTATTGACTCTATATGACCTAATGTTGTCATCCAAGTGGAAATTATGATGTTTGCCAATGTGGGTAGAGTTGTTATTACACCTACGTACCATGTGCATATCAACAGCTCAACTCTTTATTTTTCTAATCTGTTTTTCAGCATCAGACCAGGGCAGCAAGGGAGACAGTGCCACGACTGTTGCATAAGCAGCTGCCCGCAGTGGTTCTCGTGCTGCCAGCAAGCAAGAGGGAACCAGTGGCACAGAGTGTGATGGGAGTGCCACTGAGGAGCTGACCAATGTGACAGCTGGAACATCTTCGTCCGAGTCCAGTTCCAGTGAGGCATCCAAGGTGGTGGTGGATCCCCCTGGAACTGTGTCTACTACATCTGAGTCCACCCCCCCCACAATCTCCACCCTCACAGCTGCTCCCCAGCTTGCTGTCCGTGGCTGCTCCCCTTATAGGGGAGGAGCCTCCTTTGCACCAGGCACCTCACCCCCTGCCTCTGTCTACCCTAATGCCCTGAGTGTGAAGGCCATTGACCTCCTGAGACAGATCTCTGTGGGTCAAACAGCAGTGCTAAATGTCCTCCAGGTGCATACCAATCTGCAGACCCAGATGGTATCTTTCCTGGAGGGCATATTCACTCTGACATGTCTTCCCTACATGGGATCCAATCAGGCCCTAGCCTCCACACTGACAGCAGCATTATCCCAAATCCGGCTTTCCACCCTGCTTCTGCCTCTATCCCATCCACAGTCCCTATTCTCATACCTGAACAAAACACACGCAAACCTGACCTCACATCCACAGCAACATCCAAACGCAGCACACAAACACACAGACGTACGACGAAAGACAGACACATATGCACTCAGCAGACACAAGACACTCTGACTTCCACATCCACTGACTTGCAGGCAGACACAACACCCAATTCACCACATGGCTCACATACAGACAAACAGGCAGACAGCACACCATCACACACAGCCATGACAGACACCACACCAGCACCCAAAGACATGCAGCATACATCACTACTCTCTACCTCCACGGGAAACAACCTTTACATCGCGGTCATTAGACCACGATGCCGTTACAACCCAGTCGTTACAACAACCGCGTTGTTACAACGCAATGCCATTACTACGCAAGTCATTACATCGACTTGCAGTAGATGGCGCTCTAACATAATGAATAGTATAATTTACTATTCCAACACCTTCCCTACTGTTGCGTAGGCTGGAGTTGGAATAGTAAATGATAGATTCCTAATGTTACGGCGCCATCTACTGCAAGTCGATGTAATGACTTGCATAGTAATGGCATTGCGTTGTAACAACGCGGTCGTTGTAACGACCGCGTTGTTACCTACCGCGTAGTAAAAGCACACGTTGTAACGTGCTATATTCTACCTCCACACGCCCTACCCTTGCCTTTCCTTGTTCCCAATCAGCCCAGAAACTCCAGCACATTACCCTTAACTTCTTCCCTTCCCAAACTTACCAACCCCCTGCCAAACCTAAAAAAAAGACCTTTGTGCCCCTGCAATACCCTTCAACAACCACCCCCAAAACACCTGTCCAGCCCCCTACTGAAACCCAAAGGCAACAGCAAGGAAGCCGGAAAAGGAAACCTCCCTCTCCTGCCACCGCCCAACCCCCTCCTAAACCCAGAAGATCTTCTTCCCCATCCTACCCCAGTACCGCCACGGGGAAGAAATTAAAAGGTCGCCCCCTCCCTATTCCCTTCACCGCCCTTCAGGGGTATAAAATACCCAAACTGTTGAAGCCAAGTCCCTCCCCCCCCCCTATATCCTGCTCTCCCACTGACCTAGCCGATCCCCCAATCCTGAGCCCAGTCCTCCCAAGGACCAATCCAGCCCCCGCCCCAAGTTATTTTATTTTGGTTACTGGCATTCCCCATAGATGCCCCTTCCAGGCGAGCAGCATTACTGAAGGCAGGTTTGGGTGAGCCACACTTTGCTGAACCACAACATGGACATTTGGACTGACCATTGTTTTCATATTGAACTCTGGAGGCTGAATAAAGCAATTGTTATTTTGTTTTTGGTATTCCTGTGTCCGAACATATATCTTGCTGTTAACTGTTATTCATGTGTAATTTGAGGTATGTGAGTACAGTTCTGTTAGTATGACAATGATAGCATATGGTTCCTAGAGTAGGTAAGTCTATTGGGATGTTGTGTGGATTTGTGTACCTACATTGGCTGAGTGTCAATGTCCACATGAGGTCTGTGTAGGAGTGTGGGGTGAAGGGCCAAACCTTGCATTGGATATTGTATGCATTCATAGTTTAGTTAGATTAGATTTCTAAGTCCATTGTGCAAGTGTGTCAACGGACAAAACTCAGTGAGATGTATGCTGCATATGTATTTGATGTGTACAAATCTTCTTGTCAATACACTTGGAGGCGTTGTGACTCTACGTACATGATAGTTACATTAGCCACACATGTACACAGACCAATGTGTAAACTGCAAAATGTGACTTAATATATATGGGCCAATTGCTGTTCCTTCAGTGGATCTTGTTAAGTACTTCCAATGACAAATTTGCCACACGTGGAGGCCACTTTGTGCCAATAATACCAGTTGAGACTGATTCTCAATGTTTTGTCCACATGGAGAGTGTGAGGTAGGTGCAAATCAGACTGTCCTGGCCTGTTTGTCTTCCAGGACTTCCCTTAAATTAGAGATCCATTGTTTGCAGGATGTCTATGCACTGTGGGATCCTCTGAAGTAGAATTTGGATGGTTATAATGCCATTCACATTAGTTGCCTATTTCATGTGGATGGTGTGTGTGGATCCATGACAATTCTTTGTAAGTTAGACTGTGTTTCTTTACTTATAAATTCACTACTGATATATGTGTTAGTTGCATGAGGAGCTGGCTTATGGTACAGGAATGGGTGTCACATGAGTTGATAGCTAGTTATAATATGGTGTGATTGTTGAGTTGGGCACTACATTGCAGACTAATGTACATCAGCTTCAGGGCTTAACGCACAGTTAGACTATGTGAGTCTGTGCATCTACATTATTAGTAAGCTGAACATAGGCCACATCATGCTGACGTGATGTGCACACATGGCCCCACATTTGATCTTCCACCCAGAGATATCATGCACCATACTTGACCTGCCTGATAGGGGGTGTATGTGCTATCAGAGGGTCATGTTTGTTGTTAAGTGTGGGTCAGGGTTGTCAAGGAGTGTTTGTGGGTCAAGTGATCAGTGCAGCACACATGCCAAGTCAGAAAAGAAAGGAGAAATAAAAGCATTTCTCCTTGATAATGCCTATTGGAAATGGGTGTTATTATTTTACGCGAAACCCTGTCAGTTTTTTTTAGTAGATAGAGTTTTGCATCAAAAACCATGGGTGGGTGCACGGGAATGCCCATGCACCATCCATGGAACACCCTCTTGGTGCTAAGTAATGTAAAGCAGCTTTTTAAGTGAATTTTCAGCACTAAACAAGTTGTGCGCTGGAAAGTAAATTGGGAAAAAAAGATTATGCATTGATTTGTGTCATTGTGGTGGCACAAACATGGCGTAAAATCTTCCTAAATGTACCCCTCCGCCCACAAGTGCTGGAACGAGCATGGTGGAAATCGTATGATCCTATGGTTAAAAAAGGTTTATTCGGCCCTCATCAAAACCTACCATAAAGTGATTTTAAAAGCGTGCTTTCACTTCTATGCAGTGAAAATTGAGGGTTGTTAGAACTCTGCTAAATAATTTTTTGACATAGTGCAAGCTTTGATAAACGTGTCCATCGATACTCCATTGACTGACACTTCTAAAAGGTAGCGTAATATGCTAGAAGATTGTTTTCTAAAAGAAGTGAAAGACATTAATCCAAACTTTGCAGGGGTTGACCCCCAACTATTTGTCAGCTCAGGACAGTCAACCTACCTGTACAGAAGCCCCTTCTGAGCTCATGTCTAGATGCATTTGAGCTGTTGAATATGGAATGTTTAAATCTATCATCTCAAAAGTAAAATCTGGCTTGCCTTGTGACCCGGCGAGGCCTTATATACTAAAAAAGGCATGTTACGTTCTTTTTCCGCTCTTTCTCAGACCTTTAGATCTCTTCATTTCTATAGTGATTGTTCTACCTAGCTGGAAACATGCCATAGTGATTCCTCTATTAAAGAAACCTGCATTAGACCACAAGCTGCCTGAGAACTATCTGCCTATTTCTCACTTGCTGTTTTTGGTCACATTTCTGGAGACGTGTATTTGCAGGAAATTGGTTAAGTATCTGGAGGAACATATTTATTGAAGTCATCTCAAACTGGCTTTCAGACGGCTTGCAGTACTGAGACTCAGGGGTATTGAGGAGCTAATCAGATTGTGATATGGGTGGTCAGCTACTTTACTAGACGTAAGCGCTGCTTTTTACACTGTATCCCATAAGGTACTGTTGAGAAGACTGAGTGGCATTGAAATTACAATGTATTTATATTTATATTTATCCATTTATAGAGCGCATGGTTACACCGCCGGTGTCCCCCCGCGCTAGTAGCCGAAAAAAAGCGGACAGTAGGGGTTGAGAGTCAGGCAGGATCGACACTCCGCCCCTAGGCCTGTAACAGGAGGTCTTGAGAGAAATATTGACTAACTGGAGGAAAAAAGCCATGTCTTCAACTTTCTACGGAAGGTCGTTTCACCAGGCTCTGTTCTTATTTCAACTGGCAGTGTATTCCAGTGTTTAGATGCCAGGAATCTAAAGGAACGACCCCCATCCTAGCCTTTCTGATTCTAGGAATCCTTACTAATGCTTTGCCTTCGGATCGCAGGTTTCTACTGGGTGTGTAGGCTGCTATCATTGTTTGAAGGTATTGTGGTCCTTTATTTGCCAGAATACGGTGGCAATGGCACATTGTCTTGAACAGTATTCTCTTTTCAACTGGTAGCCAGTGCAGTCTGGCTAGGGCTTTTGATATGGATGTTCTTTTTGGTAGATTCAGCACTAGGCGGGCTGCTGCGTTTTGTATTGATTGCAGCTTCATTATTCTTTTTTTAGATGCGCCTAAATATAGGACATTTCCGTAGTCAATCTGAGAGGTGACTACGGCATGTACTATAGTTTTCCTGGCGTTGACAGGTAATAGGTCGAGGACCTTCCTCAGGACCTTTAGTGTCCCAAAGCATTTACCTGTGACTTTCCGGATCTGACTCTCAAATGTCAGGTTGGAGTCGAGCCAGACTCCAAGATTTTTGACTTCTGTTTTAGGAGTTGGAAGTTGGCCGAGTGTCTCAGGCCACCATGCTGACAACAGATAGATGGAGCTTTTCCCACTATCATCACCTCCGTTTTGCTGCCATTCAGTTTCAGACAGTGATTAGACATCCATGCTGTTACCTCCTCCATGCATCGGGAAAATTGGTGGGCAGTAAGTCCTGGGTTTTGGGACAATGTGATGATAAGCTGAGTGTCGTCAGCATAGGACACGATGGACACCTTGTGACCTTCCACAATAGTGGCAAGCGGTCCCATGTATAAGTTAAACAACGTGGGACTTAAGATTGAGCCCTGGGGAACTCCCTGGAACAGGGGAAAGCTCTTGGACGTATGGGCGTCTTGTGTGACCTGGAAACCTCGTGACGACAGGAAGGACATCATCCAGCGCAGGGCCATGCCCCTAACCCCACTCATCTCTAATCTTTGGAGGAGGAGGCCATGGGATACGGTGTCAAAAGCTGCACTGAGGTCCAGCAAGATCAGAGCAGCTGTGTGGCCTTCATTCGCGTGCTGTCTTAGGGTTTCCGTAGCCAAGAGGAGGGCTGTCTCTGTAGAATGTGCAGCTCGAAAACCTGATTGTGAGGGGTGCATTAGGTTATTTCTGTCAAAGTGATTGGTCAACTGTATATTCACAGCTTTTTCTGCTATATTTGCAAAAAAAGGTAGCAGTGAGATAGGGTGCAGGTTCTCTAGTACCGAGTGGTCAATATGCGTTTCTTTCCTTTACGGGCGGACCATAGCTTGTTTTCATTCATAGGGAACTTCTCCCGATTGGAAGGAGCGGGTAATTAGCTCAGATATGAAAGGTAAAATGCAGTTCTCTCCCTGCATCAGCAATTCTGGGCGAGCTGGGTCCTTCGGGGATCCAGATCTTATTCCATTCGCTAGCTTCCTCAACTCATCTGGTTCTGGCATCTTAAACTCTTCTAGGGTTTCTCCCTTAAATATTGTGGCCAGAGTGCAATCGTTGCTTCTGCCCTGTTGTGCTTCCATAGGGAAAGTGACGTAGATCTTAGCTACTTTCGCTGCGAAAAATTCTGCGATTTTATTGCAGTACTCCGTGGAAATAGGAGGTTTGGTTAGATTTTCAGCTGACTGTAGGGATTTTAAAATGATAAACATTTCTTTAGAAGAGTTTTTAGCCTTTTCCATCTTCCCGGTATAGAACGCACTGCGAACATCTTTAATTAATGTGTGGTATAATTTGAGTTCTATTTTATACTCCTCCTTGGTTTTGGTGCAGTAGTTTTTACGCCATCTACGTTCTAGCTGTTTGCACTTTTGTTTAGCTTTCCTTAATGTCTTTAAACCAAGGTGCCGAAGCCTTTGCCCTCTTGGTATTAGTTGTGGTCCATGGCGCTACTTAATTCAGAGCTTCTGTTATCCATGCTACCACTTGTTCATTAGCTACATTAATATCCTTATCCATATCAGGTACATTTTTTTTAAGCGCCTGTGTGAACGTATCGGTGTTAAAATTGACCCATTTCCTACGGGTAGCTATCTTTTTAGGTTTTTCGGCCGTGGGACTCTGAGTCGGAATGAGGAAAGGGATTATATGGTGGTCAGACCATGGGACTGGCAAGGGTACGCCAACTTCGAGATCTGTTATATTGGTAAAGATTGGGTCTAAGATGTGGCCAGCTTGATGCGTTTGCGTACTAACCTTTTGCGCTAAGTTAAACATCATGACGTCTTTGCACACGGTTTGTGCCTCAGGATTATCAGTTTCATCAAAGTGTATATTAAGCTCACCTAAGACAAGGAGTTTGTTGTGGCGTATCGCTGTGTGTATCACTCTTTCCCCCAGGCTCACTGTGAACTGAGTTGTTGGGCCAGGTGGGCGATAGATCAGAAAGCCAGCTATAGTGTCATTGTCTGTTACTGAGAGAGAAAAGGAGAGCGCCTCGCACTGTTCAAGGTTGGCTTCACTTATACAGCATTTCATAGGAAATTTGTAAAGTATTGCTATTCCTCCCCCTCTTTGCCCTACTGGGTCCTGTCTTGCTTTCCCATAACCTTCTGGAGGCGCGTCCAGTATGTCAGGGGTAGAACTGTCATTAAGCCATGTTTCAGTAAGAAACATAGCATCAGGCCTTTTATCCTTCAGTACTTCAGCGATCTCAAATTTATGTTTAGCTAGAGACCGACAGTTCATCAGAATAAAAGACAGCTTTTCCCCCTGCTGTATGTCGACATCGAGCAGTCTCAGATTCTTATGGCAGTTCTTGCACGACAACGTGCCTTTATCAACATCTACCTTATGTTTACATGCCTTCGAAAATGGCGGTGCCAGTTTTATCATTTCTTCTGCCGTATATTTAATCAGTTGGCCGTGGTTCCAACCGGCAGGGGGTCTGGTCCCTGGGCCCGTTCGGACGCGGACGGGCGCAGACGGGCTTGCCTTTGGTGAGCCGGCGGCGCGCCCGCTGCGCGCATCCGCTGCAGCATGTGTAATTTATATGGCTCGGGAGCAACTAGAGCGTGAAAGACTACCGGAAGGGGGCGGTGCAGCGGAAGTCAGGGAAAATGGCTGGGTCCCGCCCAATGCAAGGCGCTAGCCTGGTTTACTTCTGTTTTTTTAAAGGATGTTTCTTGCAAGTGATTTCTCCACCGTTCTCTTCCAAAAAGCACAAGCTGGAGTCCCCCAGGGTTCTGCGCTAAGCCCCACGCTTTTTAAAATCTATGTCTGCCCTCTAGCAGACATCGTAAAATCTTTTGGCATGTCATTGGTGTCATATGCAGATGACAATCAACTAATTTTGTCGCTGTCCTTGCTCGAGGAGGGGGTTCCCCCTCTATTTCAGAAGTTATATGATATCTGTGGCGCAATGAATGAACCTGCCCTGCCTCAACCTGAAAGCCAATAAAATGAAGGTTTTAACCATTGACAGACATTCTGTGACCTCACTAGTTGCCCAAGGTACTAGGACAACCCCCGGTCCCTCAACTGGTGTTCTAGAATTTGGGAGTTTGGGTTGATAAAAAGTTGCCCATTGAACCACAAAATAAAGCTTAGACATTTTGCTGTTTTGGTTTGCTAAGAGGCCTGAAGAAACTCCTGGGGAATTTTTCTTCTTCCGGTTCAGTGGACATTTGTTCAGGCCCTAATCATTTTGCTCTTAGAATATTCTAACACCCTGTGTCTGGGCTCCCTAAGTATGCCAGGAAGACATTGCAAATCATTTAAAATGTGCTGCTAGGTTGCTCTTCCAGCTGACAAAAGCCCATTCGGTATCTAATCGGTTTCGCAATTTACATTGACTCCCTGTGGAAAGGCGCATTTGATGTAAGGCCATGTCTTTCCTCAACTCTCTTCTTCAGCCTTATTGCCCCACGAGGTGTTTAAGATCGTCTGAGCTCATCCCAGCTGATACCCCGTTTCAAGTTAGTGAGGCAGGGAGGAAGCTCTTTCCGCATTCTGGATCCATGTTTGTGAAACAAACTCCTGATCAGCCTGTGGTAATACCAATTACTCGATTTTCAGGAAACACCTTAAGACCAGACTGTTCTGAGCTGGACACTTGCTTGTCTCCTACTTGCTGTCTGCGTCAGGGCCACTGGGAAGCCCTGGTCAGGCTTCAGGGCAGCCATGTGTTATACATTTGCATAAGATAACATACCTGCTGATTTGTCAAAATCATTATTTCTGATAATTGTAACCACTGTCATCCTACAAATATGACTTGTGTTAATATAACAATAATGCATGATCACACACTGGATGATGACATTCCTGAAGAGCAAAGACAACTGGAGGTAGTGTTTCCTTAACATGAACTAATCAAGCATGTTTCTGGAACGTTATCCCCTGTCTTTTCCTTTGCCTGTCTCTAGATAAAGTATTGTAGACTACTTTAAAGTGAGTGTCTTTATGGATCTGTGACGTTATTTGCCAATTCCTGGGAACACACATTCAAAGGGGTATGACTGATCATGTTTATGACTTTCTTCTTCTTTGTGCTTTTTGTTTGCTTTCTTTCTCTTATTTCTCTCCCCCACCTTTTCCTGTTGACAGAGGCGTTTAGTTAAACTTCGCTTCATGTGTTCTCATCTCAAACTTCTTTGCTTGGCATTTCACATGATGGTCATTTAGGGGTGGATATGGCCTCTATTAGATGGTTGCAACTAGTCCAGAACTCGACTGCCAGACTTCTCTACAGACCTCCTAAATGTGCCTTGGCGTCAACCTTTCTCCGTGAGCTTTCTTGGTTCGCAGTGGGTAAACCCATTCAGTTCAAAGCTTTGTGCTACATGTACAGAGCGAGGTCAGATGCTAGCCCACTGCACTTTCAAGAACTGGGGAGACCCTACCAGCCTTCTCGTCCACTATGCTCGATGCCTTGTCCCTTTGCACAGTCCCCAGAGTTAAACTGCCATGCATTGGAGTCCGTCCTTCGCATACCAGGACCCAAAGTTGGGGGACGTCTTAGCTGAACCCCTGAGAAGCTGCACCTCATTGACCATCTTTCGAAAACAGCTGAAAACCTGGATGTTTTGATTCAGTGGGGCCTTGCTGAACCCAACCCGCCGCTAAAGCACCAGGAAACCCTGTGGGGGTAGCTGAGCGCCATACAAGACTCTAATAATAATATAAGACTCTAATAATAATGTTAATTTTAGCCTGTGATGCAGAAATGTATCTAATGGTGTGATCGCAATGCGCATCCAGTCTGTTTTAACAGTTATAAATGTATCATTTTTGTAAAGGTTTCCCCAGTTACTGGTGTTTAGAGAAGTTGGAATTGTGCTTTTTGGTCAGAGACCATGAGGAAAAGCAGGTGCAACAGCAAGGCGATGTTAGCTGTATATAATAAATATACTTGTGCTTTTTGTCTCTGCGTATCCCAAGCTGCAATTGTACAGTTATTCGTGTTGATTTTGGTGTTTGTAGAGGAGTTTTTGGAACAAAGAGCTACGCTAAAGGGTACGGGATCTGCGATATACCTTTCCACTATCATGTGGGCAAACAAATTTTGGGGGTTGGATCAATAGTATGCAAAATGCACTTGCACACAGAGGTATTATAATTCCAAATTGGGAACAGCAAATCCCCCTTGGTGATATGGCAGAGTCATTGTTTCCCACGCACTTTTTTCCTGCCCAAGTTAATTTAATAAATTTGGATATTAGTGACTGAAACAAAACATTTGTTTAGTTGGTTGGAAATATTAACAAAGTAGTGTAGACATTTAGGGAGGACAACTGTTTGTATAAGCCCAATGCTTCTGGCCATTCTGAGCCGCAGTTTTAGCCTTCTAGATATTTGGTCTTCAAGGTTGCTGATTGCTCTGCTGTAATTAAGTCTGATAATTGTATCTGTTTTTTAATGACTAATCTAGATACCCAAATTTTAATTGGGGATACGCACCATACCAATGGATAATCTAGTATCAACTTTATTTATGTTCAGCATAAGCGGAAAAACAGCGGACTTACCCCAATTTATAGGAAGCCCATAAAGACCCCAAAATCTGGTAAAATCTCTCAGTATTGGGATGAAGCTATCCTTTGGATCTCTGATATAAAGTGTTATGTCGTTAGCAGAGAGCGGATAGAAGGGGTCTATCCATAAACCATAGGGTGTGCTGAGGTTGGTGTTGTCTCAGTTTGGCCTCCTATGGCTACAAAGTGAGTGCAAACAGTATAGGGGATAAAGGGGGTTCTTGTCTGGTACCTCAAGCAATCGGATTGGGGGCCAAGAGTCTACTATTCATTTAATGTTTAGACACTGGTTATGTGTATAGTAGTTTGATTAAGGCCAGGAATGGTCTAGGCATTCCTATCAGACCCAGCACTGCCATGAGACAGTTCCATTAAAGAGAGTCTAATGCGTTTCTGCTATCCAGAAACACCACCGCTGCCCTAATTTTGGGGTTTATTTGAGGCAGCACTGCAAATAAGGTGAATAAATAGTACATAGTCTACCTCCTGAGAATAAAGCCAAATTGGTCCTTTAGAACCAATTCAGACAGCATCATAGAATCCTTTTTTCTACTATTTTGGTAAGTATCTTTACATCACAGTTTATTGGTGAGAGAAGTCGATATGATTCAAAGAAGTATGCCTGTATGAAGCTTATTAGAATAGCTTCATACATAGAGGGTGGAAGAAGACCTCCAGCAGGTGCAGTGAAAGTATGTCAATATAAGTCTTGTATAGCTCAGATGGAAGCTCATTCAACCCAGGGGCTTTATCGCTGGGTAGTCCCCACATCACACCTTTAATCTCTTCTAACATGATTGATTGCAATAAGAATTCTCTGTGGACAGTGTTAAACCAGGCAATGGACATTTCCTCAAGATATTCATGAAGGCATGCTGGCTCATTAGCATAGTGTGATACATACAGCTCTCTATTGTAATTAATACTATCTCTTCAATTGCCTTTTCCTCATGTATGCAGTCTCTGTTGCTATCAGTAATTTGGGTCACACCATTAGCAGCCTAAGATTTTTTATAATGGTGACTAGTACATTCCTGGGTCTCTCCTCCCCATATGCACATGTCCTGGTGTATTTATCTAGGTAGTTGGCCTCACTCTGACCTATTCCATTGTATTCTGTGATTTTACTTCTGATTTTCCCCACAATTTTAAGGTTATCTTGCAGGGCAAGGCTCTCTTCAAGTTGCTTCTTTTCTCTCTCTAGTTTCGCTAGATGCTGTTGAAATCTTCTAAGGACACCGTGTTGTTTGACGATGCATTGTCCTCCGAGCACAACTTTAATGACTTCCCATAGGATGGCCTTCTCTCTCACAGACCCTTGATTTTCCTCAAAGTAATTAGATATTGCTGTCTGTATTTCATCTTGGAACAGCTTATCTAGCAAAACCCTTCAGGATAGTCACCATTACGTATCCTCTTGGGAAATCTGTGGCATCCCGATTCATAGTATTACAAGGGAATGATCTGATAGTGTGTGGGCTCCATGGTCTGTCCCACTGAATCATGTGCTAGTATCACGCATGGTTAGCCAATAATCTAATTTAAGTCACATATTATGTGCAGATGAGTAGCATGTTCCTTCATTGAGCTGGGAGTGTCTGTGTCACCAGGCAAGAACTCCCCATCAGCAATCATATGGCTGAGGGCTCTGCTCTCAGCTGTGTGCCCCTTGGATAGGGTCTGTGATCTGCCTATATGTGGTTCCAATATAAAGTACAAATCACCACTCCTTCTTAAAGTCCTGGGGGGGGGAGGTCATCTCTTTTTACTCCAGAGAGTGTTCTCCTCTTATGTATGACAGATGACATTTGGGGTCCAACAGGGATCTTCTCTGAGTCCCACACTTTTCAACATATATGTCTGATCTCTAGCAGACATTGTAGAGGCTTTCAGTCTTACTTTGTTCTCTTATGCTGATGACACACAGATTGTCATATCTTTATCTACAGTGGAGGATAACTGTCTAAGACCATACTTTATTACAATTGCGAAATGGAAGGGAAATAACAGCATCAAATTAAATGGCAGTGTCATACCTGTCATCCTTAGAGCCTTTCCCCAAACGTTTTGCCTGCTTACCTACTCTTTTTGATGTATCTTTTTGTTGGCCTTAGGACTCTGAGCACTTTACCACTGCTAACCAGTGCTAAAGTGCATATGCTTTTCCCCTAAACGTGGTGACCTTGGTGTATACTCAAGTGGCATAGTTGTTTACTTATGAGTCCCTTGTAAAGTGATATACCATATACCCAGGGCCTGTAACCTAAATGCTGCTAGTGGGCTTGCAGCACTGATTATGCCACTGTTAGAAATTGGGTTTATGGTTGGCTAGGGTATGCTCCTAAGACAGGCAGAACCCACCACTCTAGTCAGGGTAAGGGAGTTACACAGCGAAGTTAACCCCTGCTCACCCCCTTGGTAGGTTAGCAGAGCAGTCAGGATTATCCCAGAGGCAATGCATAAAGCTTTTACACAACACACACACATCAGTGACACAATAAATACACCACAAAAGAGACTCCACAGAGAAATATATAAAAATATCTCATATATTGTATATAACATATAGACTACAATCACATAAACCATAAATCACTTTGCCAACTAGGCAATTGTCATAACATCACAGTTAGTGCAACAAAGCAAAGACTTATATGTTGCACATGACATAAAAACAGCATTACTACACATATAAAGGCAAATCCTGAGATCTTGCTCACTATCCTGTCGGAGCAAGTATTAGAATGGCGTATCAAGATATTCCGGTCATGTAATGCAACTGATAATGACTAAAAACACAAGGAGACACACCTACATCACCATAGTGGAACTGGTAACGCAAAAATAAAAATAAGACACAGTAATCACCACTGTTCACCCCAAACATGAACGCGACAGCACACTTGCGCTTCTTTTACACAGTACGGACATCCAAAACGTAGGGCACAGGATCACCTGCGCACCTATGGCAGTTAATATGGTAAATTCCTGAATTGTCTCCTGTGCTCAGCACAACGGGGGCCTCCATCGAGGTCTCACACTGGGATGCCAATAACACTGATCCAGTACCTTTGCTGTATGTCTCAGATGGCGCAAGGGCATACAAGCACCTCCAAGATTTCGCGGGGAGACCTCACTCAGTCCCCCACATGGGAAATGACAACAGAGCAGCTACCCACGTTCATGCAGGGCAGCTTCAAGTTTCTCAGTACCCCCGGGGAAATGCCGTGAGCCGTTGGTGTTGGTCGGCTTGGGGCCGCAGCCTCTTTGTGAGAAACACAGCACCACCCGCGCAGGAGTGCGGGCTGGGCTCACCCTTCTCCAGGGGATGCTGATACCACTGCAGGGCCGGTGGCTACTCTTCCCAGGAGGCCCCCGGGAAAGCAAGGCAGTGTGTCTCCATTGGGCCACAAGGTCCACTCACCACCAGACAACGTTGGCGGCGTTCCTCTGCTTCAGTCCCGCCTCTTCCCTCATTTCTGCAGTGTGTGAGCCCTGCTCTCTGTGCCTCTCACCGCAGGGGGGCCTAGCAACAAGGGGGATTCTGATGGTCAGGCAATGCAGTCCTGCCACAGGGCTTCCCTCAGCACTGCAGTGTTCCCTCATGTTGTTGGGACAGTGACGGTGCTCAACACATGCTGTAACAACAAGGTGAAAGTCCTTTCTGTATACTGGAGGAAATTAGAGCGCTCATTACGCACTGATGAGTAAGTGAGAAGAACCCACCAAGTGCTCACCAGTGCTGATGTGCAGCAGGCAAAGGGGAGGAAACAGTGCTCCCCACGCACTAAGAATTTAAGGAAAGCACCATGCATGTGCTGAGTTTTCACAAACCCAGAACAAGCCACCAAGCCCTGAGAGATCACTGGGGGCATCAAGCAGTAGTAGATGCAGCAGGCGTGCACACAGAGTCCTTCTTGCAGCTCAGCAGGCCACAGGTCAGCACAACATACAAGGGAGGTTACAAGTCCACGTAGTGTCTAAAATCATGGAGTCAGAGCCCTTGTACTTATACTCATAATGTCTTTGATGTGGAGGTAACTTCAATACAAACTTTAGAAGTGCACAACACCTCCTTTCAATCCCCAGCCCTGGCTCCAGGCACACTATAGGGGGGTGAAGACAGCAATGTGAAAGGCAGGCACAGCCCTATTGAAATGCTGGTGACAGATCACTGACATAATATCGACAACAAAAATATCGTATTGACAAAATATCGTCGTCATAATATCGACTACAATAATATCGACTACCAATACTTATTTAAAAAAATACAAAAATATCGAGTACACAATATCGTATATAAAGAATATTGTACACCACAATATCGAAATATAAAATATCGTTAAATAAAATATTGTTTAATTTTAAAACACATACAAAATATCAAAAATATCGAATACCAAAATATAGACATCAATATTATCGACTTTTTAACAATATCGACTATTGAAAAACAGGTCAATTAAATATATGTTTAGCACCAAATATAAATTCACATTATAAAACAATATAAAACACTTAAATAACATAAAATAATCATTTGCAAACACATCAATATATAAAACTGAAACTTTTCAAAACGAACAATTACAGTAATAAAATAAAAGCTTTAAAATATATAATGCTTGCATCTTGTCACATTCAAAACAATGTTTAATATATTTTAAAACAGAAAAACGAAAAAATAATCACTTTCTACTAACAAGTTCTTAATTAGCGTTTCCCTTATATGGAAACAAACAGCCAAAACAATAAAAACAATTAACTTGAATGAATCAAATACTCACATTTTAAAATACACCAATAACATAAAGCAACCAATTAAATAAACACTATATAAGCATGAAATGTTTGCATCTCTTTTACACTTCTAACCTACAATAAAGAAGAAGGTGAAACTCTGCCCAACTGTTTCCTGAAAGAAAATTTTCATTACTGAAGAAATCTTTAAAACTGCACTTAGGGGCCTATTACGATGGCGGGCGGATGGCCGCCGCCGGTGGCAACCGCCGGCCCGGAGGCAGTCATCCGCCCGCGATCGCAACACTAAAAACCACCGGTCCCATTAGCATGGTGGTGACGACCACAGCGGTGCGATTTTCCGCCCGCCACTTTTCCGCCGGTACCAGTCCGCACGCTTGCCTGGCGGGCGGAGCTAGACCGCTAAAATGGGGCCTGTGCAGGGCCAGGCTCCGCCGGCATGATTATGATGCCGGCGGTAGCCAGCCTTTCCGCGGCGGTGGAACCGCCATGAAGAGGCATGCGGAGAATGTCTCCGGGGGCCCATTGCAGGCCCCCATTGTGTTGTGGGGGGGTGTGGGTGCACTGGGGGGTACCCATGGTACCCCCCTACATGTCCCTGTACCAGGTGGCAGGCACTGTGCAGTGCCTGCCACGCAGTGCAGGGATATGCAGGACATGCGTTTTTGGACATCGCTGGGGTGCTGCTGGCAGCAGCAACCGCCGCAATGTTAGATGCCGGGATCCAAACGCCGCGGTCGGATTTCGACTGTGGAGCATCGTAATACGACCGGCGGTTATGCCGCGGTCCTAGCGGGCGGTGTTTTCCCGCTACCATGGCGGTCGAAGTGATTTTCCGACCGCCATCCTAATGACCCCCTAAGTAAGTAAAACTTTATTTAAAATATAACCATACTACTAGCCTACAACCCTAATTATTTCCGAGACATAATTTACTAATCTTTCATTGTTTACATTTATATCTCCTCTACAGATATCTTACAAAGCCAGCAAAATATTTTCAACATCCTCACCAATAAAAGAACAATCAATGTAAGTATATTATATTTTTTTCCAAGCTACCTAAAAATATTTTTCAAACGTAATTCACTAATATATATTTTATTTTTATCTGTCTCCTCTACAGCCAACTGCAAAAGCATCCAAAATCATTTTGTAAACATGTAAGTATATAATTTTCAATGATTAAATACCCTTAAATACCCACCCAAATATCCCTTTTCCCCTAAAATCCCTATCATCTACAAACAATGTAATCAAATTATTAAAATTTTTGTTTTCTCTTGTCAACAGAAAATACATCAAGAAAATAGAAAATAAAGCTTGAAATCATTTCCTGGACGATTTTATTTACATCAAACTAAACATTGTAAGTATATTCACTGAAATGTAACTGTATTTAATAAATATGTCGTATTTATTATATTAAAAAAAAAAAAATGATTTCCCTAGCATAAGACAAAACAACATGACTGAAGGTGCAGAATTTGTAATGTCACAAAAAAATTAAATGTTATTATGTTATATGGGGTATGTCTATACACAGGAGAAACAAATTGGCCTCAAAGTGTTTTGGAAGTGTAGCAAATACTACTCTAACAAATGCTATGGAAGAGCTACTACTCATGAAACTACTGTTCTTTCTGTAAAAGAACATAATCACCCCCAAACATAACAGAGATTGAGGTTAGAGATGCTCTTGAAAGTATTAAAGAAGCAAGCACTAGTACTGATAAACCCACCACCCAAATACTGAAAGAGCAACTATTAAAAGTACCTCAACATGCATCAGGACAATTACCCTCCATAGATTCTTTAAAAAGAACTATTGCCAGACAAAAAAAGCAACTACAAGTACCATACCTGCCCCTAAAACGTTTGCAGAAGTAGTTATTCCCCCAGAATTAAGCATTACTCACACTAAAGAACCATTTATATTTTTTGATAACAAATGCCCTGATAAAAGAATAATTATGTTTGCTATTGCAAACAATTTAGTTAAATTACAGCAATGTGACACCTGGATGATGGATGGAACTTTCAAAGTCTGTCCAAAACCATTCTACCAGCTGTACACAGTGCATGGATTGTACCAACATTCAAATATTCCATTCATCTATGCCCTATTACCAAATAAGCAGCAAACTACCTACATAGATATACTCACTAAAATAAAACAAGAAAGCAATAATTATTTTCCTTCAAAAATAATTATTGATTTTGAATTAGCCATGATAAATGCTATACTGAAAAATTATCCACACACAGCAATCCAGGGTTGCTATTATCATTTTAACCAGAGTCTCTGGAGACATCCACAAAAATCAACCCTAAGGGGCCGATTCCGATCTCGGCCGGAAGCGCACCTAACAGTATTCGTCCGGAAAAAAACCAAGCCGAACGCGTGTTTCTCGACCGATTCGAACAGTCGTCCGAACGAGCAAGTACGATGCGCATAACAGCACAGATTCCGAGCGAGCCGTACTTACCCATTCCAGCTCCTGTTCCCCGCCCGAGCCGAATCCGTAAACGCAGAATCGAGTCGCACGGAAGCAAATATACAGCACCTTCCGGCCAGACTAGTACGATGCGCCTTCCGTACGCGCCGAACCCTTCGCTACGTCCGGCACGTCAGAGCATCTGGGAGAGCTGTACATAAGCTCCGATTCGCGCCACAAGACGATCCACGGCGACGAGATGAACAAGCCAGCGACGAGTACGAGTCGAAGCCACGAGAAACCCGAACGAGATGAACCAACCATGAATCCCATCGCGCAGGTCCTACCAATACTCTACATCTATTACCGGGACCGGTACGGACGCGTACGGCGCAGACGGTAAGTCAAACACCCACAACACAAACAAACGACACGTACCCGAAATATATCACACGCACATAGGGATGCAGAAATGAACTACACTAGCAACAGCAGAACCATAGGGGCGGGATGGCTATCACCAATGCCACACACACCCATAGGGGCATGGATGCCTACCACTACCACCACCCCTACTCAGGGGGCCTGGATGCCTGCCACTAACACCACCCCTACTCAGGGGGCCTGGATGCCTGTCACTACTACCATCCACACCCATAGGGGGATGGATGCCTACCACTACCACCACCCCTACTCAGGGGGCCTGGATGCCTGCCACTAACACCACCCCTACTCAGGGGGCCTGGATGCCTGTCACTACTACCATCCCCACTCATGGGGGATGGATGCCTACCACTAACACCACCCCTACTCATGGGGGGCTGGATGCCTGCCACTAACACCACCCCTACTCAGGGGGCTGGATGCCTGCCACTACCACCACCCCTACTCAGGGGGCCTGGATGCCTGTCACTACTACCATCCACACCCATAGGGGGATGGATGCCTACCACTACCACCACCCCTACTCAGGGGGCCTGGATGCCTGCCACTAACACCACCCCTACTCAGGGGGCCTGGATGCCTGTCACTACTACCATCCACACCCATAGGGGGATGGATGCCTACCACTACCACCACCCATACTCAGGGGGGCCTGGATGCCTGCCACTAACACCACCCCTACTCATGGGGGGCTGGATGCCTGCCACTAACACCACCCCTACTCAGGGAGGGCTGGATGCCTGCCACTACCACCACCCCTACTCAGGGGGGCCTGGATGCCTGTCACTACTACCATCCACACCCATAGGGGGATGGATGCCTACCACTACCACCACCCCTACTCAGGGGGGCCTGGATTCCTGTCACTACTACCATCCCCACCCATAGGGGGATGGATGCCCACCACTAACACCACCCCTACTCATGGGTGCTGGATGCCTACCACCCACAACACCCCTACTCATAGGACGGGTAATGCATGACACAACCAGCATACTCCAACATAAGGAATGTCTGAAAAATACATCCCCCGACACCATGACAAGCGTGTGTAGTCTGTGTCAAATGCCTACAACACTGAACATGACATTGAACATACAATGTGACCCCCTATCACATGTGTCACACATAAATGTGTGTGGCCTCCACAATGCAAGCAGACCATGACCACTGTGGCAATGGGGTCTAACACCCCATCACCACAGTGACCAAAATATAAGTGT
Source organism: Calotriton arnoldi (assembly GCA_963921515.1). Taxonomy (NCBI): domain Eukaryota; kingdom Metazoa; phylum Chordata; class Amphibia; order Caudata; family Salamandridae; genus Calotriton; species Calotriton arnoldi. Next base: position 720,575 of record CAWUFW010006241.1, on the reverse strand, counting down.
GGGGTCCATAGCTGAAGCACATTTTGAACATTGTGGCAATGGGGTCTAAACCCCATCATCACAGTGACCAAAATGTAAGTGTGGGGTCCATAGCTGAAGCACATTTTGAACATTGTGGCAATGGGGTCTAAACCCCATCATCACAGTGACCAAAATGTAAGTGTGGGGTCCATAGCTGAAGCACATTTTGAACATTGTGGCAATGGGGTCTAAACCCCATCATCACAGTGACCAAAATGTAAGTGTGGGGTACATAGCTGAAGCACATTTTGAACATTGTGGCAATGGGGTCTAAACCCCCATCATCACAGTGAGCAAAATGTAAGTGTTGTCATGTGAAAAGCTGCAACTGCCAAACAGCATGGATGATTGCTGGTCACAGAACAACAAACACATCTGTGGCATAGTAGTGCTTGTGTCCCATAGCAACATAGCTTGGGTGAGGCAAACAGTGCAGTGCAAATAAGACATACCTTTGGCCATGTGCAGACAAACATCACCCATGGGGGCTGACATTGTCAACATTTATCAATTACACAATGACAGAAGTGACCATCATAATGCAGACCCACATATCTGCACCAATGGACACACAAATGTAGATATCCTGTGGAGACTGTAGATGTGAGGTGAACAAATACCATACCATGGCAGCAATGGGACATACAAACCATGATCATTGTGCTGACTGATGACCTAGGAGTCCCAGGGACAGCAGGGGAAAGCCACCAAACAACATACAGCCAATGGCACACTAAAGATATGCCAATGCAGTGGTGCAGATGCACAAACACAAACAGGCAGCCTCACACTGCATATCAAACACAACAGGTGATGGGGGGGGGGGGGGTGCCAGTGTCCCCAGGCAACCACACAACACATGAGGAGGCCTGAATCCCAATCACACAGATGTGTATACAGTGCCACACAAAAGTAACTCATGGATCGGATTGCCCTATGTGGGCAATCAGGCATTGTTAGATGAGAGGGAGCCCAAATTACACATGTCACACGAGCCTGTAGGAACAGCAACTAACACAGCAAGAGACAGACCCACCACTGCACTACCCCCAGGGACCCCACATTGTGGTGACCCTGGCCTGCATGATAATCCCACTGTGATGACAAAGGTAGATGTCGTTCACACTGTGAACCACAGTCATGTGTCCTGAGCAACAAACTACCATCACACCTACACAAGCACAAATCAATCAGCACGGCCTGTCAGCCAAGGCCAACATGGAGGTAGGGGTCTAGCCATGCAACAACTCTCATTTGCACACACTCAACACCACACACCTTGATCTCCACCACTGTGCAGCAGTGAAGCTCACATGGACTGGTGACATTGCACATGCACCCATGACAATCCCAGGGGGGGTGGTGGGAACTAAGGTGCAGAAACCCATCACACATGGCCAGTCAACAAGACTCGTGAATGTCTGACACACTGCACAGTACGCTGTATATGGGCATGACGTCAAATCCACACAAACCAATGGGATCCCGGACACAGTCACACACCAATGAAGAAGCCAAGGTCACCCACAAAGGACACACATAGACAACTTCCAACATTGCAGCTCTGACCCTGAGGAGTGGCAGCAGTCACACACACAACGTGTCACAATCACTGAAAGCTAACACAAACTGTAAATTACATGACTTGTGTAACCAACAAGTGCCAAGGGGAATCCTGACTGTGTCTCATCTGCGTTTGCCCACAAACTCAGCCCTGACAGCAAACACACCTATGGATGACACCCTGATGACCAGTAATGTGCCATGCACCCACATCACAGAGAAGCCAGGGCGAAGATTTGGGGGGAACATAGGTCAACTCAGCAAGCATCACAGACAGGAACATCACTAGGGATCCCAGCCTGCGTAGCAAAATGGAAGTGAACACACACAGACATGCTCACACAACACACACCTTGGGCTCAGGCAATGTCACGGAATCACACACTGCCATGAGGGGACTCCACTCCTGTGTAAGGAAAGCTGTGCCATACGTTGTCTCTGCAGGGCTCTACCATGTCAGCAGAACACTTGGTCACTCAGTCAACAATTAGCACAAAATGAAGGCTCGCGTCACATCAGCCTGGTCATGGGAGTGTTACCGAAATCATCTGCACAGATCCAACACACATGTATAGCAAGTTGCACTGATAACACAGATGAGTCCTTCCCCATTGATGCCCAAACTTGCATGTCCAGTGGAGATGCTCACACGGTCAGGGAAATAGACAAATTGAACAATGGCAAGCACAACAGATGTGCAGGGGTGTAAGCCACAGATGTGATATTGCAAATAAAAGGAGGAAATTCCATTGGCAAATATTGAAAACATGACACCCTCATATTGCTGCAAAGGATGACATGGCTACACACCAGGATAGGACACATTCCCCCTGGACCACATGGGGTCCTGCACAGTAACACTTCATTTACCTGATATCAAAAATCACCATCACTGCAGCAAGGGCATGGTTAGCATCATCAACATCATGTACATCTGAAGCAAAACCACTAGAGAACTGAAAGTAGCTTTATTCAGCATATGTGTGTGTAAAATAGAAAGTCCAGAAAAAACACAAAGGCCAATGGCCAGTCCATCACTAAAGTCCAAACAGGGTGACAGTGGCAGATGACACCCTTTGCTTGCCTGCATTGCTACGGACCAGGGACATTCCCCTCGGAGGGGCATACGGGAGGGCAGGCCAGGCACCGCAGGGACAGGATCAGGGCTCACCAGAAGGAGGCAGGGAAGGGGTGGCTGGTGCTGGAGAGTCACTGACAACTGCAGTGGAGGTGTCTGACATGGTGTGTGCCGGCACAACTGGGGGGCATGAGTCAGATGGTGTGGGTGCCGGCACAACTGTAGTGGGCTGGCCAGATGGAGTGGACAGGTTCCCCACTGCAGTGCCCAAGTCAGACAGGGTAATAGTGGACTCCACTGCAGTGCCTATCTCCAGGGGAGTAGAATGGGGTACAGGTAAGGTGGGCAGGACAGAAGGGGAGGACATGGTCTCCACACCAGTGGCACAAACATGTGCAGCAGGGGGTGTGGGCCTGGAAGAGCAAGTGGTAGGTGGAGAAGGCCGGATCATTTTGGGGATGGTGTATCTGTGTATGGGAGAACCTGGGGCAGGGTGTGGTGTGGGAACCTGTGTTGTGGGGGCCTGAGGGATGGAGGAAGGAGACTGTGTGGTTGAGCTGTAGGGCGGTGGCGGGGTCTTGCTCTTCCGGGCCCGAGGGGACTTGCGGGTGGGGGCCTCAGTGTGTCTGTGCCTGGGGGAGGGTGGCCGGGGTGAGGGGCACTCCCCTCTGTGTGGGTGGACTTCCTCTTCCCCTGTATGCTGGATCAGCTGGATCGGAGGGGAAGAGGCCGAGGTCACAGAGGAAGAGCTGCTTTTTAGGTGGGGTTGCAGGTGAGGCAAGGGAAGGGGTCTTGGAGGGAGAGGATTTGGAGGACTGCGGAGTGACTGGGGATGCCTGTGTGTGTGTCTGTTCCCCATCCCCTGTGGTTGTGGTATCAGTCCCCTGAGGATGCTTGCGTGCATGTTTTGACTTTGTTTTGGGTGTTTCTGTGCTGCTCGTGTCTGTGTGTTTGGGTGATTGTGCAGGTGTGCATGTGCTTGGGACAGGTAGGGTGCCAGGAAGTGTGGATGGGGCAGAGGTAGGAGGGGTGAGGGACTGTTGGAGGTGGGACACTGCTGCCGTCAGGGAGGAGTCCATGGACTTATTGCTCATTTGTAGGGCAGACATGCCCGATGAGATGCCCTCCATGAACGACACCAGCTGTGTCGACAGAGTGGTGTGTGCATGGAGGACACTCAGCATTGCTGTCTGCCCTACATGGAGCTGGCGAAGTAAGTACACAGACTCCTCACTCAGGGCAGCAGGGGACACAGGGGTAGGGGGTGCGGTGCCTGGCATGAAGGAGACACACTCCCGAACACGGGAGCCTCCACGGACCTCTGGAATGGGAGCCAATGGGAGGGCGGTGGTGGTGGTGGTGGTGGTGGTGGTGGTGGCGGGGCCAGCCACACTAGCTGGGGTGTGGTGGCTGCTGACACCCGCCTCCACAAGGGAGTCATCCTCCGAGCTGCTGCGGCCCTCAGCTGAGGTGGATTGTGCTGAGGACTCCTCGGTGTGGCTCCCCTCGCCCTCCGTGCCACTGGGTCCCTCTGACCACTCATCGGCTGCTGACCCAGTCTGGCTCTGCAGCTCCTCCTGGTCCGTGGAGCTGTCCCCTCCTGTGGCCGTGGATGTATCTGCAAACAATTAGGGAAACAGACAAACATCAGTCACCTGCACTGACCGCACACACCACAGTAAGTACAGCACATTACAGAGCAGGCCCTGGCATCCTTAGTTGAATATTGCCAAAAGTGCTCACACAGATTAGGAGAAGCCAATTGTCAGTCTGATGGTCAACCATGGCACTCACACCCCTCCTGGCCTTGCAGCCATCTGTCTGGTGCCTGTCGGATGGTAATACCCCAGTGTGGACACATGCACCACCTACACAGTTGTTGGACATTGCAGGGAACACGGTGAAGTATGTGAACATGCACACATCACATCTCTTGCCACTGAGTCAGTACAGGTGTCCGGATAAAGGGATGGCCAGAGTCTAATTTGAAATGCATGTGATGCATACCAGCACCAGACACCATGATGCACCCATGTCCGGATAGTAAATGCCACAATGGGGTGCATGTTGCACATGTCACTCCCCTGCAGGATCACTCTTAGGAAGTTTAATGCCATGGCACAGGCATGCCTGCAACGTCATACATCACTGTCTCCAGTCACATGGGCAGGGCTGCCAGCCAACAACAGTCTGCACTGTGTCACAATCCTAGGTCATGGGGAATGCAAGTTCGGTAACTGACAAGTGCACATGTCCATCCCCACAAACCACATCATCTGAACTCTTATTTGTCCACGTCATACCAATTGGACATATGGGAGACATGACACACAACTCTCTGAACCTGAGCACCTCACAGTCTGCTGTGAATGAAAAACAGATGCCTGAACTTCACAGTCGCATACACCAGTCTGCACAGTCAAGTGATCAAACACCTATATGTCACCCAAGTATCGTCTCTCATGGTCACATCTCAGATGGCATGCTGAGCCCTAACCGATAAACACCCCAGTAGTGCTGACAACGAAGCCACAGCACAATGACACAGAGGCAGACACCTGAGGGAACATTTCACAGAGCACAATGTGTCAGCTGATTCACGGGAGTGGGAGTACAGAGTGTATTTTATGCCCTGGAGTAGGCATGACTGTCCTGCTCCACGTGAAAGAGGGATGAGCCCTGGACAGTAGGCAGGTGGCTAAGCATGTGTGACACACTTGATATACATACTCCTGAGGCCCAAACATTGTTCCCACCCGCAGCATGGGGGTGTGCCAAATACCCCAGGCACATGTGGTGAGTCAGATCAGCAATTGGACCACATATCAAAGTTACACGCAGATTACATGTCAGAACTCAGGCATTGTGTAAGCAATTGACCCACCCATGAAGCCCACCACAAAGTTACGGGAACAAATGCTGTCCCCCACCTTGAGCTAAGCAAAATGCAAGGACACAGTACCCAAGTGACACAATTTCCTGACTGTAAGGGCCACACCTGGGTATCAGATGAGGAGTGGGCATGTCACAATTGAGGGACATGTGTCCTGGACCACATGACTGATGTACTGTGGAAGTTTAACCAGGCCAGAGGAGGGCACATAGCATGTCAGACAAAGTTCACAGTGCAGTCATGGACTCACCCCCTCCTTGCTGCTGTCTGGCCTTCAGCTGCCCATCCAGGTCAGGGAAAACCACCGCCAGGATCCTGAGCATGTGGGGGGTCAGGGTCCGGTGTCCGCCCCTCCTGCGAGGAGGCGACAGCTTCAGCTGGACCCTTGCGATCCTCCGGGTCCAGCCCCGAAGGTCCTGCCACCTCTTCTGGCAGTTGCGGATCCGGCGCTTGTAGTCCCCCACGGATCTTACTGCCCGGGCGATGGTCAGCCAGATTTCCTGCTTCTGGTGGGCATCAACCTGTGAGGATGACAAAGTGAAAAGGCCATTACTACACATGCAATATATCTGTGCATCACACAGTTGGATATACATGTCTCAATCACAGGGGCATATGATGTACACAGGCAGTGCAACGATGGCTATGAACAGTTTGCCAGCAGTTACTACATGGTATCATTGTCTGGGAAGTAAAACCTTGTTGGAATGCACTGTTACTGCACTATACCTGTTCAGTGCATGTAACTACACACTTAGGGGGGTGAGAACTACTCAGTGAGCATGCTAGCCAGTGGTGTGCACACTGTAAGTCTTGCTCGTCAGACAACATGCACATTTAGTAAGGCAGTGGACAGCACACTCACCTGCTCCCCTGGTTTCCCATACAGCTTGCTGTACTGTGGAAGGAGGCTGTCCAGCAGGGCCTGGTTTTCCTCAGTGGTGAAGGCTGGGGCTCTCTCCACAGTACGTGCCATTGCAGTAGCCAGAGGATGCAGAGACAGCAGCAGTGTTGGTGGCAGATGTCGTCCTGGAGCATGTAGTGCAGGCAAGTGAGCTCTCAGGGGAACAGCCAGCATTATATGTGTGCTGCAGAGGCAGATACTGTCTCATGTGTTCAAAGTGATAGGTCCAAGTCGTTTGCATCTTCTGATTCTGGCCAATCCATGGAATTGCACCACTTATACACGCCCACAGCATCCTTCAAAAGTTCAACTTCATGACACCCATGGATTTGCAACATTGTTGTGGCTGGCCAACTGAATTCACTGCATCAGACTCGTTAAAGCTTCGAAAACGCGTCCGTTGCCATGCCAGGCCCTAGCCAGTGCGTGCGCACTGATCGGTCCATTGCTGTACAACGCGTACCCGCTCACATCATATGCAATGGCCAATGCGTGTGCACCGATCGGTCCATTGCTGTACAACGCGTACCCGCTCACATCATATGCAATGGCCAGTGCGTGCGCACCGATCGGTCCATTGCTGTACAACGCGTACCCGCTCACATCATATGCAATGGCCAGTGCGTGCGCACCGATCGGTCCATTGCTGTACTACGCGTACCCGCTCACATCATATGCAATGGCCAGTGCGTGCGCACCGATCGGTCCATTGCTGTACAACGCGTACCCGCTCACATCATATGCAATGGCCAGTGCGTGCGCACCGATCGGTCCATTGCTGTACAACGCGTACCCGCTCACATCATATGCAATGGCCAGTGCGTGCGCACCGATCGGTCCATTGCTGTACAACGCGTACCCGCTCACATCATATGCAATGGCCAGTGCGTGCGCACCGATCGGTCCATTGCTGTACAACGCGTACTCGCTCACATCATTTGCAATGGCCAATGCGTGCGCACCGATCGGTCCATTGCTGTACAACGCGTACCCGCTCACATCATATGCAATGGCCAGTGCGTGCGCACCGATCGGTCCATTGCTGTACAACGCGTACCCGCTCACATCATATGCAATGGCCAGTGCGTGCGCACCGATCGGTCCATTGATGTACAACGCGTACCCGCTCACATCATATGCAATGGCCAGTGCGTGCGCACCGGTCGGTCCATTGCTGTACAACGCGTACCCGCTCACATCATATGCAATGGCCAGTGCGTGCGCACCGATCGGTCCATTGCTGTACAACGCGTACCCGCTCACATCATATGCAATGGCCAATGCGTGTGCACCGATCGGTCCATTGCTGTACAACGCGCACCCGCTCACATCATATGCAATGGCCAGTGCGTGCGCACCGATCGGTCCATTGCTGTACAACGCGTACTCGCCACATCATATGCAATGGCCAGTGCGTGCGCACCGATCGGTCCATTGCTGTACAACGCGTTCCGCTCACATCATATGCAATGGCCAGTGCGTGCGCACCGATCGGTCCATTGCTGTACAACGCGTACCCGCTCACATCATATGCAATGGCCAGTGCGTGCGCACCGATCGGTCCATTGCTGTACAACGCGTACCCGCTCACATCATATGCAATGGCCAGTGCGTGCGCACCGATCGGTCCATTGCTGTACAACACGTACCCGCTCACATCATATGCAATGGCCAGTGCGTGCGCACCGATCGGTCCATTGCTGTACAACGCGTACTCGCTCACATCATTTGCAATGGCCAATGCGTGCGCACCGATCGGTCCATTGCTGTACAACGCGTACCCGCTCACATCATATGCAATGGCCAGTGCGTGCGCACCGATCGGTCCATTGCTGTACAACGCGTACTCGCTCACATCATAAGCAATGGCCAGTGCGTGCGCACCGATCGGTCCATTGATGTACAACGCGTACCCGCTCACATCATATGCAATGGCCAGTGCGTGCGCACTCGATCGGTCCATTGCTGTACAACGCGTGCCTCGCTCACATCATATGCAATGGCCAGTGCGTGCGCACCGATCGGTCCATTGCTGTACAACGCGTACCCGCCACATCATATGCAATGGCCAATGCGTGTGCACCGATCGGTCCATTGCTGTACAACGCGTACCCGCTCACATCATATGCAATGGCCAGTGCGTGCGCACCGATCGGTCCATTGCTGTACAACACGTACCCGCTCACATCATATGCAATGGCCAGTGCGTGCGCACCGATCGGTCCATTGCTGTACAACGCGTACCGGCTCACATCATATGCAATGGCCAGTGCGTGCGCACCGATCGGTCCATTGCTGTACAACGCGTACCCGCTCACATCATATGCAATGGTCAGTGCGTGCGCACCGATCGGTCCATTGCTGTACAACGCGTACCCGCTCACATCATATGCAATGGCCAGTGCGTGCGCACCCGATCGGTCCATTGCTGTACAACGCGCACCCGGCTCACATCATATGCAATGGCCAGTGCGTGCGCACCGATCGGTCCATTGCTGTACAACGCGTACCCGCTCACATCATATGCAATGGCCAGTGCGTGCGCACCGATCGGTCCATTGATGTACAACGCTGCACTGCTACATCATATGCAATGGCCAGTGCGTGCGCACCGATCGGTCCATTGCTGTACAACGCGTACCCGCTCACATCATATGCAATGGCCAATGCGTGCGCACCGAGTCGGTCCATTGCTGTACAACGCGTACCCGCTCACATCATTTGCAATGGCCAATGGGTGCGCACCGATCGGTCCATTGCTGTACAACGCGTACCCGCTCACATCGTATGCAATGGCCAGTGCGTGCGCACCGATCGGTCCATTGCTGTACAACGCGTACCGGCTCACATCATATGCAATGGCCAGTGCGTGCGCACTCGATCGGTCCATTGCTGTACAACGCAGCACCCGCTCACATCATATGCAATGGCCAATGCGTGCGCACCGATCGGTCCATTGCTGTACAACACGTACCCGCTCACATCATATGCAATGGCCAGTGCGTGCGCACCGATCGGTCCATTGCTGTACAACGTGTACCCGCTCACATCATATGCAATGGCCAATGCGTGCGCACGCATCGGTCCATTGCTGTACAACGCGTACCCGCTCACATCATATGCAATAGCCAATGCGTGCGCACGCATCGGTCCATTGCTGTACAACGCGTCCCTGTACAAGTCACTCGCATATGTCACCATGCTTGTCACTGGTGAACGTATGCCAGCCACATTTACTTGCCAGGGACTCAGGGGCACACCTACAACACCACAGCCTGTCCACACTGTATCCTAAGGCATATAAGGCTGCATTACCTTTTCTGTGTATGGGGGTCAACATGTGGTTTTTTGGGAGGCACTTGGGGGCAGCCACTCCCAGGCTGTGCATGTGTTCATGGGGACAGAATCCTTTGTGTGTTGTGCACATGACCACTGTGGTGTGCAACTGTTCATTTCAGTGTATGTGGCATGGTCACATTTCCAGGTTGTGTATGTGTATGTCATGTCACATACCCCCTGAGTCCCATGTGGGAAGGTATGTACGTCACAGGGTGACCCATTGCCACAATAGTGATGGCCATCCACAGTCTGTGTGCATGTTGTGTTTACAATGTCTCTGATTCCATGTGCACAATGGGAGACAGTCTCCACATCCACGTTGTTTGTGCATGGACTTTGATGTTGTGCGTGTGTGTGTGTCACAGACGTCCATGTCTGTCCTGTAGAGGCAACAGGGACCACTACCTGTGGGGGTCATGGTTGTTTTGCTGTGGTGTATTCATGATACGCCATGTCATGCCAGTGTCCATGTGGCAATACACGGTCCCTGGGAATCTACCTGTCAATGAGCTGTGATGCCTGGGGCACATCTGTCCTCACATGTCACTGTGGTGTGTGTTTGGAACGTGACAGCAGTACATGTGTACTGTGACACAGCCTAATGAGATCCCATAGCACAACCGGGAACTTGTTGTCAACACATGTTGAACTGTGATGTTAGACGTTGGCCATGTAGGTGCCATACATGTCCTCACAGAACGGCACACACATCAGGTACTTGTGTCTCGTAATGATGTATCATGTGATATTGTGTATGGTCTATGCCACATATGTGGGGTGACTGACAATCTTTCTTTCTTCACCTATGCACTGCAGGGCACCAGCTGTCCATAGACCATTCCCTGACCTTGCAACAATGGTGGAACGTGACTGCATCCGACTGTACTGCTTCAACAGGCCGCTGATTGAGGAATTGGCGGTGCAGTTGGCCCCACATTTGGAACCTGGCCGGCCATACCCTACAGCGCTGACCCCCAAGGTGAAGGTGATGGCAGCCCTACACTTCTTTGCCACCGGTACCTTTCAACACACTGTGGCGTCTGCTGGTGGGATGTCACAGATCATGTTCAGCCGTGTGCTACGCGATGTTTTGGAGGCAATGTTGAGATGCCTCAACCAGTACATCTATTTCCCTAAACGTCAACAACTCACTGACGTCAAGAGTGACTTCTATGCCCTGGGGAGGATGCCGCATGTCATTGGCTCCATTGATGGGACACATGTGGCTTTGGTACCACCACAGGCACATGAGCAGGCATACAGGAACAGGAAACATTACCATTCGGTCAATGCTCTGGTGGTATGTCTTGCAGATATGAGCATCTCACACGTGTGTGCCCATTTCCCTGGTTCTGCACACGATGCCTACGTGATGAGGAGTAGTCGCATCCCGAGGATGATGTCACAGATGCGGAACCAGCGTGCCTGGCTTGTCGGTGTGTACTGACTTTGTACCATTGTGTGTGTTCTGTAATGTTGTATTCCACCCTCTTTTCCAACTCAGCTAATGTGCAATTGTCTGTCTGTAGGTGACTCCGGATACCCCAACATGCCGTGGTTGCTGACACCCCTCAGGAACCCTGTGACACCAGCCCAGATGCGCTACAATGAGGCACATGGTCGGACCAGGAGAGTGATCGAGCGGACATTTGGTCTCCTGAAGAGCCGCTTCCGCTGCCTGGACAAGACAGGAGGGGCCCTCCCATATGCCCCAGCAAAGGTGTGCAAGATTGTCATCGTCTGCTGCATGCTACACAACCTGGCAGTGCAGAAGGAGTTGCCTCTCATCCTGGATGACGATGACCAACATCCGCCACCTGTGGAGGATCCTGGCCTGGGCCACGATGCCAGTGATGGTGATGATGATGAGGGTGATGTCCGCACACAGCTCATCAACAACTTCTTTAGCTGAAAGTGAGTATCCAGAGAGCGTTGTCATGTCAATGATGTGAGTTTGCATGATATGTGTGGGTGGTGCTCTGTTGCTGTTTGAGTGTGGCCATGTGCTACTTGACTGGATGCGTGCAGCGATGTGTCCTTACAGGTAGTCTGTACTCCTCAACAGTGTTGACATGCTAACTTGGTTTTGTGTAGGTATCTTGTGACATGTATTGGGCATGAGTATTGCAGTTCTGTCCTGTTCTTCAGTGCTTTTGACTGTGTGTCATGTCTGTCCTTCACAGGGTGCTTACAGAGTTGTTTGGTCAACTTGGATCCCCCGACACCATGATTCAGCTTTCAGGATGGCAGCAGTTGTTTCCCTACAGGTGATGTGCCACACACCCCTGGACTTTATTTCTTCTACACTTTTGGACTGTGTGGCCACTGCCACGTGGGATTACCTAGCAGTTGTAGTTGAAACAACATGTTGCAAATGTGTAATAAACCTGTGCTTTACTTTGGGATGTGCGTTGTCTGTGGTCACACATCTGACTGACATTTGCTTACTGCACCTGTGGGCTAGTTAACACAGACTCTGAACAGGTGTGGTGTCTGTGCATTCCACTGTATTTCCTGGCAACATCAGTGTAGGCGATGAGTCCGATGGCCCTGGTGTGTATGTGTTGTGTAGCCCTAGTGGTGTGTCTCCCTCATATGTGTCACATCGCCATGATTCACATGACGGTGTTGAACTTGCTGTGGCAGTTAGCATGCACAGTGTCATTTAGCAGATCATCATCTCCATGACGAAAACAACGTTGGAATCACAACAGAGGCAAGTATGGTGTATTAGTGAGTTTATTACATACATGTGTGAGGATAGTGCACAGGATGGTGGGTGCTGTACATTGGGATTGGAATCCAAAGTTCCCAGATGAGTTGGAAGTGTTGGTAGCAGAAATGTCCTGAGTAAAGTCCACATTCATCTGATACATTAGTCCAACTTAAACTCCCCATGTCATGTGGGAGAGTTGTGTTGCATTCGACAGGGTGAACAGTTTGCACACAAAGGAGAATTTCCAGTACAGGTGTTGGGTTCCTGGGGGATGTACATGGCCATCGGCCTCTCAGTTGTCCTTCCTTGGACGACCCCTCTTCTTTCTGGGGGGACCCTCACGTGCAGGCCGCTGCGGTGCAGAGGACTCTCCACCAGAGTCATCCTCCCTCCCTGTGGCAGTTGCAGTTGTTGCGGCACCAGATGTTGTGGGCACACAGGGAGGTGTGGCCATGTTGGTGCTAATCTGGCGGAGGCATGTCAATATGTCCCTCTGCACCGCTGTCAGTTCTTCCAATGTGTCCCACTTGGACTCCATGCCAGACATGTGTGTCTCCACACGGGACATGTGTGTCTCCACACGGGACATGTGGGAGTCCAAGCGGGCATGATGGGCAGCCTGCTGCTGTTGAATGTCCTTGAGGATCCCCACTACCTGGCTGACCTCTCCGGTGCTATTCTGGTACGCCTCAGCAATGCGTGCCAGTTGTGGGTCATCATGCAGTCCAGACCCCTCTGCAAACAGCGACCTCTGCCTACCACCCCTACCACCACCCCTGGACACACGTGCGGGAGCTGCTGTGGCACGCACATGTGACCCTCGGCCCCCTTGGGGGTTGGTACTGGGGTTGTTGTCCGTTGCTCCACGGTGGGCTGTGGTCCCTGTGCTGTTGTCATTGAGTGTCCTTGGTCTGTCTGTGTCGGCGGGGGTGGTGTGTGTGTTGGCAGATGTTGGAGGAATGGGTGCAGGGGGTGCAGATGGTGGTCCTGCTGGTGCTGCATGATGACTCCCGCCGGAGGTGCCAGGTTGGTCTTCGCCATCCGATGAGGGCAGAGGCTGTTCCACACCAGAGAGCTCAGGGTCCCCCGGAGCCTGGGACAGGGACTCCTCCTCATCTGCTGCTGTGTCCCCATCATCACCTGTTTTTGGAAGAGACACACAATGTATGTTATGTTTCTGCAGGCATCACTGGTTCAAACACATGACAGTTGTGACTGTACCTCTGGATGCGGCCCTGTACATTGCATTGTCCTAAGTTGTCACAGTCAGAGGTTGATATTGGTGTGGCTCATTGTCCTGCCAACCTGATGCATTTCTATGTGGATGTTGAGGTGTGTGCATGCCCAGCATTGGTGGTATTTGGTTGACATCCGGACCTCCTTCTCCCCCCAGCCCAATTGTCACACCATGAAGCATGCCACACTTGCAGTGGGTGCAGGTTGACTCTCAGGATGTCAGTCAGTGGTGTCCTGCTGTTGGTTGTTGCACAGTTCCCAGCAGGGCCTTGTGCTCCCCACAGCAGTACCCAGTGTCAGACATCTTTGAAGTGGCTTTTCACTCCCTGTGAGGTGTGCATGCTTCAGTGTGAGCTTGCCGGGCCATGTGGGTGGGGGATGTTGAGCTGTGACTACCACTCCCATCATGCTATTGCCTACACCCCCTTCCCAGCATGCCCATACTTCCTTCCTTTTGAGTGGACTTCACTGTGTGTGAGTGTCACAGCAATGGCAAGATGGCTGACAGTGTGATCCTGTTGTTTGTTGGTGCACAGTTCCCAGCAGGGCCTTGTGCTCCCCACAGCAGTACCCAGTGTCAGACATCTTTGAAGTGGCTTTTCACTCCCTGTGAGGTGTGCATGCTTCAGTGTGAGCTTGCCGGGCCATGTGGGTGGGGGATGTTGAGCTGTGTCTACCACTCCCATCATGCTATTGCCTACACCCCCCTTCCCAGCATGCCCATACTTCCTTCCTTTTGACTCTGCTTCCCTGTGGGGTAGTGTGCCTGTGCTGACAGGATGGCTGACAGTGTTGTCCTGGCGTTTGTTTGGCTACAAGTCCCAAGAGTGTCCCTGTGCTTCACACAGCATAACCCAGGTTGGTGGTTCTTTGTGGGATCTTCAATTAGAGTGTGAGGCATTGCATTCTCCCAGGTGGGTTATGTGGAGTTTGTGTTAAGGGGGGGTGTGAGGAGAGCTGCTTGTAACTATGGTCAGAGCTGTCAGTCCTCCTTCCCACCCAGCCAGATATCCCACCATGGAACGTGCTTCCTGTGCAGGGAGTGCAAGTTGGCTTTCAGGATGTCAGTCAGTGGTGTCCTGCTGTTGGTTGTTGCACAGTTCCCAGCAGGGCCTTGTGCTCCCCACAGCAGTACCCAGTGTCAGACATCTTTGAAGTGGCTTTTCACTCCCTGTGAGGCGTGCATGCTTCAGTGTGAGCTTGCTGGGGCATGTGGGTGGGGGATGTTGAGCTGTGACTACCACTCCCATCATGCTATTGCCTACACCCCCCTTCCCAGCATGCCCATACTTCCTTCCTTTTGAGTGGACTTCACTGTGTGTGGGTGTGACAGCAATGGCAAGATGGCTGACGGTGTGGTCCTGTTGTTTTTTGGTGCACAGTTCCCAGCAGGGCCTTGTGCTCCCCACAGCAGTACCCAGTGTCAGCCATCTTGTCAGTTGTTTTCCACTCCCTGTGATGTGAGCATGGTTCAGAGTGGTGTTGATGGGCCAATTGTGAGGGTGACCAATATCTGTGACTACAACTCCCATCATGCTATTGCCTACACTGACTTCACCAGCATACACAGAATTCCTTCCTTTCAGTGAGCTTCCCTGTGAGGTGGTGTTCTAGTGGTGGCAAACTATCTGACTGTGTTTGTTGGTTAGATTTGTGCCACTGCCTTGCTGTATTTGTTGTTAGGTTTGTACATGTCATGACACAGTTACATATCACTATGAGATGGCATGTATTGTGTTTATCTGAATGACAGACACATCTTGGGGTGATTATCTTTTGGTTGCTGTGGATTTGCTAAGGGTGTATGGTTTGACTATCCCCTTGACAGTGATGTGTGTGTATTGTCACACCATATTGTGTATATTTGTTGTGTACTCACCAGGCTCTGGGATGTTTGTTAGTCCATATACGCTCACTGGTGGTAGGATGGCCCGCACCTTCTCCTCCCAGGGCCTGAGGTATAGTGGTTTGGCAGGAGGGCCACTGCCGGTGCGCTGACTCAAGATGTAATCCTTCTTCAGTAGGTCCTTGACCCTCCTGCGCACATCATACCACCTGTTCTGGATGTCTTCCTTTGTGCGCAAACATGGTGATTGTGCGTTCACCCTGTCGACGATCCTCTCCCACATCTTGGTTTTCTGCGACATGGGGGTCTGTTGGACCAATGTACCAAACAAGTGTGGCTCTACCCTGAGGATCTCATCTACCAGGACTTCCAATTCACTGTCTAGGAACTTTGGATTCTTCTTTGGGGGCATGGTGATGGGTGGTGGTGGTGATTGATGTGTGTGTGTGTGTGCAAGTGAGGGTGTGTGAGTGTAGGTTTTGCTGGGTGTATGTGAGGGTGCTATTTGTTGAGGTGCTAATGGTGTGTGGCTTGTGTGATGGATGAGCTGTGAGTGAGTCTGCGGTTGCTGTCTGATGGTGTTCTGTGCTGGCAGGTCAGTTGAATTTGCAAAGGATCATGGTAGGGATTTGTGGCCTTTATATGGGTGGAGTTGTGGGTGTGTCTTTGTTCCATGTTTTTTTTCCCAGTATTTATTGACTTTGTCATTGCTTGTTTGGGCCTTTTTTTTGTATATTTCCTTTGTATTTTTTGTGCATGTAGGAGACGTTCTTCTGACCGAGTAGGACGCTGCAGTTGTCTCGTGCGAGCTTCTCTGAGTCGTTCACGCTGTGTTTCTGCTAGGTATCATGTGCGTCGTACGCGTCGGACGCGGAGTATTGGGTTGCTTCGGCTGGGTTTTGTATGCGTGTCAGTCGTACGGCTTGAGCTCCGTGCGACTTGGTCTGGTTTGCCACGCATTGCATCGTACTGCGCGGGTCAGAGTTCGCGGGTACATTTCAGTCGGGTTCATTCCTGGTGTGTGTCGGTTGGTTCGATTCGTGTGGTTTCCCGGCCGGATAGCTGGTTTCCGTGCGGTTCGGTCGTTCGGCTTGTGTTCTGTACGAGTCGGTCGTGATTCACATGCGTTTCATCGTACTACGCAGGTCGGGCAGCGCCGGTACGTGTCGATCGGACTATATTCCCGTACCGAGTTGGTCGGTATGTTTTCCGGCCCGAATCGGAATCGACCCCTAAGTGTACAATATGCTACAGACAGTACTTTCGCCTACCAAATTAAAAAGCTAATAGCACTAGCATATGTACCTGTAACTGATGTAGCAGAGCACTACAATATTCTAATAGAGAGCCCCTATTACAAAAGGAACGAAGACAAAATAAGCCCACTACTAGACTACTTTGAGGACACCTGGGTGGGAAGACTGCATAGATCAGGGCACAGAAGGCAACCTAAGTTCCACATTCCTTGGTGGAATGTGTACCTAAGTACCTTAAACAAAGAAGCCAAAACAAATAATAGTGTTGAAGGTTGGCATAATGCCTTCCAAGCAACAACAAGCAGAGGTAAACCTACCCTACAAAAACTACTACAATCTATACAGAAAGAACAAAGCTATCAAGAATTACGGATGGAACAATCTGTAACTCAAATATGTCCCAAATTAACTAAGCAAACTAAAAAAATGTTTGAGCTACTGCAAAGTCAGGTTACCCTATACCCATCAACAAGAGGCCTAGGGGGCCCATTACGATGGCGGGCGGAAGCACTACCGCCGTGCTGGCGGATGCAAAACCACCAGTTACCGCCGGCACGCAGCAGTCCACACGCCCGCCCAACTACGATGCGAAAAGCAGGCCAAACACCGCCGGCAAGCCAGCAACACCGTCCGCCATCAAAGTGCGCCCGTACACGTAGCGGCGCAGTCCAACTGACACACACCGTCCGACGAAACACGTCCCGCCCGGCGCATAAATTACGATGCCGCAAACAAACGGCTCCCACGGCCAAGAGATACCGTACGTGAAAGAGAGGCGGTAACACGGACGCAGAGCACGGACAACGAAGAAGCGGCACCCCGGGCATGAATCCAGCACTGCAGGCCCTTCCCATGCTTCTGCTGATGCACCACCAAGGACGCAACGTACCGCGGAGACGCAGGTAGGCACACACACAACAAGTGCACGCAAACAGCGCACACAGTGCAAGGGCGGAAAAAGAGGACAACCCCCCACCAGCGCGTGTACACAACACATCCACCATCGCATCCACAGATGACACACAGGCCAAATCGTAACATCGCAGAACACATGTGTACACACCACCTGGGACTAGGAACCAACCACCCCGTCACGGCCCCAAAGCGCCGATGACGCCGCCACACATGCGCACAACGCAGAGGCCAACCGCAGCGCCATGCATGCGTCGCACACAGACACAGGGACACAACCAAGCAGCACACACACCAGCCCCACCCCGAACGCACATGACACGTGACAGGCCGGCCACAGACATGTACCCAACGCCCAATTCACGGACAACACCCAACGCCACACAACCGACGCACACATGTCAGTGAAGTCACGCAACAGCAGGACACACCCCAGTGTAACAAACATGGCGAAGCACACAGCGGCGGCAACACCAACTAGGAGAAGCAGGGCTCCTTCGGGAAGAGGAACGCCAGTACCACACTGAAAAACCCATACCACCCTGCACATATGAACAAGACACATGAAACGGAACACCAAAGAGCCCGGTGACCGACAACAGGTGGCCCAAGAATTACATCCACACACAAGGCCCAACGCAGAGCGGAAAGGCAGGCTGCCGCCCACACAAGGGAGAGCAGACAGCACTGAATGACCTTCCATTCCAACTCCGAAACCACAGCCCCACGACAGAAGCCGGTGAATACAGCCATTGTCCAAGAATAGACCAACACAGGCATGCCGAGGAGACCGACCACACGGCAGATAGCGCATATCACAGAAGCACACAACGGACGGGGAAGAAAGAAGAAAACACTCCCCATGTCGGCCACATGCAAGTTAATTGGAAGGAGTCACACAGCACTGACCTTGAACTGTCTGAGAAGCATGTGGGAAGAGGGCCCGTGTCCTCCAAACAAGCAAACAGAACACAAGTCCTGTCTCCCCACGACAACACAGAGCTCACAGCAACCCCGGAGCGTGCACATTGCAGACTGCACACACAGCCGGAGCACGCCACCTCTACGAACCGCTGCGAAATGGCAACCGCAACACACCTACCCAACTACGCCGAAGAGCTCAAGCTGTACAAAACCAACCTGTTCCATACATTGGGATGCGATCTCCTGTCCCTGCTGAACGTAAGTTACCGACTGACTTACCGCATCACATTGTTCAGCTGCGTCATGCCCGTCTTCTACTGTCGGAGGTGTCCCTACCAGCATCCCGTCGAGATATGCCTCTCCAACCCGGCATGTCTGAAGGCGGACCTGCTACCACTACTCCTCCCTCTGGACGCACACGACAGGGCCTGCTCTGCCTATGGGGGCATGGCGTATGTGGCCAACATCGCACGCGCACTGAAATGGAACCACTGTGCCTCCACACGACGGATCATCGAGAACAGCTACATCGAATGTCACCCAGCATGCCCCATCATGGTCCTCCAAGGGACAACCTACGAACAACACCTTGACAGCCACCATCCGCTTCATTGGCTGGCAAACATGGACACCACCAATGACATCGAAGCCCTGCTGGACGGCATCGCATACCTGACAACCTGTAAATACGTCGGACCACAACGCAGGTTCCCCGAGTGACCTATGAAGTCCAACCCCGCACCCATGCTCAGCTTCCGCACGGACTGGCCAGTCACCACCACAACAGCCATACCAAACGACCGGCAACTGTAACCACACCATCAACGACATCGCCATGACATCGGATATGACCGGGACATGCACACTGTTCCCCATCACATCCAGGAACACCGCATGCATCGTGGGAGGCAGTGGCATGGGCTCTGTGCATCGCACCCACATGGACGGAACTGCACGAACAACCAGGACACGACATGGATCCAGCGCACATGGACACACACACCGCTCAGTGGACATGAATAGGTCGCCTGGAGTCTGTGGGTGCTGCACCCCTCCCACCCCCGCCCCGGGAATCCCATACCAGGACCTTTGCATGGACGACAAGTGCATACAACAACAACACGACCCCAGTGACTGTGACATGTCCAGTAACCACCACAGTGCAACAACAAGTGGCACGCCGCTGCATGCACGCAAGCACATGCCCTGATGTCATCTCACATGCACGCGTGCATGAGGAACAACCGCAGCAAACCTGTCACATGGAACTGAGATGGACTGTGCCCATGATGCCGAGCGGTCTGGTAGGCTACATGTATACCGTCTGTGTCAAAGTCCGCAGCTCCGCAGCTATACGTAAATGTACATTAGCACAGCCTTGGCCAAGCAGATGTAACCCCACACCCTATCCCATTTGTAATCATGCTCAGTATATCCTCAGTATGTATTCCGCTGCCAGTAGTGTCCACTATACTGCATCACAGAGGACAGAAGACTCAATATAATGTTTGAAACCAGAACTGTCTCCGCTGACTCATTTCACAAGTACGAATGAGAGAGGATGAGAGTATGTGAAGTACACGGCAGTCGTGACATGACCATGTAGTCCACTGGTATTGGATGTCAACGCAAATGAGTAGCACTACTGTGGAAGACACACATGTGTCGTGTGAAGTCGTATGGACGCAGTGCTCAGGTGGGTGGGTGCGACGGGTAGATGCGCACATGCCAAGTTGGAGCACGCCGTGTTGGGAGGGCTCATGAACAGTACACCACCGCTTCCCTGGGCATTGTGAGAGGACACCTGTCGGGGGAGTGAACACGTGTGTGCACAGCAGCCGGGCACACGTACAAAGCGGTACCAGGCGCACCTCAGCCCACCCTCTGTGGACGAGCTGGATCCTGTTGTGCGCCCGCCATGCCCCTTGACAAGGCACACACAGCCCCAGTCGACCAGGTGTAACCCCAACATAGTCAATCCGCACAGGCGATACAGGGCACGGGATGGCAGTGGAGCATGGTGTGTGAGAGGTCTCCTCGCGCTCCTCCTGGTCATATCACGCAGGCAATAGAACCTCAACGTCCAGCATGGCAAAAAGTCAAATGGAAGTGTAGGGGACGCACCACAGCACGAGCAGCACTGACGTCACGGGAGGTGGCTCGCACCATCCCATCCATTGCCCATCATACCAACCACGCCACATGCCATTGCGACTAAGTGCAAGCGCGTGCGCCACCACCCCTGAGCCCTCCCCAGAGAGGCCAAAGAGTGAATGTGTGGGCCATCAGCCACAGACGGACGCGGCATGGCCGCAAGGGCAGCCACAGCCACTGGGTGTCGCAGGTGGCGGATCCGGAAGGCGAAGACTGTGATGCATAGTCCATGCAGGCCGGGTCTCCATTTGGGGCACCACGCAGGTGGACGGCGTCCCGCCACACATCATACCCTGAGACAGCCCACTCGTGCAACTGGACCCACACATACACTCCTTGCCCTCTCTGGTGCGAGCTTGCGGCTGCCTGTGCAAGCGCTAGCCTCGCAGGTGAGCATGCATATTGGGGGCGAGGGGAGGACATGAGGGCTGGGGCGAAGATGACTGTATCACTGTCAGTTAGTACAAGGGATGACCCAGATGTGGAAAGGAAGAGACGTGTCCCGTGTGTACTGCAACTAGTCGCCAATCCAACTACCCCCCATGTCCGGAATGTAAGCCCGCACCTAGGCCCGCCCATCCGCCACATCGAACATACCACCAGCACGACAACCTTCCCATTCGAAACACTGACTGGGGGTGGCGACCAGTGAACAATCATGTGTAGCCTACCCACGCGTACATGTGGGCCCTCCATGATCATTGGGGCCTAGATCCCCATGTGCATGCACATGGCAGTGGTATGTCTCACTTGCCATTGCCATTGTTGGGAGACCTGTGTAAGTGTATTGTGGCCGTGCCGTCCCAGCTTGACAGCTGGGCTGTGGCTCATGTGCTTGCTCAGTCATGTCAGTGATGTGTATGCGAAATTGCTATGTGCCGTGTTGCTTTGACATGTGTCCTCTGCCATTTAACCCAGGCGGAGACCGAACATTGACCGCCCATACCAATTGCTGGCGGACATGGACGATACAGAGGTAATCAGGAAGTTTCGGCTGGACAGGCCAACTCTGCATCGACTGTGTGCCATGTTAGAGCCCCATCTCCGTCCCCGCAGGGTGTATCCGACTGCTGTCACCCCCACGGCTAAGGTGATGGCCGCCATGCATTTCTTCGCCACTGGGTCATTCCAGCACACAGTGGGCAGTGGAGGAGGGATGTCCCAGCCCATGTTCAGCAAGGTGCTGAGGGATGTACTGGCAGCCATGATGCTGTACCGGAACAGGTACATCAGATTCCCCAGGGCTCGTGAATTGGCGGCAGTGAAGGGTGCATTCTATGCCCTTGGCAGAATCCCACACGTCGTGGGAGCCATTGACTGCACTCATGTTGGCCTTGTTCCACCACAGGCCACTGAGCACCTGTACCGCAACAGGAAGCACACGCACTCCCTGAATGTGCAAGTGGTGTGCCTTGCGGACATGGTGATCACCCACGTGTGTGCAAAGTTTCCAGGCTCGGCCCATGACGCACACATAATGCGCAACAGCATCTTGCCACGACTGATGGCCAATCTGCAACAGGATCGTGGCTGTATTGTCGGTGAGTATGTGGAGTGGTGTAGCGTGCTGGTTGTGCGATGCTGTCCCCTGTCCAGTTGGAATAGCAACGGTTCTCTGTGTCCCTCACACCCAGGTGACTCTGCGTATCCGAATGGGGCATGGCTGCTCAGTCCATTGAGGAATCCTCGCACCCCAGCAGACGATCGATACAATGAGGCACATGGGAGGACCAGACGTGTGGTCGAGCGTACCTTTGGCCTCCTCAAGTCCAGGTTCAGGTGCCTGGACCGCACCGGGGTGCACTGGCGTACTCCCCACAGAAGGTGTGCCAGATAGTGGTGGCGTGCTGCATGCTGCACAATCTGGCCATTCGGAAGCAGATCCCCCTCATTGTGGATGACGGAGATCAACCAGGGCCCCAGCCCGCAGACCAGGACAGCTCGAGTGAGGTGGACAGCGGAGAGGAGGAAGCTGGGAATGTGCGCCAGCAGCTCATCGCCCGCTACTTCACTTGACGGTGAGTGTCCATGTACGACGGCTGATGTGGCTGTATCTGTGCAGGTGTGTGTGTGCTGTGTCAGGGTGGCCGTTTGTTCACTGCGTGCTGTGTGTCAACGCTCCATGGCCAGGGTAGTATGCCACTGTTGGTGGCTGTGGCATTGTGCCCTATTGCTCTGTGCGATGTGTGTACATTGCTTGTAGTTGTTGACATGTACTGTGTGATGGGTGTGTGACACACTCATTGAATGTGCTCCTGTTCTGTCTCCCACCCCTAGGTCCCTACAGGCCCTCCGGATTCCATTTCCATGCCACGCATCAGGTGCCTTTCCGCCCAAGGTGGCCGTTGTATTCCGTACAATAAAGACACAGGGCACAAACAGCAGTTAGTGAAAAAGGTGCATTTATTACAAACTGTGACATGTGATTGTGTGTAAGGTGATGACAAAAGTGGTGCGTGCAGTGACAATGAGCTGTCGGTCATGGCTGCGTGATGATCAGGGTGTACCCACTGGTTCTATGTCCATAGTCCAACACACACATGCCATCCAGATGGCTGTGTGGAGTGGGATCGTAGAGCAAGTCAATGCAGTGGCTGGTCAAGGAAGGCTGGCGGAAGGCTGGCTGGCTGCCTCACTTGCGACTGGAGCGTGCGAAGTCCTCCCGGGAGATCTGTTTCCTCTTCGGACGGCCCCTTCCACGTTTGGGAGGGGGTGTGTGGTGGCGACCTGCTGGTGGTGGGTGAGGTGTGCTCACTGGCTGTGGACGCAGGGGACGTGGACACTGCTGGCCGACCCTGCGCCCTAGCAGGTGGTGGCGGAGGTGGTGTTGCTGGCCTTGCCTGTGACCCCACCGCCACCACCAGCTGGCCCATGAGGTCCACGAGTTGGTCCATACGGGACACGAATTGGCCCATATGGGCGTCCATGGACCTCAGCACCCCCAGCACCTCCCGCGTGTCAGTAGCAGACCTGGCCCATTGTCCTTGGGCCTCTTCATAGGCCCCAAGGACTCTGTCCATTTGAGGCAGGGCATGGCTCCCAGGGGAGGCTGGCGTTTCCCTGACCCTGCTCCTCCTACCAGTCCTGCTGCCACCGGCCTGCCCACTAGCCACATTGCTCACCACGGTCCTCGCTGTGGCTCCCAGGGTGGATCCAGTCGGCCGGGCCACCACCTGCGCTGGGGCTGGTGCCAGCGAAGACGTGGTGGTGGTGGAGGCGGTGGTGGTCGGTGCGGCGATGGTGGCGGTTGCGGCAGTGGTAGTGGCCGCAATGACCGTGGGTGTGGCGCAATGACCGTGGAGTGGCCGCAACGACAGTGGCAGCAGGGGACTGGGACTGTTCAGCATCCCTGGATGATGGGTTGGTGGGTAGGAGGGGTCCTGGGAGCGGCTGGGCCCTGCCACGCCAGATGGGCCAGCTTGGTGGTCCGTGTCCGAAGAGGTGGACAGATCCTCCAGATCCGTGTGTCCTCGTTGGGGGCTTGTAGGCTGGCTGTGCTGGCTGCTGTCTCCATCCCCAGCGTCCAGCAGTTCGTCACCTGTGGAGAGAATGAGATTTGTTATTGTGTTGCACCTGGCGAAGTATGTATTAGTCGTCTGACATTGGCAGTTCGTGCAATCTCGTACATGGGTTTCCCGGAGGCGAGTGTGTGGCTGTGGCATCTGTAGGTGTGTGTGCTAGGCAATGGGACTGTGTGCTGTGCACATGTGGCATGGGACGGATTGGCCATGCCGATGGGTGTGTTGCTTTGCCCCTACTCATTGTGACTCTGGTGTATGCGGGCTCCTGGCCCATCCTGGGTCTGGTTTGTACTTTGCTTTTGGAGTTCAAATGGAACGCTTAGGAACGCATATGGCAACATGGGGGCCATGCCCCAGATTCGCATTTGGGAGGGTATATGCTTTTGGGGTACATGCTGTGAGCCATGGGTGCCGAACGTGACATGTGTTGTGGCAGCATGACAGTGCATGGTCTGAGGTGTGTGCATGCCTGACATGCCCTGCATATTTGCTGTCTGTTGTGGTTACTGGACATGGCATTGGACGCATCGTTATGAGTGAGTGATAGTTGTGTGCCAGCCAACGTATTGCAGTTGTCCCATCTCCTTGGTGTGCGTGCTGCCCTGTGCCATGTGCATCACTGCAGTGCTCGGGGGGTGTGGCCCATGTTGTGTGTTGTTGCTCACAGTGTGTCGTGCGCTTAATTGACTTCTGGCACATGGTTGGTCATGGGCATGTGTCTTAGCGTGACTGCTGTATGTGTGGCAGCTGTGCGGATGACATGCCTTTCATGAGACTGGGGCTGACGGATGGGATGGATGGTATGTTGTATGTGCATGGTGTGTCTGTGTGTTTGATGGGTTCAGTGGTGTTCGTGTGCATTTGTGTTGTTCCGCTCTGTTGCGTCTAGTGTTGTTTGTCTTACATAGGCGTAGTTGTGGGGTGTGTGGTTGACAGGCAGTAGGGGCTACATGGACAGGACTTCAATTGTGTTTCGGTTGTGTGTGATGAGTTGCACAGTGGCTGCCGTGTGGGACTATATTCAGTGTGGCTTGTGCATGCAGACGTGGCTCCTTGGGTGTTGCTATGTCTGTGATGGGTCATGTGGGGTGTGAGTCTGCTGTTCATGTCCGTGTGCACATTGTTCACTTGTTCGTGACGGTGGGCGGTGCTGCGTGTTCGTGTGCTACGTGACATGTCCCATGTGTTGGTGGTGTTATGGTCCTCATGCCTCCAGTAATCCAGCCCTGTCCAGTTTCCCACCTGCAAGTTGTTCGTGCGTGCACTGTACTGGATGCCACATGGCTCTTAGCGGGGGTGCTCCATGTTGCAGGTCTGTGGGGGTGGGGGGTGTAGTGGGTCGTGGGGGTGGCTGTACACCCACTGACACCGATTGCTGTGGACCGTGATGTCTGCCTTTCGGCTGTCGTTGTGCACTGCGGTGGCTGACACGTGGGTGTGGGGTGTGGGGGATGCTCCTCCTTGCTGTGCTGTGGGACTGGGGCCTGGTGTGTGTTGTACTTGGGCTGTCCCCCCTCCGACCCACTGCACTTTGTGTTCCTGCCACTTACCTGTTACTTGTCAGTTGGTGCAGCTGTGGCGGACACATGGGTGTGGTGGGTGCTCGTTGTGGCGCTTCTGGCATATTTGTGGACCTGTTGGTGGTTACGTGGCTGGCTTAGTGTACACATGTCCCCACGCATCTTACAGTTGTTCGGTTTGGCCTGTGTGTGGTAGTGTCTGTTGCATGTGCGTGTGATGTGTTGTGTATTGTGTGCTGGACATGGGGGTGTTTGTCCCTGGGAGCTGTGGCATGGTGGTTGCGCATGTGTGTACATAGCGGTGTGCTGGTATACATTAGTTTGTACTTACCAGCCTCCACTCCCCTGCTAATCCGGCGAGGATCTCCGGATGGATTACGACTCGCACCTTCTCCTCCCACGCTTTGAAGGTCTTAAAGAGCGCGGGATTCCCTCCGCCAGTGACGGCAGCCAGCTCTCTGTTTTTGCCCTCCTTCTTCTTGACCAGGCTCTTGACGTCATTCCAACGTTTGTTTATTTCTCCTCTGTTCCTGGGCAGGGTCCCGACTGCATTGACCTGGTCTCACGATCCGGTTCCACATTCTGTTTCTGGTGGCTAGTGGTGTGTGCTGGACCATGTTCCCATAGATTTGTGGGTACACCTTGATGATCTCGTCGACCATGACCGTCAGCTCAATGGGCGTGTACTTGGGCATCCTTTGTGGTGCCATGGTGTTTGTGGTGCTGGTGCGGTGTGTGTTGTGTAATGTGCAGGGGGTTTGTGGTGCCGGTGTTTGGTGGTGGTGGTGGTGGTTGTGATGTGTGCGTTTCTGTGGTGTGCTGCTGTCCTTGCTGTGTCACTGTGTCCTCTCCTCTCCTCTCTGGTTTGCAATGTAGCAAGGGGTTGTGGTCTGTGGGAGTGCTGCTTTTGTACTCACCTATGTGGGTGTGTCCTCATGGTCTGTTGTTTTCAGGTGTGTTGTGTCTGGGGTTCTGGCCTTTGTATTTTTTGTTTGTCCGGGGGTGTTTTCGGGATGTGTACTGTGCTTGTGTATTTGTGCGTGCTTTGCTGTGTGGACTTGTTGGCCATGTTGTGTGCTATTGGTTTTGTGTGCGGATGGTTTCTGTGCAGGTACGTGGGCGCCATGGCTTCTGCCGTGTCGATTCTCATCGGCGTTGTTTGCGCTGGCGGGCGGTATTTTTGTTGTTTTTCCGCGCTCATGGCGGTGCGATCGTAATTTCACGTGCGGTGTGTCGGCCGTGTGGGCGGGCGGTTTTGTGTTGTCGTGCGTGTTTCCGTCCGTGGCGGGCGGTTTGACTCCGACTCGGACGATGGCGGGCGGTATTTTGTATGATTTTTCCGCCGATGGCGGTTTTCAGTTTGTGTACTCATAATGGCGTGGTCGGTGTTCAGGCGGTGTGTGCGGGCGGATTTTTGCCGCTTCCATGCCTGGCGGATTTTTTTACGCCGGGTATCGTAATGTGCCCCTAGATTACCTAATCCCTAATAGCCAAAAGCATATTATAAACTACATTTCCACAGCTATTATAAATTTTTTCGTTCACAAAACAAACACTTTACACACATATATTAATATTATATTTTCACAAATATTAATTAATTGTCATATATATTTTTTAAATTAAAAAAATATATTTACAAATAAATAATATTTATCAAAATATACTATATATCACAATTAATTATAACAACATTTCCCACCCAAATTAATACAAAAAATAGACTTACGGTTTATGTAGCTGTAGAAGATGTATTCCAACAAGTAATAATCCTTACATCTGTCTGTTAATCCATGTTAATGTTTAAAAAAAAAAAAATTCAACAGGTCCAATATAAATCCATCCTGGCCAAATCCAAGTAACGGAAACCCTCAAAAACCTGAAAAAGATATAAAAATATAAAAATCGCTCCAGGAAATCCCGAAAAATAAAAGAAAGTGTGATAATAATATTAGTTTAACAAACTAATACACACTTCTTTTTTTTAAACGCGTCTTTCTCTCCAACGTAAAGTCGATTAAAAGTAACCTGCAAAAAATGTTGAAAGCATACCCACCCACACAAATACACCCAAATACATTCATTAAATACAATAACATTAATTTATATTAACAAAACAACACATATTTAGTCATATTATCGTCTGTCTACATTAGGCCTCAAACACTAACTCACGACATCTCACTAAAATATAACTAACACCTACAGCACATCAAAAACGCGACTAGCTAACAATAAATACAATATATACATCCTAACTAGACTCAAACATAAGTATTAAGGAGGTCATTACGATGGCGGACGGAAAAAAAAACGACTGCCATGGTAGCGGGAAAATACCGCCCGCCGCTACCGCGGGAAAACCGACGGCTAGATTAGGATCCCCAGCGGTAAAACCACAACCGCGGCGGAAAGGAGACACGAAAATCCGCCGTACGCCTGCGAAAAGGGCACAAAACCGTCCGCGGCGGTCGGTGTCGCAGCGGAAACAGGCCAAACGCCCGCAACCACAGCAGAGGCACCGCAATCAAAATTATGATATCCCCGACACACCCGCGGTGCAGTGCGCTGCTACCGACCGCCGCGGTCGACAACAGTGAAGAATCAGTGAGACGGCGGAAGCGCCATAGCCAAGCCACCACTGCGGACGCTCCGCAAAAAAATGGCGGTCGCCAGAAAAACACTCAACATGGCCACAAAGTGCACCAACCACACAAGGCATGCACCCAAAATTAGCCAACACAGCCCAAAGACACACCCCCATGGGAAACACAAAAACTACAAATCCCAGGTACACACACACACCACACCTGCAACCAACACCCCATCCTGACACACCCACAGACACCAGTATAAATCCAGCACCCAACAGACCACAATCCTTTGCAAAACTCCACAACTGAGGGGACATCCACCACAGATGACAGAAGAGGCAAATCTGCACAACACACACACATCACCACCACCACCACCACCACTTCCACACCTGCACCTCTAACACCTTTGCACAGCACACACCATACACATCACAACCACCACTACCACTCCCAAACCTGCACCCTAAACACCTTGACACATCACACACCATGTCACCACAGAGAATGCCCAAATTCACTGAGAGCGAGTTGAGGGTCATGGTCGATGAGATAATCAGGGTAGAACCACAATTGTTTGGTAACCAGGTCCAACAGACACCACTGGCAACAAGGACGCAAATGTGGAGAAGGATAGTAGAGAAGGTCAATGCAGTAGGGACCGTGCCACGCAATAGAGATGAAATCATGAAGAGGTGGCACGATCTGAAGGCAGTGGTCAAAAAGAGGAGAGCCAAGAACCATGAGCTGGCTCACAGGACAGGCAGTGGCCCTCCCGTTCCACTCAAAACATTCACTGAATGGGAGGAGAAGGTGCTTGGCATTCTACATCCAGAGAGTCTCTCAGGAATACCCGGGGAGTGGAGGCTGGTAAGTACTAACAAATGCCTAACATCACACAAATGTACTGTCTTGCCCAATCACAAAATAATACCTCCTAGGTACAAATTCATTCATGTGCACAACACTCCTCCAAACACATCTCTCACAAATACAACAGACACTCCCCCTGAAGCCCCCCAAAGGTAGTAAGCAACATCACCATGGGTACATGTGTACATGCTGCCAGCACTACAACTCCCACAAGGCCCCCTTGTCCCACAGCTGAGCAAGATGTAGCCCTCCCCCCACCCAGAAGCAAGCCTCAGCCATTGTGTGCTACACCCTCACCTAACAGGTAGGTAGCCTTCTTCACAGGGAGGTGGGTGGGTGTTTGGGAGGCCTGCACTACAACTCCCACCAGGCCCCCTTGTCCCACAGCTGAGCAGGATGTAGCCCTCCCCCCACCCAGAAGCAAGCCTCAGCCATTGTGTGCTACACCCTCACCTAACAGGTAGGTAGCCATCTTCACAGGGAGGTGGGTGTGGGTGTGGGAGGCCTGCACTACGACTCCCACCAGGCACACCCTGCCCCATCACTCAGCAGGATGGAGCACCCCCTCCCCCAGAACCATGTGGCAGCCATTGTGTTCTTCACCCTCACCTAACAGGTAGGTAGCCATCATCACAGGGAGGTGGGTGGGTGTTTGGGAGGCCTGCACTACAACTCCCACCAGGCCCCCTTGTCCCACAGCTGAGCAGGATGTAGCCCTCCCCCACCCAGAAGCAAGCCTCAGCCATTGTGTGCTACACCCTCACCTAACAGGTAGGTAGCCATCTTCACAGGGAGGTGGGTGTGTGTGTGGGAGGCCTGCACTACGACTCCCACCAGGCACACCCTGCCCCATCACTCAGCAGGATGGAGCACCCCCTCCCCCAGAACCATGTGGCAGCCATTGTGTTCTTCACCCTCACCTAACAGGTAGGTAGCCATCATCACAGGGAGGTGGGTGGGTGTTTGGGAGGCCTGCACTACAACTCCCACCAGGCCCCCTTGTCCCACAGCTGAGCAGGATGTAGCCCTCCCCCACCCAGAAGCAAGCCTCAGCCATTGTATGCTACACTCTCACCTAACAGGTAGGTAGCCATCTTCACAGGGAGGTGGGTGTGTGTGTGGGAGGCCTGCACTACAACTCCCACCAGGCCCCCTTGTCCCACAGCTGAGCAGGATGTAGCCCTCTCCCCACCCAGAAGCAAGCCTCAGCCATTGTGTGCTACACTCTCACCTAACAGGTAGGTAGCCATCTTCACAGGGAGGTGGGTGTGTGTGTGGGAGGCCTGCACTACAACTCCCACCAGGCCCCCTTGTCCCACAGCTGAGCAGGATGTAGCCCTCTCCCTACCCAGAAGCAAGCCTCAGCCATTGTGTGCTACACTCTCACCTAACAGGTAGGTAGCCATCTTCACAGGGAGGTGGGTGTGTGTGTGGGAGGCCTGCACTACGACTCCCACCAGGCCCCCTTGTCCCACAGCTGAGCAGGATGTAGCCCTCCCCCACCCAGAAGCAAGCCTCAGCCATTGTGTGCTACACCCTCACCTAACAGGTAGGTAGCCATCTCCACAGGGAGACGGTGCAGTGTGTTTGGCTATCCGTCCCACAAAATGCTACATGCATGCTGTCCCACCACTATGGAGGATGTGACACTACACCCCAATAAGAAGCATGTGGCAGGCACTACCCACCCAACTCACAGGTAGGTAACCGCATCTCACAGGTCGGGGTGTGTGGGGCTGGAAAGCTTGCACAACAACTCACACGGGCCCACCTGACCGGCAGCACACAAGACCCATTACTCCCTGGCACCAACATGCATGTGTCAGTCATTGCAATGTACACTTCAAAAGAACTTGCATGTGGACATATCATGCTGACCTGTCCCACACTGGACCAAGATGGAAGCCATCATCATACACACACAGAGAGGTCTCACAAATACAAGGAAAACACAGCAAACACAACATATCCACAGCCACAACATAAAGCCAGATATGCATTTAATAAAACATGTCGGCATAGGACACCAGGCCTCTCAATTCACAACTGCACACCCAGATAGCATTGGCAACTATAGTGTGCACACACCTAAGAAAATGAAACTGTGACAGCGACCAAAGTGTGAATGACTGAAACACATGTCGATGGAACTCCGAGCACAACCATGCACACCACTACATGCCATCTGACAGTAGCAGTGGACCAGACCACCTAGGATCTACTGAAAGCAAACTTAAGCATGTCTGGAATTGCAAACACAGATATCTACACCACAATGATAAGGTATGCATGAAACTACAATGCTCACTCACTGTGCAGAGAGAACCGCTACAAGGGCTCAACAAGTGACACATACGCGTAAATGGATGACATATGATTGATCAATAACTGTATGCCAACATGAGACTGTCAATGTCATAAAACATATATTGTGCATGTCATGTCTTGAGAACTCCCAATATGGACAAGTAATGCATGTACCACAACAGCTTGTAATGCATCACTGGATGTCGGTCAATGCAAATTTGTACAGTGAACAACTGCTGGATGTACAAACAGTTGATGTAACACTGCTAACACTAACTTTGCTGGGTGCAACACAATGACCATTTCTCATCTGACCCACAGGTGACCAAGAACTCACTGCAGAGGATGACACCACCCTGCAGAGCCAGTCCCCCCCGGAACAGAGACAACTGGATGAGGACTCCCTGGATTCCTTGGATGAGGAGCTCCACGCTGGCCCATCTGGTGTGGCAGGCCGGAACCAGTCCCAGGCACCCATTGTCCCCCAACCACATCAGCTGCAGCCCCTGACCATCCTCTGACAGCTGCTGTCACGGCCTGTGTGTCAACCACTACCACCACCACCACCACCACCACAGCTGGCCGCAACACCCTCCCTGCCCCAGGGGTTGAGCAGCCCACTACATCGACTGCGGAGGCCAGGGAGAGGATGCAGCGGGCCAATGTGAGGACCGGACAGGACCGTGGCAGCAGTGCAGGTGGTCGGGACAGGGTCATGCAGAGGGGGACTGATCCTGGGACGGAAGCCCTGGGCCACATTGACAGAGTCCTTGGGGCCTACCAACAGGCCCAGGGACGAATGGGCCGGTTAGAGGAAGAATCTCGGGAGCACCTCTTGCTGCTGAGGCCCATGGACACACGCATGGGACAGATTGTGGACCTCTTGGGGCAGCTAGTGGCGGTTCTGAGGGACAGGCCAGCGCAACATTCTACCCCTCCGCCTCCCCTGTTGGGCAGCAGGATGACACTTCATCATCCTCCCCTGCGTCCACAGAGGGGGTGAGTCCTCAGACACCACTGTCCCTGCAGCAGTGGCCCCTCCAGTCAAGCGCAAAAGGGGCCATCCAAGGAAAGGCCAGGGGGACCACGTGCCAAAGCACCTGCCAAACGCTAGTCCCCGAGCCAGCTAGGATGGCAGACCACTGCACCACTGCATTGACCTTTTGGACTATCCTTCACCACACTGCCATGTGAATGGCATCCATCTGTTGGACTGGGTCTCCACATCATTGTGGGGACTACTCAAGTATCTCATTTACCTTGACTGTCAACTCACTTCTTCAATTACCCCTTCACATTTCCTCCACCCTTGCATGTCACAGTTGTTAATAAATACACCTTACACACATGTTGTTGTGTCTGCTCCATCTTTAATACAGGATGTGCAACCTTCACCGTGTAGGACATGGTCCAGGGGAATGGAATGTAGGTAACAAGTGAGATGCTGAAGGGACCTATGGAAAACAGCAGAACAAGAGTCACTTGTATGGGTGTAGGATGCTTGTTTCCAGTCCAGGGAGGACCTGGCTTGGCAGTTCGGGCTGGACTGTTCCCATGAGGCACAGGGTCAAGACTGATTTGCATATAGCTGGGTTCAAACTGGAATGGCATGGTGAGCAAAAAAACGATGGATTTAGGCCCAGATCTCTGTACTGGGGTGAATGTATGACATTGTTCTGCATTCTGTCCATCAACTGTTGTTTTTGCATTTGTCACCCCGAGTGGGACGGGGTATGCCCAGACGTGGGTCCCGTGCTCGCCATGCCACTGGAATCAAGCTATCCTGGCTGAAGAGGGGTGAAACCCCGAAACCGGTCCTAGGATGCTTGTTTCCAGTCCAGGGAGGACCTGGCTTGGCAGTTCGGGCTGGACTGTTCCCATGAGGCACAGGGTCAAGACTGATTTGCATATAGCTGGGTTCAAACTGGAATGGCATGGTGAGCAAAAAACGATGGATTTAGGCCCAGATCTCTGTACTGGGGTGAATGTATGACATTGTTCTGCATTCTGTCCATCAACTGTTGTTTTTGCATTTGTCACCCCGAGTGGGACGGGTATGCCCAGACGTGGGTCCCGTGCTCTCCATGCCACTGGAATCAAGCTATCCTGGCTGAAGAGGGGTGAAACCCCGAAACCGGTCCTAGGATGCTTGTTTCCAGTCCAGGGAGGACCTGGTTTGGCAGTTCGGGCTGGACTGTTCCCATGAGGCACAGGGTCAAGACTGATTTGCATATAGCTGGGTTCAAACTGGAATGGCATGGTGAGCAAAAAACGATGGATTTAGGCTCAGATCTCTGTACTGGGGTGAATGTATGACATTGTTCTGCATTCTGTCCATCAACTGTTGTTTTTGCATTTGTCACCCCGAGTGGGACGGGTATGCCCAGACGTGGGTCCCGTGCTCTCCATGCCACTGGAATCAAGCTATCCTGGCTGAAGAGGGGTGAAACCCCGAAACCGGTCCTAGGATGCTTGTTTCCAGTCCAGGGAGGACCTGGCTTGGCAGTTCGGGCTGGACTGTTCCCATGAGGCACAGGGTCAAGACTGATTTGCATATAGCTGGGTTCAAACTGGAATGGCATGGTGAGCAAAAAACGATGGATTTAGGCCCAGATCTCTGTACTGGGGTGAATGTATGACATTGTTCTGCATTCTGTCCATCAACTGTTGTTTTTGCATGTGGCATTGCACACATCACATGACACTTGTCAACAAGGTACTCAGATCTACAAACTTTACCCAGAGCAACAGTCACCATAGAGACAATCTGTTCCACACTAACCAATCACATATACATTGGCAGGCAGCAATGAGTCAATACCAAGCTGCAGTCAGCAAGCTCACATACACCCACATAGCAACAGCAACACCATCAGACCATTTTGTCCCTTCTACATCGTCACTCACCTTCAAGTGAAGTAGCGGGTGATGAGCTGACGACGCATGTCGACCCCTTCCTCCTCTCCACTGCCCTCGTCACTGGATCCGACTTGATTTGCAGGCGGCGGCCTTGGCTGCTCATCATCGTCATCCAGGATCAGGGGTATTGCCTTGCGAATGGCGAGGTTGTGGAGCATGCAGCATGCCACCACTATCTGACACACCTTCCCTGGCGAATACATAAGGGCCCCCCCAGTACGGTCCAGGCACCGAAATCTTGATTTTAGGAGACCAAATGTCCGTTCTATCACACGCCGTGTCCTACCATGGGCATCATTGTATCGCACATCAGCTGGCGTGACGGGGTTCCGCAATGGGCTCAGCAACCACGGGCGGTTTGGATATGCTGAGTCACCTGTGTGTGAGAGACACAGATTAACCTTGCAGTCCCAAAATGCTACACAACAGCATGTCACACACACACACCACTCTAATCCACTATACATACTCACCCACAAGCCATGCACGCTCAGGAAGCAGATTGGCCATCAACTGAGGAACGATGCTGCTGCGCAAGATGTGGGCATCATGGGCTGAGCCGGGAAACTTGGCACACACGTGTGAGATGATCATGTCCGCCAGGCACACCACTTGAACATTTACCGAGTGTGAATGCTTCCTATTGCGGTAAACCTGTTCACGTGCCTGTGGTGGCACAAGCCCAACATGTGTGCAATCAATTGCACCAATGACATGTGGGATATGTCCAAGGGCATAGAAATCGCCCTTCACAGCCACCAACTCAGGCCCCTGGGAAAATAGATATATCTGTCTTTGTACAGCATCATGGCCGACAGGACATCCCTCAGCACCATGCTGAACATCGGCTGTGACATCCCGCCTGCACTTGCGACCGTGTGCTGGAATGAGCCCGTTGCAAAGAAATGCAGGCATGCCATCACCTTAGCTGTTGCGGTGAAAGCTGTTGGATATGTCCGACGTGGCTGCAGGTGGGGCTCCAACATGGCACATAGGTTCTGCAGGGTTTGTTGGTCCAGCCTGAATTTGCGGATTATTTCCTCATCCTCCATGTCTGCCAGGACTGTGAACGGACGATGGATATTGTGCCTCCTCCTCCTAGGACAGATCACAGTGCACAGATGTCAATGCAGAAGACCATGAAATGTGCATCACATCAATTACTTCTACAGACACATTCCCAAGTCTTACAACATGCACCATCAACCGACAGGGCACTTCACAACTAGGTTCACATCAGGCACACTACTCGTACACCTGTCCCCTTACCAGCAGCAATTATCTGTGCACCCTCCGGCTCATTCGCATGCACAGTGTGATATACTAACAGATATGTGTGCATACCTGTGAGTCTGACCCCCAGCATATGTTGATAATTGCAATACTAGCCGAAAACACCATGTTTCTGGCCCTGATACACCTCCCAACACAGGTTGCACATGGCACACATCAACTACACACTCACCACCGGCTGAGCGTGGGGGACACGTGTGTGCATGTGCATTGGACAATGTGCCAGTTGCTGATGCCCCTAGTCCAGTCAATGAGACGACATTGTGCGTTACATTGCACACACAGACGTTGACCATTATCACCATATGCTATGCAACACAGTAACTGGACAGTCTACATTTCATTACACAGCACATGTGACATGGGCGAGTGTATGTGCCCATGCAATGTATTGGCGACCCATATATGGTATGTGTTGGTGACGTGGAGTGACATGTCCCTTTTGTGCATTTGCCCTCATGAGGACCCTTCAATTGTTGAGACCCTGGGCACTGTATATGTTGGCCTATGCAGAGAGCTGGAGGACACGTTAGGTACAGCACAGCTACTCCACAACTCCATTAATGCTCACTCCAGGCACTGTCTGCCAGACATGTGGCGGTGCCTACCGCCTGGCCACTGAGGTGCGGCACCGCACATAACCCATGCACGATCGCTGGAGACACTGCCAGTTATGTATGTGACAATTGCGGTCACCATGCACCGCTACCCAAATCACGGTCACTCCAGGCACTGTCTGCCAGACATGTGGCGGTGCCTACCGCCTGGCCACTGAGGTGCGGCACCGCACATAACCCATGCACGATCGCTGGAGACACCGCCAGTTATGTATGTGACAATTGCAGTCACCATGCACCGCTACCCAAATCACGGTCACTCCAGGCACTGTCTGCCAGACATGTGGCGGTGCCTACCGCCTGGCCACTGAGGTGCGGCACTGCACATAACCCATGCACGATCGCGGGAGACACCGCCAGTTATGTATGTGACAATTGCGGTCACCATGCACCGCTACCCAAATCACGGTCACTCCAGGCACTGTCTGCCAGACATGTGGCGGTGCCTACCGCCTGGCCACTGAGGTGCGGCACCGCACATAACCCATGCACGATCGCTGGAGACACCGCCAGTTATGTATGTGACAATTGCGGTCACCATGCACCGCTACCCAAATCACGGTCACTCCAGGCACTGTCTGCCAGACATGTGGCGGTGCCTACCGCCTGGCCACTGAGGTGCGGCACCGCACATAACCCATGCACGATCGCTGGAGACACCGCCAGTTATGTATGTGACAATTGCGATCACCATGCACTGCTACCCAAATCACGGTCACTCCAGGCACTGTCTGCCAGACATATGGCGGTGCCTACCGCCTGGGCCCTGTGGTGTGTCACCGGCATGGACCATGCCCCTGCAGCCAATGGGAAGCAGCCTCGCGGTAGCCTGATGCGAGTTTGAAAATCGCGGTGGGCGTGCACCATCCCCGCGGAGGCGGTCACTGGAGGCATTCATAAGATGCACCACCGCGGTAGCGCGCACATGCATCCTTCGGTGTGTCACCGGCATGGACCATGCCCCTGCAGCCAATGGGAAGCAGACTCGCGGTAGCCTGATGCGAGTTTGAAAATCGCGGTAGGCGTGCACCGCCACCGCGGAGGCGGACATTGGATGTATTTGAATGAGGCAGACCTCGTACACCAATTGCAGCACCCTGGGACCACTGACACAGCCCCAGGGGCCTATATATGTGTGGGAGGGCGCACCACATTCCCACAGCTACCAGGGACTGCTGACTGACACCCCTGCACCTGCTGCTGCTGCCTCAAGGGACTGCTGGCTGCCACCCTGCACCTGCTGCTGCTGCCCCAAGGGACTGCTGGCTGCCACCCTCCACCTGCTGCTGCTGCCTCAAGGGACTGCTGGCTGCCACCCTGCACCTGCTGCTGCTGCCCCAAGGGACTGCTGGCTGCCACCCTGCACCTGCTGCTGCTGCCCCAAGGGACTGCTGGCTGCCACCCTGCACCTGCTGCCTCAAGGGACTGCTGCCTGCCACCCTCAACGTGCTGCTGCTGCCACATGTCCATTGTGATGTCGAGGACTCAGAAGATCCGTGCCAGTCCCTTCACCAGTGAGGAGCTTGGGGTCCTGGTAGACGGGGTGCTTGCACAGTACCCAAGGCTTTATGGCGGACCTAATGTCGTGGTAAGTTTCCCAGACTGTGAGTGAGAGTGCAGGGTGTGCACACGTGGGGTGGAGGTGCTTCGGTATGTGTCAGTGGTTGTGGGGCTCTGACATGCACTGCCCATCATGTTTGCTACTGCGGGAAGGGCTTGGTGGGCTCTTTCACACGTTACCCTGCATGCCTATCCAGAGTAGAGGGACATGTCCTGTAGTGTCAGCCATACAGTGCAGCTGCATTTTGGTGATGCAGGAGTCTGGCCAGTTAGCGTTTGTGTGCATGGCTGTGTTGCTCCCAATTGACCCACTCAGTGTCAGTCGACCTGCCCTGCACAGTCCCCACCGAATGCCACATGTCAACATCACTGCATGTACAGTGTGTACCATGTGTGTTTGTCTCACGCCTCTTCATCTAAGTCCCATCTCTGCCATGTAGATTGCACAGGAGCAGGCGTGGGAGAAGGGTGTGTGTATGACAGTCGTTGTCACTCTATGTGAGTCCCAAGACACAGTGAGGCTTTCACAGGGCTAGGACACTTAGGTCTGTGCAATGTTGGACACAGTGAGTCCAACAACATGACACATGTTTTGCTATCTTCTGTATGTGTAGTTGTAGGTAACTGCAGACAGTAGCTGCAGGCAGACTACACGTTGCTTGGTGTGTTGGTATCCTGCATGTGAATGGGGTGTGGAGGTACTGTGTCCACCATCGAACATGCATGCCTGTACGTCTGATTGACCAATGACATTGCATCATGTTCAGAGCAATTGTTGGCTATGTGACGGTTGTAGCTTGAGTTTTGGATGAGTCACTGTTGTGCTACTGCATTTTCGTTGTGTTGTTATTGTGCACTGTGTCACTGGCACATCACCCCTCTTGTCTCCCATGCCTGCAGCTGAAGGTCCACCAGCGTAAAGCCGTGTGGAGGGCCATTGCCTCCAGAGTCCGGGATCTGGGTGTGTCAAACCGAAGGCGCACCCACTGTCATAAAAGGTGGGACGACATCTGCCGGCTGAGCAAGAACGTGGCCGAGATGACGCTGGGGCTGCTCCCTCGGACTGGCAGGTTGGCTAGGCGCAGCATGACACCACTAATGGCCCGCATCCTGGCTGTCACACAACCTGAGCTAGACAGACGACTGAGGGAGCATCAGCAGCGAGACAGGGGTGAGTATGTGTTGCAGGCTGCCTTTGGCTGGGAGTGGGTGCATGTGTCTACAGAGTGTGCAAATTGTCAGCTGTGTGACGTTGGTTGTGTGGTGCAATGTTTTGTGAGTGGCCTCTGTGCTGGGTGTATTTGCCATGCTTTTGCCCAAACGGCGCTTCATGAAGTGAGTTTTAGCACTGTGCATCTCTCTTACATTTGGAGTTGTGGCCTTCAGGTACCTTCTGCTGTGGGGTAGTGTGTGAATTCTGATGGATGGTAATGCCAGTGTGCCAACTGTGAATGCGTTTCAATGAATGTGTGCAATTCCAGACCTCAGATGTCTGCCAGTCAGACATCTGAGGCCAATGTGCAACAGTAGATGTGCCCATGGCCTCGATATGGTGGATGGCATGTGTGCAGGGTCATTGTGGGCTGGTATGTTGTAGTCTGTGTGGTCCCCTACTGCTCCACACATGTAGGTGATGTGCACCATGTCATGGTGTTCATCCTTGCCAACATCGGGACATTGTGTGTGCACAGGGCATTTTGGGGCTGTGTCTGATGTGAGCCAACTGCAGGATGGAGTGCTGTGTGAATCACCTGGGTCACTTATGGCAGGACGTGTGGCGGACATGCACCGTTGTGTCGAAATTTTGGGTGTCAAGATATATGTGTGCACAGGGTGGCATGCAATGTGCTGCACTCCTCTTTCTAGGATGCAGATGTATTGGCACGTGTTAGTTCTGTTGATGCCACTCATCTCACAGTACTTCTCTCTCCTGTGCAGCAGCTCCCGTATGTGCAGAGGGAGAGGGGACGGACACCAGTGGTGAGGCTTCCACTGCTACAGCCGCACCGGAGCTGACTGACACAGATGTGACCAGCGCCGAGGAGGGGGACTTGAGTCTGCTAGAGGACTCACAGCTGGAGACACAAAGCTCTACCTCATCTGACGCCAGCGGTGACACATCCATGTTGGGGGGTACAGGGAACGGGGAATCTGGCTCCTCTTCCGCCACACAGCGTCCAGTGCCCAGCCTCCC
Organism: Calotriton arnoldi; assembly: GCA_963921515.1. NCBI lineage: Eukaryota > Metazoa > Chordata > Amphibia > Caudata > Salamandridae > Calotriton > Calotriton arnoldi. Next base: position 680,335 of record CAWUFW010006241.1, on the reverse strand, counting down.
TTCAACCTCCACTGGTGCTGCCCGTGTCCGCACAAGTAGGAAGGGTAGAGTCACCTTCACCCCAGGCACAGCTGCCCCAGCCCATGTCAGCCCTGCTGCCCTCAGTGCAGAAGCAGTCGAGCTATTGCGCCAGATGTGTGTGGGGCAGACAGCACTTCTCAATGCCTTCCAAGAGCATGACAAAAAGTTGGGGCAGGTTATAGCTTTCATGGAGGGCTTACATTCCGACGTTGGTGGGCTACACCGCACTGTGCAGTCCTTGTCATCAACTGTGACAGCAGCCCTGCAACAGGCACATAGTCAGGGAGCGACTCCCAGCTCTCGGTCCGGCCCGTGTCACTGTGCACCTCTGACGACAGTGACAATGCCCAACGGACCCCAAAGTCCCGATACAGAACCCGCAGCACACAGGAGCAGCAGCAACCCAAGCGTACTAGGGCACAGACACCATCCCCACATAAGAGTAAGGCCACCCCAGAGCGCAGAGAGAAAAGCCCATCAGGTGACAGCAAGGGCCACAAAGCAAAGAAACAAGCATCAGGGTCACAGGCCTCACCTTCCTCCCCTGCCAAAGACTCCCTGTCCCAAAGACGTCTCGCAGAGGCAAAAAGACAGTTTCCACACCCACTGAGAAGGTGTTTCCTGCAAACATTACACAGGATGAGGGCCCCATGGATAATCCATCCTTGACCTCCACTCCCATCCCAAGCCCTGTGAAGCCAGCACGGGAGGACACTGTAGGGGGCAAAGCTGGTGGACAGAGGGAGGCAGGGCGGCGGCAAACACCAGGCAAGCGCACAGCGGGTTCCAGCATGTCCCCAGAGGGGGTCACCATCCACACCAGAATCAGCTTTGGTGTTGGGGTCACCTGTTGTGTCTGCCCCAGTTCCCCTCAATCCCCTGACAGGGAAGCCTTTCAGGATCCCCAAGAAGTGGAGAGGCACCCCTCCACATTCTCCGGCACACACTGTGTCTCACCAGGGCATGAGTCCACCTCCCGGGCCACCACCCCACCTGGTCCAAGCAGCCCCCAGCTACCACATGCACAGTTGGCTCTTCCACAGTTGTTACTCCCACTGCCCAGGGTAGTCCGCCAACAGACCCCAACACACAGTCAGCTCCAAGTCCGACAGACAGCCCCATCTGAGTGGTGGTCACCCTCACACACCTGTCTGTCCACAGGGGTGCGTGTGATGCCCATTGTCAGACCCATTACTCTGTTGCTGGGCATGGCATGGTAGAGTTGCATACATTCCCTGTGTAGCTTCTGATGTGACTACTCTGCACGTTGTACTTGCCTTGTGTTTCACTGCTGTGTGCCCCCTGCCTGTGCAGCTTCTCATGGACTCACTCTGCACTTTGTCCTGCCCACTGGCCTTGTTGTTCACTGCTGTTTGCCCCTTGCCTGTGCAGCTTCTCATGTACCTCACCTGCACTGTGTCCTGGCCACTGGCCTTGCTGTTCACTGCTGTTTGCCCCCTGCCTGTGCAGCTTCTCATGTACCTCACCTGCACTTTGGACTGGCCACTGGCCTTGCTGTTCACTGCTGTTTGCCCCCTGCCTGTGCAGCTTCTCATGTACCTCACCTGCACTTTGGACTGGCCGCTGGCCTTGTTGTTCAGTGCTGTTTGCCCCTTGCCTGTGCAGCTTCTCATGTACCTCACCTGCACTGTGTCCTGGCCACTGGCCTTGTTGTTCACTGCTGTTTGCCCCTTGCCTGTGCAGCTTCTCATGTACCTCACCTGCACTGTGTCCTGGCCACTGGCCTTGTTGTTCACTGCTGTGTGCCCCCTGCCTGTGCAGGATCTCATGGACTTAACCTGCACTGTGTCCTGGCCACTGGCCTTGCTGTTCACTGCTGTTTGCCCCCTGCCTGTGCAGCTTCTCATGTACCTCACCTGCACTTTGGACTGGCCACTGGCCTTGTTGTCGACTGATGTCCTAGACTTGCCTCTGCAGGATCTCATGTACCTCACCTGCACTGTGTCCTGGCCACTGGCCTTGCTGTTCACTGCTGTTTGCCCCCTGCCTGTGCAGCTTCTCATGTACCTCACCTGCACTTTGGACTGGCCACTGGCCTTGCTGTTCACTGCTGTTTGCCCCTTGCCTGTGCAGCTTCTCATGTACATCACCTGCACTGTGTCCTGGCCACTGGCCTTGTTGTTCACTGCTGTGTGCTCCCTGCCTGTGCAGGACCTCATGGACTTAACCTGCACTGTGTCCTGGCCACTGGCCTTGTTGTTCACTGCTGTTTGCCCCTTGCCTCTGCAGGATCTCATGTACCTCACCTGCACTTTGGACTGGCCACTGGCCTTGTTGTCGACTGATGTCCTAGACTTGCCTCTGCAGGATCTCATGTACCTCACCTGCACTGTGTCCTGGCCACTGGCCTTGCTGTTCACTGCTGTTTGCCCCCTGCCTGTGCTGCTTCTCATGTACCTCACCTGCACTTTGGACTGGCCACTGGCCTTGCTGTTCACTGCTGTTTGCCCCCTGCCTGTGCAGCTTCTCATGTAAATACTGTGCATATTGAAATGCCCACTGGCTTTGCTGTTGCCCAGATTTGTTGGCTCTATATGCAAATAGTGAATAAACACAGTTGGTCCTGCAGTGAGTTGTGTCAGTGTCCTTCCTGAATAATGTTGTTTCTGTGTGTGCATGGTTAACTGTGTCACAGGCTCAGTATGCCACTTCGACATTGCCAATGGGTTGTGTCACATTTCATTTTATGCAGGGGTGGGAGGCACTTCATTTCTACATGACTGTGATACTTATGGGTGCAGTGCAGGTGGTTGGCAATGAAGTCTTGTAGTCATCTTCCTTCTTGGCTCATGTTATCTATGGTGGACACATGTCAGGTATGTGGGCAATGGCAGCACAGGGTGGGAGTTTGGGCACAGGCTTACAGGCAGGCAGGCCAGGCTCATGGGGTCTGTGTGAGCTTCCTTTCTGTGTGCCAATCAGTGTCGGTGTATGGACATCTTGTGGTGATGAGTTATCCAGGTCCCTTGGCTTACTTCCAATGTGTGCACTTGGGTGGTGGAGAAGTGTGTGGTGTGAAGGGGGTGACTTTGTTGTGACTGTGGATGTGTGTGCACATGCATTGTCAACTACTGCCATGTGTGACCCTGGAGTGGTGTGCCTGTATGTGTACTTGTTTAGCCCTGTGGTTGTCTTTTGTGCACATGGCAGTATTGTGTGTTGCTGTTGTGGGAGGAGGTATGTGTGCCATATCCTACTTGTGCTTGGCTGTCATGTAGTGTGTCACTGGGCCCTGTGTGTTGTGCAGCAGACGTTGTCTTGTCCAGTATTTGGATGCCTATGTGTGGCTGGTCAGTGTTTGTGTTCAGGGCCTTCCTTACATCCCTGTGCCTATACATGGGTGTCCTTGCTGTCTCCAGGAGTTGTGGCATTGGTGATCGTGGTTTCTGTTGACTGACTGTGTCAGCCATGTGTGCTGTGATGGGCTGTGTGTGTTCTCACATGTGTCTTGTCTTGCATGTGCATCACACATGCTTGATGGTTTAGTCACTGCCCTTCCATTTGTGGGCACCTCACTTTGGCTTTCCTATATGTTGTCCTCCATTACTGCTGGCATGTGGTGTGTGTATGTAGCTGTGACTCTGGGTGGTGTGTGTGTGTGACTTGTCAGGTGGTGTGTGAAGTGAAGTGTTTGGTCCTCATCTGTGTGTGTGTACATTTTGTGCCTGGCCTCAGTGTTCTTGGCTTGTGTGTGATGTTGTTGTGGTGTGTGTGTTGGCTGGGGCCTGGCCTTCTGTGCTATGTGTTCCTTTGCATAGGGTCCTGCTGTGGCTGTATATGCAGTTGTTGGGACGTGGGGCATGGTGTGGCTGTAGTTGTGTTGTTGTTGTGCAGGAGTGGCACTTGTGAGACACATGTTGTGTCCCTTCAGGGCGGTTGCTGGTGTGTTGTGGATGTAGTTGTGACTCTGTGCTATTTGTACGTTGCCCTTGGTATGCGCTGGCCCTGTGCTCTGCGTTGTGTGCATGTTTTCATGCACACTGACCGCGGCGGTGACGTGACCGGGACATTTGTACATGAATGCGGTACACGGGTGGGCAGTTTGTGGCGCGACGTTTTTGTGACAGGTGGGACATGTGTGTGTGCAGTGCTGGCTGTGTGCCTGTCCCCACAGGGGTGTGTGGTGTTCCCATGCGATGTTTTCCCCCCCTGGAGCTGTGTATTGTGTTTGTTGCACTGTTGTGTCTGTACGTACCTGCGGAGGCATCCGTGGCGGTGGATGACTTGCAGGTAGTGGATCATGTACAGCACCGGGAGTGCGTGTAGGGCAGGATCCATTGCGGTGTGTCCCGAGTGTTATTTTTTCTGTCTCCCCTGTGATGTCTCCGCCGTCTTTCGCTGTGCGCTGCCCTGTTTCCGGCATCGTGATATCCTCGGCGTACGGGACGTCATTCCGCACGGCGGTGTGTGGTGATTCGCTCACTCCGCCGCGGTGGCGGGCGCTGTTCGATGGCTGTCGGCGTCACTCCGCGGCGGACGGTGAATGCCTATGTTTTCCCATCCTAATATGGCGGGCGTGAAGACCGCGGCTGGCGTGCGGTAAAAGGCATTTTACCGCATCGCCGCCAACGCGGTCGTGCTTCCGCCCGACATCGTAATGGGCCCCTAAGTTAGATAAAATAATTAAAATTCCCCTTACCTTGCTCAACGCGACGCAGCTTCCAACCGCGAGCTTCTCCGGTCCTGAATGACCCAAAATAACAGTACGCAGTTACAAAATAGTCCCTGTGAAATAAAAATGGCTGCTTAAATAAATGTAAAAAAAAGGAATAATGTTAAAAAAATGCATTATAGTAAAGTGTAAATGTTACATATATTTTTCTTATGTTGTACAATTTTTTCTGTATATTTAAAATTAGTATATATTTTATTATACTTTGTAAAGTTATAATAATAATTAATATAAAAATATATTTATTATTATTATAATTATATATGTATTTTTTAAATTATATTAAATATTAAAAATACATATTAATTATATACAAATGTTAAACGAACTTACCTGTTTAAAAAAAAAAATCCATGCAATACAACAATGTAATAATTAATATTATTAATATTTTATATACTAATAATATTAATTAAAATTTTATTTACATGTAATAAAGTTATGATTTTTTCAAAATGTTAAAGAATATTCACTACAGCATTATAATGTTACAATCTTAAATAATAATTAAATATACAATGCTTTATGTTATATATATATATGCCAAAAATGTTTATATTAATTGTATAAATATATTATAATGTTCCAACTCTTGTAAAATAATAAAAAAATATGGTTTGTATATCAAAATATGAATACTTGTGTTATAAAATATGATTATATCATAAAATGTTCTTTTCATTTTTTGTTGTCTTTCTACCTACTTATACAAAATTAAAGGTTGTTTGAAAATTAAAAATGTCTAATTTTTTTATATGTATATATTATTATTGAATATTTTACTTAAATATAATAATTTGATAAATGTACCATTTTTAATTACTATAAATAAGCATAATGTTTTTTTATTAGTAAATTATAAAGTATACATCAATTACACAATAAAAATACATTATCACTGCACATAATAAAACCCTCTTATATTTCTTCACATATAAAAACACATACTGTAATTTTCCTACAACTCTTTATATACAATTAATAAATACACAGCAAATAACATATATATCATATAAAAATCTTAGATAAATTATAAATAAATTAAAAATATATTTGTACATAAACATATATCACTCACTATTCCCAATACAGTTAAACAATAGTCAGGGAAGGTGCTAGACATTAACAATATATAATTTACTCTTCCCACTGCTGTCAGGATTAAGTCACAGAAGGTGCTGGACATTAACCATATATAATTTACTATTCCCACTACAGTATGTATTAAATAAGGAAAGGTGCTGGACATTAAACAAATATAAATTACTATTCCCACTCCAGTCAGTATTAAGTCAAAGAAGGTGCTGGACACGAAAGATATATAAATTACTATTCCCACTGCAGTCAATATTAAGTCAGGGAAAGTGCTGGACACTAAAGATATATAATTTACTACTCCCACTCCAGTCAGTATTAAGTCAGGGAAAGTGCTAAACACTAAAGATATATAAATTACTATTCCCACTCCAGTCAGTATTAAGTGAGAGAAGGTGCTAGACACTAAACATATCTAAATTACTATTCCCACTCCAGTGACTATTAAGTCAGAGAAGGTGCTGGACATTAAAGATATAAAAATTACTATTCCCACTCCACTGAGTACTAAGTCAGGGAAGGTGCTGGACATTAAAGATATAAAAATTACTATTCCCACTCCACTGAGTATTAAGTCAGGGAAGGTGCTGGACACTAAAGATATAAAAATTACTATTCCCACTCCACTGAATATTAAGTCAGGGAAGGTGCAGGACATTAGACATATATAAATTACTATTCCCACTCCAGTCACTATTAAGTCAGGGAAGGTGCTGGACATTAAACATATATAAATTACTATTCCCACTCCAGTCAGTATTAAGTCAGGGAAGGTGCTGGACACTAAACATATATAAATTACTATTCCCACTCCAGTCAGTATTAAGTCAGGGAAGGTGCTGGACACAAAGGGGCCGATTCCGATCTCGGCCGGTAGGGCACCGAATCGGATTCGGCTTAATCGGATCCGATTCGGAGCCCTCTTTCCCGACCGATTCGAACATGCGTCCGGGCGAGCGAGTACGATGTGAGCGCACACGAAATCGCCGACCGACTCGTTCGCGGGTCCGAACCGCTCCGACCGACTCGCACGGACACGACTCGCACCGCGCAATGGAGACGTTCCCCGGCCGGGCAAGTACGATGCGCGCCTCGAGCAGTCCGACCGACTCGCGCCGTCCGGCTCCAAATGGCAGTCAGAGCCGGACTTTGGGGGACCGTGTCGGACCCCCCTGTACGCGTAGCCGCGCGAGTCGCACACAGGAGGGACCCATGGGTCCCCCCTACCTGTGCATGTACGGCACGAGTCGCATAGACGCGTACCCACTGTAGGGGGGGCCCTTGTTCGCCTCGCACCCATTGAGTCAATGGGAGCCCGCGTACGCATTGTACGACCGGCTCCCATTGACTTCAATGGGAGTCCGACCGAATCGAGTCCGATTGCATGCGTACGCATCGTACTCGTTCGGTCGGGCTGCTAGAGTCCGATTCGGTCGGAAATCTCTCCGGGTCCGGCTCGGTCGGAGTGATTTCTGGCCTGAATCGGATTTGGCCCCTAAATATATATAATTTACTATTCAAACTCCACCAAATATTAAGTCCAAGAAAGTGCTGGACACTAAACATATATATAAATTACTATTCCCACTCCACTGAGTATTAAATCAGGGAATGTGCTGGACATTAAACATATATAAATTACTATTCCCACTTCACTAAGTATTAAATCACAGAAGGTGCTGGACACTAAAGTTATATAAATTACTATTCCCACTCCAGTCAGTATTAAGTCATAGAAGGTGCTGGACACTAAACATATATAATTTACTATTCCAACTCCACCCAATATTAAGTCAAAGAAAGTGCTGGACACTAAACATATAAAAATTACTATTCCCACTCTAGTCACTATTAATTCAGGGAAGGTGCTGGACACTAAACATATAAAATTACTATTCCCACTCCAGTCAGTATTAAGTCAGGGAAGCTTCTGGACACTGAGGGGCCCATTATGATAACGGGCGGATCGCCACACATTTTCCCCCTGCCATATTACTATGGCGGGGGGGACCCCAGCGGACGGAAAGACCGTCCGCCGGTTTTCGGCCCGGTCGATGAGTCGACCGGGCGGAAAAGCATTTAATATGGTGGTGGTGTCTAGTAGACACCGCCATCCATATTATGATGCATGCGGGGATATGCCTTTCCGCGGCGGCAACGCCGCCACGGAAAGGCATACGGTATTCTACATTGGGGGCCCGTAGCGGGCCCCAGGGATTCTGGGGGTGGGGGTGCACATGGGGGATACCTATGGTGCCCCCTGCATTTCAATGTACAACGTGGCAGGCACCGCGCGGTGCCTGTCACGTTGTGCATTGAACAGCACAACTTGCATTTCTGGCATTGCAGCGGGCGGTGCTTTCAGCACCGCCCGCCGCAATGTTAGAAATGCGGGATGCGCCCGCCAGTGTGGCGGGCGCATCCTAATGGGATGTGCGGGACCGCCGCATGCATTGCGGGCGGTCCCATTTCTTGGGGGTATGGCGGGCGGACAAAGTCCGCCCGCCATGCTAATGACCCCCTAAATATATATATTTTACTATTTTAACAACCTCACCATTTTCCCCTAATAACCCAACATCCCAGGACTAAAACAAACATATAATTTCCATTTTTAATTAACTTTATTTGTTAAAATTAATTTCAATTTTCTAAATTTTAATTTAATAAGTAATTTTATAGTAATATTTTAAAAACACTCCCCACCCTTATCCCCTAATAACCCAACATCACACTCCTAAAAAAAATATATAATTTCATTTTTAAATTTTAATTTCTAATTTTTAAAAATTGCAATTTAATTTTTTTTAATTAAATATGTAAATTCATATAATTATTTGTAAAACACTCCCCACTCTTCTCCCCTAATAACGCAATATCCCACTCCTAAAACAAAAATATAATTTCGAATTTTAAATTTATATTAGTTATTTTAAATTATTTTCAAAACTCGAAATTTTAATTTAATATGTAATTTTATACTAATATTTTTAAAACACTCCCCACCCTTATCCCCTAATAACCCAACATCCCGCTGCTGAAACAAAACATATATTTTATATTTTTAATTTAAATTTCGTTTTTTAAAATAATTTCTAATTTCAAAAAAATTAATTTAATATGTAAATTTATACTAATATTTTTAAAATACTCCCCACCCTTATCCCCTAATAACCCAACATCCCGCTCCTAAAACAAAACATATATTTTATATTTTTAATTTAAATTTCGTTTTTTAAAATAATTTCTAATTTCAAAAAGTTAATTTAATATGTAAATTGATACTAATATTTTTAAAATACTCCCCACCCTTATCCCCTAATAACCCAACATCCCGCTCCTAAAACATATCTTACAAAAATTATTTTTATACAATTTCAAACAAATATTCATACAATTAAACTAATAATAAATTAATAACAATACAAAATATTTAAATATTTACAAAAAAATGATATTTTACAGTTTCTATATTTTTTTTCGAATTTTTTACAACACTAACAAATCGATATTATCTACTAACGATATTACTTATTCAATATTTTATACTTCAATATTTTTTAATAAAAAAAAAACGATATTTTTTACTACGATATTCATTACTTCGATATTATAATACAATCAATATTACAACTTCGATATAACTGCAATTCAATATTTATGATTCGATATTATGTCCATTTACCGCTGGTGACAACTCCTCCCACCACTCTAGCCCAGGAAGACCCAGCAGCATATGCAAGACACACCTCAGCTCTCTTTGTGACTGTCTAGAGTGAATGTACAAAACAGGCCCCTGTCAGTCTAAACCAGAAGTTGATTGGAGTCAGGCTGCAAAGCACAGAGGGTCATAAGCACATAGGAATGCCCATTTCTAACAGCGGCATTTCTAAAATAGAAATAAAAAATCTGTGTTTACCAATAAGCAAGATTTATCACCACTATTTCAAACATACCAAACATGGCAACGCTATTCCTTCCAGATTAGAAATTACCACTGAAACACATATCAGGGAATTCCCAATGCAAACCTATGAGAGGAGCAGCCTTGCAGCAGTGAGAACCCAAATAGGCTGTTTGTCACTATCAGGACAAGTCACCCAGCAAAAGCATATGTCCTACGTTTTACCTTCACAATACTCTGCCTTAAACTCCCCTTTTACTACACATAAGTCACCCCTAAAGTTGGCCCTAGGTAGCCCATAAATCAGGGTGCTCTGTAAGTGAATGGTAGGACATGCACACTTAAGTTTTGCATGTCCTGGTATTGACAAACAGCTAAATTCATGTTTCACTACTGTGAGGCCTTCTCATCTCATAGGCTAGCATTAGGAATTCCTTAATACACTTGTAAGCTATAATTCCTGATCAGAAGGGAGTTGTGGCATAATGTTTTATATGTTTGGCATAGTAATGATAAATCCTCATTAATGGTGAGGTTGGAATTAACATTACTATTTCATGAATGCCACTTTTAGAAAGTGGGCATTTCTCTGCTCTTTCTGGCCTGTCTCCAATACACATCTGGGTGACAGCTACACTTTGTGGATTCCCTCTAGACAGCCACATACACAGGAAGGGTGGGTATGACAGAGAACTCATCTGCATTCGTCTGCATTCTGATAGCTCGTCCTGGGCAGGAAGAGAGAGGGGGAGCTGACACTTGCACCTGAATAGGTAGTGTCCTGTTTCCCACACAAAGGGCTGATTACCCCAACTGATAGTCTGGAGCAAGTTCTCGGAAGAAAGGGCCTGTGTGCACTTCAAAGACCATTCTTTGAAGTCACCCCCACTTCAAAGGCACAACTGGGTATAAGTATGGGGGCTCTGACCCTACCAGTAGACTACTGGACATGTGAAGAACTCTGCCAGGAATAAAGACTGATGTGCTACAAGGATTGCCAATCTGCTTGACTGTGGTACTGGAAGAACTGCTTTTCTGCTTTGCTGTGCTGCCCTGCTGATCTCTGCCCTGCTGAGGACAAGGACTGGACCCATCTCACTTGAACCCAGAGTGACTGCAAGGGCTTGATGGCTTCAGGGGCAGCTTAAGAATTTTGGGGGCCCTGGTGAAACGTATTTTGGGGGCCCATGTTTGGAACAGCTTTGAATTTATGATCCAATGTCAGCCTTTTCATGCCCTCTTTGGCAAGGTCAATGACACTGTACAACCACACTGGTCCAAATTCTAAATATGTTTCCATCTAATATTCAGGGATATTGACATGTGTTTTCAATATTGTAACACAGCAGCAGCTCAAGAATATTATTGCAAATAATCTCTGCGATCCACTGTCATTTCTCATAAGCGGGGTCATGTTTTGATCTAAAATGTACTTTTTATGAATGTTGCATGGTGTCGGAAAACCTAAACACAAGACTTCTCTTCAAAATGTCTGTAATGATTCCCTTACATCACCCATCTTAAAAATAAATTAAAGAAAATGGTATTGAAAAACAATCTATGTTTAAGAATCGTTCAAGGTTATCAGGGCAGGACCAACAGAGCTAGCTCTATCAAGGGGGCCCCCCTTAAAGGCTGGGGCCCTTGGCCAAAGCCCATTTTGCCCATGCTTTAAAATGTCTCTGGCTGGATTGCCCCCTGTTCTGAAGTGTGAGGGCCATCAAATACTTCCTTCAACCCTGAAACAGCACTTGAACTCTGCCATCAGTGAGTCCTGCCCTGCCAAGTGGTGCCAATCCAGTCCTGGGCCCCTGAAAGGTTACATCTGCTGTACAGAGCCATCGAAATTGATGCAGTGACAACTTTGCGCACATTGGAACCAACACATTGCCCTTCGACACCGATCGACATCGCTTTGACAGATTGCCCGGCTTGATGATGACGGACAACGTGGCTCAATGATGCATTGCTTACATCATAAAGGGGTTCTTTGATGAAGTCTTCATCGCCTGTGTGGATTGGAACCAACTCATTGAGTCTTTGATATCAACGCTTGCTCCGTCCAAGGTAATTTGTCAGAGGGACCTGCGTGAGTCCTGCAGCAGGCCTGCCCTCTATCGCTGTCAGCCTGAACTTTGGATCTACCCCAGTCCAGCAAGACCTCAAGTAACCACTAAGTGCTATTTGCTTCTAAGCACTACTTTTTGATGTATTCGTTAAAAATTCATAACTTTGGTTTTACTCATTGGATTTTTATTGTTTTGGCCTTGTTTTACTCATAAGAATATAATCTATTTTTGAATCTTGTGTAGAGTATTTTGTGGTGTTTTCTTTGAGTTACTGTGTGTGTGTGTGTGTGTTGCACAAACACGTTACGCATTGCCTCTTTAGATAAGCTTGACTGCTCTGTGCCAAGTTACCAGAGGGTGTGCACAGGTTATCTTTTAGTGTGTATCTAGCTTACCCTGACTAGAGTGGTGGTACCAGCTTGGACAGGGTGCATACTTCTGCCAACCAGAAACCCCATCTATAACATTGGTGATCAGCGGTGACAATATGACTTGTGTTTGTGCAATACCATATAGTAACTCATTGTTCACTACAACTCTATGCTAAGATCAACTCAAATCTTTTTCAATTCACCCTAAATTGGCATCTTTGATTTTTCCAAAAGTCTTTTGTATAATGCTTTTTTTCCCTGCAATGTCTGTGGCCTTATCTGGCAATATGGAATTCGAGCTGGCCAATCTAGAGACCTACACAGTGGCCCAGCTCAAGGGATTCTGCCAAGTTAAGAAGTGTGTTCACTAAGGGAAATGCCAAGAAGGCATAGCTTCAGAAAGCCTTAAACGCATAGGTAATAGTCCACCAGCCCAACACAGAGGATGGGGAGAAGTGATCAGAGTCTGAGGAGGAATTGGAGCAGGACCAGTCTGGGGGGCTTGTCATGCAGCCTACTGATGTGGAGGGGTAACAGACCAGGCAGCAGTGTGTCCTCAAGGAACCTGTCCCCAGAGGAGCTGGAGAAGAGAAGGGGGTGAGAAAGCTGAAACTAGAGCTTGCAAAATTGAAACTGGAGAAAGAGCAGGCCCATGCCAAGCTAGAGAAGGAGCAAGCCCTTGCTAAAATCAAGAAAGGGTAAGCTCTAGAGGAGAAAAAGCTGGCCATGGAAGAGAGAAAAATAGCCCATGAGCTCAGCATGAAAGAGCTGAACATAAGAGCCCTACAAGTGGGGTCCAGCGACAGCAATGGTGTCAGCATACCCGCATTGCCCACTGGTGAGTCCACAGTCTGAATACCCAAGGATTTGGTGCCCAGTTATGTGGTTGGGAATGACATAGACAAACGGTTTGCAGCCTATGAAGTGGCTTTGAGAGTGCACAAGGTCCCAGAGGAGTTCTGGGGTGGTAGTCTATGGAGGTACATGTCCACAGTGGGAATAGACACACTCCTTACACTAGATGTAGAGAACCAGACATGCTACACTGGTATGAAGACCATCATAGTCAGTAGGTTCGGACTGAGCCCTGAGAGGTATAGGCTCAGATTCAGGGACAGCCACAAGATCTCATCAAAAACATTGGTGGATTTCTTGGATTATGCCAGCAAGGCACTGAAGGGCTGGGTGAGGGGCAGCAAGGTTGAAGATTATTCAGGGCTGTACAACTTAAATGTAACCCCTTCCATGCTCATGACGGAATGGTTCCGTCATGAGCACAAGTTCTAGTGTGCTCATGACGAAACCATTCCGTCATGACCACACTTTCAAAAAATCTTCCCTTTTTTTTTTGCTTTGGGAGGTGGGGAGCTTCCCCAACCTCCCAAAGTATGGTTAGGGTTTTCATTACAATGACGATCGCACGCATGGCGCGCTATCGTCATTACAATGAAAACGAAACTTAGCTTCAGTTTCACAGTTTCGGTGCTTGTGGGGCTACCTCAGCCCCCCGAGCACCGAAAAACATGGGAGAGGTATCGCTGGAAAGGGGAGAATCTCCCCTTTCCAATGGTACCCTTCCCTAGTGGATCCCTGCTTGGGAATCAAACTTTGTAAAACAAAAAAACAAATTTTCCTCACATTTCTGTGATGGATAGTTCTGGAATCTGCGTGGATCCACAAAATTCCACCCACCCCACACTCCCCAAAGTCTTCTGATAAAAATAGTACCTCACTTGTGTTGGTAGGCCTAGTGCCCGCAACAGGAAACGGCCCAAAACGCAACGTGGACACACCACATTTTCACAGTGAGAACTGACCCTTTTTTGCAAAGTGCCTAGCTGTAGATTTTGAACCCTAGCTCTGCCAGCACCTAGCGAAACCTAGGAAACCTATATATTTTTGAAAACTAGACACCCAGGGGAATCCAGGATGGGGTGACTTGTCTGGCTCTCGCCAGGTTCTGTTACCCAGAATCCCTTGCAAACCTCAAACTTTGCCCTTGCCTGTCGCGGGTACTTGACCCACCCACGTGAGTGAGGTACCATTTTTATCGGGAGACCTGGGGGAACGCTAGGTGGTAGGAAATTTATGGATCCATGCAGATTCCAGAACTGTCCCACACAGAAATTTGAGAAAAATTTGATTTTTTCAGCTAAATTTGAGGTTTGCAGGGGATTCTAGGTAGGAAAACGTTGGGGTAGCCACGCAAGCCATACCTCACTGGACTCCCCCGGGTGTCTAGTTTTCAGAAATGTGTGGGTTTGGTAGTTTCCCAAGATGGCCGCCAAGCCCAGGGCCAAAAACCCAGATTACCCCCTTGCAAAACCAGGTTGTTTTGTGATAGGCAACTTTGAGGTCTCCACAATACGTTTTGGGCCCGTGCCTGTCGCAGATACTTGACCCACCCACGCAAGTGAGGTACCATTTTTATCGGGAGACCTTGGGGAATGCTGGGTGGTAGGAAATTTGTGGATCCATGCAAATTCCATTACTTTCCCACACAGAAATTTGAGAAAAAAATGATTTTTTCATCCAAATTTGGGGTTTGCAGGGGATTCTGGGGAGGGAAACGTTGGGGGTTCCACAAAAGCCATACCTCGCTGGTCTCTCCCGGGTGTCTAGTAGACCGGCAAGGAGAAGGAGAGGCAACACGTAGGTGCTATCAAGGGAGACGCACCCTGAGACCCTTAGGAACAGGGGTCTTCCCCTCACTCACTCCTATGGGGCTTAGAATTTTCTTCCCCGTGGCGTAAAGGAGCCACAAGACAAATATATTGTGTGGACAGTGATAATTATCACACCACGAAGTGGTACTTACTCTTTGCAGAAGGGTAAGAACGGAGCCCCTTTTATATTAGATCCTGATGAATGCCATGGACCCAACTGGGCCACAAGGCAGAAACATGTTGACCATCACTTATAGAACGGTGTAAGGACATTTTTTCCTTAACACACCGTCCACTTGTTTTTAATACCATATGGCCGCCACTCACATTAAAATTTAATAGGCAACCATAATGGCTTTTTAAATTACTCACTCATTCTCTTCACGGGCCCCCACTTAGCTTAGAAGTGCATCCCTGTTGTCAGGTGTATGCCCGCCCTCCATCAAACCAAGTTTTTGGAGGGCGAGGACTGGCCAATGATGAAGCATGACACCAGGTGGTGTGTGAGACCAGTCCGTAACTTTTAGTGAGTTGTCTCCACTTTCTTAAGAAAGCACTGTAAAAAAACCTTGGTCACTAAACTGGGAGCGGCTCGTATGTGGTAAACAGTTTGGTAGTTTCCCAAGAGGGCCGCCAAGCCCGGGGCCAAAAACCCAGGTGACCCCCCTTGCAAAACCAGGTTGTTTTGTGATAGGTCATTTTAATGTCTCCACAATACGTTGTGGGCCCCTGCCTGTTGCAGGTACTTGACCCACCCACAAGAGTGAGGTACCATTTTTATCGGGAGACCTGGGGGAACGCTGGGTGGTAGGAAATTTGTGTCAGCCCAGTGATCCTACAACTTTTCCACACAGAAATTTGAGAAAAGTTTGATTTTTTTCATCAAAATTTGAGGTTTGCAGGGGATTCTGGGTAGGGAAACGTTGGGGGATCCACTCAAGCCATACCTCTCTGAACTCCCCCGGGTCTCTAGTTTTCAGAAATGTGTGGGTTTGGTAGGTTTCCCAAGATGGCCACCAAGCCCTGGACCAAAAACTCATGTGTCCCCCCTTGCAAAAACAGATCATTTTGTGATAGGTAATTTTGATGTCTCCACAATACGTTTTGGGCCCTTGCCTGTCGCGGGTACTTGACCCACCCACAAGAGTGAGGTACCATTTTTATCGGGAGACCTGGGGGAATGCTGGGTGGTAGGAAATTTGTGTCAGCCCGGTGATCCTACAACTTTCCCACACAGAAATTTGAGAAAAATTAGATTTCTTCATCAAAATTTGAGGTTTGCAGGGGATTCTGGGTAGGGAAACGTTGGGGGATACATGCAAGCCATACCTCCCTGGACTCCCACGGGTCTCTAGTTTTCATAAATGTGTGGGTTTGGTAGGTTTCCCTAGATGGCTGCCGACCCCGGGACCCAAAACGCAGATGCCCCTATGTATCTGAAAATGACCGGGTTTTGCAAGGGGGGTCACATGAGTGTTTGGTCCTGGGCTTGGCGGCCATCTAGGGAAACCTACCAAACCCACACAGTTATGAAAACTAGAGACCCCGGGGGAGTCCAGGGAGGTATGGCTTGCGTGCATCCCCCAATGTTTCCGTAACCAGAATCCCCTGCAAACCTCAAATTTTGATGAACAAAATCGAATTTTTCTCAAATTTCTGTGTTGGAAAGTTGTAGGATCACCGGGCTGACACAAATTTCCTACCACCCATCGCTCCCCCAGGTCTCCCGATAAAAATGGTTCCTCACTCTTGTGGGTGGGTCAAGTACCCGCGATAGGCAGGGCCCAAAACGTATTGTGGAGACATCAAAATTACCTATCACAAAACGATCTGCTTTTGCAAGGGGCGTCACATGAGTTTTTGGTCCAGGGCTTGGCGTCCATCTAGGGAAACCTACCAAACCCACACATTTCTGAAAACTAGAGACCCGGGGGAGTCCAGGGAGGTATGGCTTGCGTGGGTTCCCCAACGTTTCTCTACCCAGAATCCCCTGCAAACCTCAAATTTTGATGAAAAAATCTAATTTTTCTCAATTTCTGTGTGGGAAAGTTGTAGGATCACCGGGCTGACACAAATTTCCTACCACCCAGCATTTCCCCAGGTCTCCCGATAAAAATGGTACCTCACTCGCGTGGGTGGGTCAAGTACCCGCGACAGGCAAGGGCCCAAAACGTATTGAGGAGACATCAAAATTTCCTATCACAAAACAACCTGGTTTTGCAAAGGGGGTCACCTGGGTTTTTGGCCCTAGGCTCGGCGGCCATCTTGGGAAACCTATCAAACCCACACATTTCTGAAAACTAGACACCCGGGGGAGTCCAGCGAGGTATGGCTTGCGTGAACCCCCCAGCGTTTTCCTACACAGAATCCCCTGCAAACCTCAAATTTAGCTGAAAAAAACAAATTTTCTACATATTTATGTGTGGAATCACCGTGCCGGCACAAATGTCCTACCCCACATCGTTCCCCTCAGTCTCCAGAGTAAAATGATACCTCACTTGTGTGGGTGGGGCAAGGGCCTGTGACTGGGAAGAGCCAAAAACATAGGGATTAAGGGTGTAGCACAGAGAATTCTAAGCGCTACATTGTTTTAAAAATACGTTTTTAGCCAATTCTGCATTGGACACCCACACAAGTGAGGTATCATTTTACTCGGGAGACTGAGGGGAACGCTATGGGGTAGGACATTTGTGCCGGCACGGTGATTCACTGTGAAAATGTGGTGTGTCCACGTTGCGTTTTGGGCCGTTTCCTGTTGTGGCCACTAGGCCCACCCACACAAGTGAGGTACCATTTTTCTCGGAAGACTTTGGGGAATGAGGGGTGGGTGGAATTCTGTGGATCCACGCAGATTCCAGAACTTTCCACCACAGAAATATGAGGAAAATGTGGTTGTTTTGACAAAGTTTGAGGTTTGCAAGGGAATCTGGGTAACAGAACCTGGTGAGAGCCAGACAAATCACCCCATCCTGGTTTCCCCTGGGTGTCTAGTTTTCAAAAATGTATAGGTTTGCTAGGTTTCCCTAGGTGCCGGCAGAGCTAGGGTTCAAAATCTACAGCTAGGCACTTTGAAAAAAAAGGGTCAGTTTTCACTGTAAAAATGAAGTGTGTCCACGTTGCGTTTTGAGCCGTTTCCTGTCACGGGCACTAGGCCTACCCACACAAGTGAGGTACCATTTTTAACGGGAGACTTAGGGTAACACAGAATTGTAGAGCAACTGTTATTACCTATTGACTTTCAATGCATTTCTGCCTTCCAAATGAAAGACAATGTGTAAAAAAGTAGTCACTTTGAAAAATGTCGTATAATTCTCATGCTAATATGGGTAATCACAATTTCGGAAATTTGCAAATAACTACTGTTTCTAAACTCTATATTTTGTTCCAATTTCAGAAATACATAGGTGTCTTTCATCCCGATTTTTCACTATATATATTTTCCCAAATTAATTGCTATGTACCCGGTACATAATAAAAAAACATTGCAAGACGCTGCTCAGTTATTGGCTCTGGGTTCGTCGGGTTCTTGGTGAACCTACAAGTCCTATATATCCACACAACCAGAAAGGTCCAGCAGATGTAATGGTATATTGCCTTCAAACATATGTCATAATTAGAAGAAGTTACAGGTGAAAACGTTGGCACAAATGGCTGTTTTTTCAACTCATTTTCAATTTTTCCTATTTTCAACTGTTAGTTTCTATAAATAAACCTTGAAGGATCTACACAAATGACCCCTAGCTGGATTCAGAATTTTGTCTACTTTTCTAAAATGTATAGCTGTCCAGGATCCATTATTGCTTTCATACCCATTTCTACCATTAACTGGAAGGAGGTTGAAAGCACAAAAAAGAGCAAAAATATGCTATGTCCCAGTAAAATGCCAAAACTGTGTAAAAAATGTTGGTTTTCTGCCAAAAGTCTGTCAGTCCCTGAAAGCTTGGAAAATTGTGATTTCAGCCTCACAAACCCTTTGTTGATATCATTTGCAGGGAAAAAACCAGGTGCTTTCATTTACAGCACTTTTCCCCCATTTTTAAAAATAACCAACAAAATTTAGCTGTATTTTGGCTAATTTCTGTGTCCCCTCCAGGGGTACCTTTAGAATCCCCATGATGTTGGAAGAAAAGGACGCAAATTTGGCATGGATACCTTGTGTAGTCAAAAAGTTACAGGGGCCTAAGCACGAACTAACCCAAATAGCTAAAAAAGGCTTAGCACGGGGGGAAAGGCCTAGCAGCGAAGGGGTTAAAGGAACACATGCTTGATATTTGTTTTCCAGAGCTGTGCCAACACCTGGTTGATAGCAAGTTAACTGACCTGAGGAACCTTGCCGAGGAGGTGGACATCTGGGTCAGCACCAGAGTGTTCAAGAAGGCTTCCGGGGGGACTGCCAAAAGGGTGATCAGGATTCCCACCAGAAGAAGGGGGGAGATAAAAAGACAGAGTTCTCTAAAGGCCCCCAAAACAACTCACAATAGAAGGGGTCTGGTTCTCATTCCAAATCTGGCCAACAGAAGAAAATCTGCATTGTCAAAAGTCAGTAGCCCACGACTCCCAAGTGCTATGAGTGCTTTGAGTATGGACACTACAAAAAAAGATCCCAAGTGCCCAAAAAGAGCACCACCTCCCACTGAAGGAAAGATTCCAGGGGTGGCTAGTATAGTGCTGGGGGAGAAGTTTGTCTCAGTTAATGGGGAAGGGTTTGGTGGGATTACCCTAGCGTCCCTGGGTGACTGTGAAATGGTTCCTAAGATCCATGTGCCCTCCAATACTACAAAGTATAAGCAATGGGTCACCATCAATGTGCATGGTGTTGAGGTTCAGAGGGATACAGGTGCCAGCATGACTATGGTAAGGTGTCAGCTGGTGTCCCCACTGCAGGTGATTTCCAATGCATTCCACCGAGTTGTGGTGGCTGAAAACAGTGGGCCTTGCTCCATTTGAGTGGGGGGGTGGGGGGAGTTTCAGGTCTTGTGAAGGCTGCTGTGAGCCTCACCATGCCTGTGGACTGTTTTCTTGGTAATGGCCTTCAGCACACTACCTGGAAGGAAGTGGAGCTCAAGACTCTGTGGAGATGTTAGGGTTAACTGACTAAATCTGTGCTACCACATGATCCATGGCTGCCCAGAATAGCAGTCAAAAAGGGTTGCATACCTCTGCCAACTAGAGACCCCTTTTTAACAGGCAGAAAAAACTGATGTTCTGGTTGTGGGAAACCAGATTTATCTCTGGGGCCTGCAATGGGGGCCGGATGGGTTGGAGCCACTTCTTAGTCTGAAACAGGCTGTCAAAGTTCTCAGAATCTGTCTGGACAGCAAGTTCTCAATGGACTATCGAATTAATAGGGTCTCTGCTAGCTGTTTCAGCCTTCTGGGATGCCTGAGGAAGATTCTTTGGCTTCTCCTCACTCCCACTCAAAGGACAGGAGTCCACGCACTTATCATCTCTCGCCTACAGTATGGCAATGTGCTCTACTTGAGGCCTCTAGCTCTACAGAATGCAGCAGTCCATCTCCTCTGACATGCTCCATGGCATGTTTCGGTCTCCATCCAGCATATGAACCTCTATTTGCTTACTATCAACATGCGCATCAAGTTTGAAGTGTTAAGCTTTATGTGTAAAGCCATTACTCCGATCGGACGCCAACATTTAAGGCATTTAGTGCATTAGTATCTCCCCAAATGTCTGCTATGCCTGTATAATCAGAACTTAGCTTTGATCCCACTAGTAAATTTGATAAGACAAAGAGGTTGCTCCTTCAAATACCTTGGGCCTAATCTAAGCAATGCGTAGCCCCCCTCCCCCGTTAAGGCTCTGTACTTTTCTTGAGAGTTTCCACAAGCAATTGAATACCTGGCTATTTTAACTCGCCCGTTTCTGCTTTGTTCTGTTATGCTTGTGGTGGGAAGCCCTGTGAGGCAGCCATGCTCTTTATAAATCACTATAGCATAACATAACATAAGACAACATAACAGAACATAACATAACAGGGTGTTGAACAAGTCAAGGTTTTCAATGTTGTGGGCATACACGTTAATCAGTGTGACAAGCTTATTGTTAAGTATCCCCTGTGCATTGGTGTATCTACCCATAGTGTCAGACTCCGAGGGCCTGATTCACAAACGTCAACTTACACGTCTGTGTAAGTTTACTCTTATTCAGTATTCACAAAACTGCAATTCAGTAGTAGGTTTATGAGTGCGGACACTCTGCAGTCGGGGCGGAGAACTTCACATATAAAAATAAAGGACAAACATATATTTTTATGTGTGGAGTTCTCCACGCCACCCGTGAAGATAGGACAGGCCTATCTATTTTTATGTGCGGAGTTCTTTGCCCGTCCTGCTTTGGCTGGCTGAATTTTATCTATTGGATTATTGAAAGAATAAAGGTTTTTGATTACAATAAAATCATGTGTCGTGAATCTCTTCTCTATGAGTTTGAACCGCTGTACTTTGGGAAATAAGATTACAAATTGGACTCCTATCTGGACAACAAGTGAACACTGGACATTAGAGTGCTTCTCCCAGCCATATGATAACATTAGATGTATTTGCTTGCAAAAATGAAAGGGTTGTAGACAGATAATGCCTAGGGGCGTAGCACCTAAATCCTATGGCAATTAAACACTAATAGGGTAGAGCAGTGAAATATATGCTACAGCTGTCTTTTGTAAATCATTTTCCTAAGGAGCAGCCATTCTTGCTGAAGATAAAATAGCTTTTAGGGTTTTTTCACCCTGAGAAAATGTGTAACACTGAACTTTTACATGTCCTACAGTCAAATACCATGCACCATGCCTTATGGGCAATGAGGCCTACTAATAGGTGACTTATAAATATTTCAAATGAAGGTTTTGATCTGTAAAAAGGGGTTATTTTGACAGGTTGAATTTGCAATTTCAACTACAGACTACCAATAATACCAATGGCCCCCAGTCATACTTGTACTGTCCTTGTAGTGGGTGGCAATATAGGTGCTGCAGCCCACTAGTGAAATTTAACATACAGGTCTTGGGTACAATTTGTACCATATACTAGGACTTACAGGTAAGTTAAATATGCCAGTCATGAGTATACCAATTCCATCATGTTTAAAGGGTGAGCACAGGCACAATACCACTTGTTAGAAGGGCTAAAGGGCACAGAGTTCTATGGCCAACAAAAACGATCAAAGCAAAAATCCTGGAGAATACCACGCCAAAGATGCTCATTTCCAACACATGTTTATTGGGGATTTCTGGGGCAAAGCGTGACCACTATAAAAGAGACGTGTAGGCAGATGGTGCCACTCGATCCAGTGAAATGTCTCTTAGGACAAATAAAACATTCCAAATCCCATAGACAGAGAGGTAAATTAGTTGATTTGGCTTTGGTGTTGGCAAAAAGAAGTATAGCTATGGATTGAAAGTTGAAAAGAGCTCCTAATATGGATAAGTGGCTGAGGGATGTGATTCAGTGGACAAGAGCAGAAGTGATGGCGCTGACAGTCATACATAGGAGAAACCCCAAGGGCCCCTTAATGGATGAGTGGGAGATAATTTTATTGGTAATGGAAGCCAAAACTGACACAAGCCCATCTTGAAATATATGTCCACAAGTATATCAAGTTATTGTAGACTAGATTGATTGGCTCAGGGAAAGAATGCATGGGAAATCAGTGCTGTTATTGAAATGCAAAGTTGTTGGGGGAAGGGCAGGGGATTAATTACGGCTTAAATTTGTTAATAGTCTGTAAGAAAGACATGGAAATCATTTATAATCAAAGTCACTCACAAACCCCAAGAAGTTACTGATGATACAGTAGAACATGTTAAATTGTGATGAAATGAAAGAAGACTCTTTTTGGGACAGGATCCAGATGATGGTGTAAATATGCAATGCTGTGAGAATGTGCAATTCAGTTTGGCTGGATTGTAAACAGAATTTCTTGTTAAAAATGGTAATAAAAATATATTTTTTTAAAAGTAACAACAGGATTGTGCAAAACTCTAATGTTTTTCAGAGCAGACATTGCTGGCCAGTAATCCCCCACAGTGAAAATTGTTCAAGCACCACTGGCTGACAGCCTACCAGAGAACGGATAGTTGAATGCTTTTAGAAAGGCACTTAATATGTTAAAGGCCTGGATAATGTTGAAGTTTTTAGTTCAGGAAACTGGGATGCAAAATGCTTTCGCTTCCTTTGCTCAATTTTTCAGACAAGGTGAGGTCATTTATTCCAATATGGTCCCCTCCAAAGACCATTTGTCAAACAAAGCAAAATGAGAAAAGAGAATAAGATAGCAGCACAATCTATATATTATCAAACTACCTCAACATTTCCGAAGTTAAAAAAGATATTTTCAAAAAGATTTCTGAAGAAGTTGAAGCAATTGGCACTTTCGCAAAACAAGTACATTTTATTTCGTGAAAAACAAATCCATACTACAACACACAATTAACGTTAATTAAAATAAGTATATGTTGTAACAAGCGAATTATCTGGTTTGAAGGAGACTCTTCAACTGCTTTCTTTGAGTGGACCTCCCCACTAGTGATTTCATGAAGCTGGAGTGAGTCTCTGGTTTGGAAACCTGCAGAATATGAAACATATAAACTATTTCTGTTTTGTGCAATTACATGTATTTCTTTCATGTGCACACCAATTGTAACTAGATGGAAAGTGAAGAAAGTAATGATAAATCTTGTTAATCCACATCTCAGTTTCATTACTATAGCTGTTTTAAAATATTTCGCCAGATATGTGCTTTCAGAATAACATTTCAGTTCAGTTCAGTTCAAAATCTTTATTTCGGTTCTTTTAAACCAGAAAAGATGCATAAAAATACGTACAATTTTAAATACAAATACAAATAGTCCAAATAAAAACCTTTGCGAGCAGTTTATACAAAGAGATACAATGGAAAGGGGTCTGTATGTCCCTACTATGTTAAAACATAAATACTAATATAAATATGCTAAAAAGGCATCAATGATTAAAAGAGGAAAACTCATGGTATTAGGCTTGCATTCCACGTCCTTTTTAAGAAACTCCAGTATTGTTAGAATGTAAGACAATTAATAACTTTGTGTCTGCTAATACATAGTACAATACAATTCCCTGTGTCTTTTCATTATAGACAACTATATTGTTTCAAAAATTCCGAGAAAATACGGACAATACACTACAGCTTAAGACCTGCTTTAGCTCTTAAAAAACTAACTGCTAGCAAAAATCTACTAACGCCAAAGACAATAACCTGTGCAGTTTCAGTCTTTAGAATTCTTTCCGCCTCTTTGCATGATCTCATTCCTAGGTTTAAACAAATCGGTTTGATCCATTTTTTCCTAGCCTTAGCATATACAGGACAGAAGAAAAGAATATGCAACTCATTTTCTTTGGCTTTACCTGAACATAAAGTACACAAATCATCGATATTTTCAGTGTGTTTACTGGCCCAACTTGCTACAACTGTATTAATGTTCATTATGCCATATCTAAATTTCATATATAATGTTTTTGCAAGTTGAGGGCGTACTTCGTCCAAGAAAGGCTCAAAATATGCCACATCTTTGAACAAAAGGAACCTTGTTGTTAACGCCCCTCCTGCTGAATCATGTAGCATGCTACTTTGAATGTAGGCCCAGAAAGTAAATTTTAATACCTTTTTAGAGGCTTGGGTCAATGAAGACGGGTCATCCGAAAACTGGGATAAGCCAATCTTTTTCAACCATAAACAAACATGTCTAAGCCATGTGATACTTTTGTTCTGATCCAATTTTATAATTTTTTCTAAACCGACCTTATAATCTAGCAACTCCGGTGTTGACCAAAGTCTTACCCATAATGTAAGAGGTCTTAAAATTGCGTAGTGGTCAGTCCGTTTTATATTCAGGTCCAAAATAATTGGGATTAATGGTGTGCGTACCGGAAGACTTAAATATATATATATATATATATATATATATATATATATATATATATATATATATATATATATATATATATATATATATATATATATATATATCCACAAACAAAGGTTACCCTTAAGGAAGAGCCTCAGGTAGACGGTAAATGCGCTTTATTCATTGGGAGACTGCAAAGCATTCCAAAACAGCGTGCTTTTCTAAAAATCCATAGCGCCTTTGCCAGACGCGTTTCGAGTGTCCTCTTAATCATTGGCGTGTCGGCGCTGCAATGAATCTCTGCACACATGCTGCTGATTATAACAACTGAACCGCCCTAGTGGGCGTGGCCGCTACTGCTGCCTTCTGGACAAGGTAGTTCTTTGGATTTTTAGAAAAGCACGCTGTTTTGGAATGCTTTGCAGTCTCCCAATGAATAAAGCGCATTTACCATCTACCTGGAGGCTCTTCCTTAAGGGTAACCTTTGTTTGTGGTATGTGTAGCGGCTGACCCAGTTGCGGAAGGAGCCCCTCTGCTGTTGTGGACTCGTGGTGACTTTACTCTGATGTCATCATCAAACGAGAGGTAGAGCCTATTGGGACACATGAACGAAGCAAGGCATCACAGTCACCGTGGTCTTTTTACCCACTTGGCATTTCAAAATGCACGAACTTTTGACTCTGGCACAACTCACTGGAGGAATACAAAGAACTACCTGGACCAGAAGGCAGCAGTAGCGGCCACGCCCACTAGGGCGGTTCAGTTGTTATAATCAGCAGCATGTGTGCAGAGATTCATTGCAGCGCCGACACGCCAATGATTAAGAGGACACTCGAAACGCGTCTGGCAAAGGCGCTATGGATTTTTAGAAAAGCACGCTGTTTTGGAATGCTTTGCAGTCTCCCAATGAATAAAGCGCATTTACCATCTACCTGGAGGCTCTTCCTTAAGGGTAACCTTTGTTTGTGGTATATATATATATTATCTACTGGCGGTCGCCAGTAGATAGTTATAGTTACAACCTATTATCCATAGGAAATCCGCGACATTCTATTTGAAATAACTCTCTTGCCGGTTGACGTATCTTCGTGAAATTTTCAAACTTTGTGGCCCGCTCCGGTCCGCTCCTACCCTGAAAGTCTCGGGGGATTCGTCAAGCGGGGGCCGAGAAAAAGGGGGTCCCAAAACGTGTTTTCCCCATGCATTTTTCCATAGGAAACTTTAGACACGGCTACAGCCCGAACTGCTGAACGGAATTACACCAAATTTGGCAAAGAGGTAGTTCTTGGTTCAGAAAGAACCCTTTTGTTAAATGGTGTAAATCCGTTCAGTAGTTGCTGAGAAAATGAAAAGTAAAAAGTTAGTGATATCTATGGCCGAGTAGGGTCCGCGTACCCTCAGCGCACCCTGCGCGCACCGTCCCGATCACGAGCTGCATGTTAATTGGCTGTCAGCTGGCTGTCAACATTCCGATTCAGGAAATGTTGGCAGCCATTTTGTCCCTCGGTAGAACCTAGGGACAGAAACAAGTGCGCAAAGCGCACAAAGGGGGCAGGGTATAAACACCCTGACCCCTAGGTTTGCTCAGGGGTCCCACAAGGACCCCCTGGGCAAAAAAAAAAAAATTTTTTAAAAAAATCGGCAGGATGCGCTCAGGGTGCGCGAAATCCTGCCGAAGAAAAATCGAAGCGCGGTCTCCCGCGCTTCGATGTTAATTGGCCCCGGGTGGCCCAAGTCCCGGGGGCATGGTGGGGGGGATAATTTAATGTGTGGGGGCCTCAAAGGGCCCCCAAGCCCCGGGGACCGCCACCCCCCGGGGCTTTTTTTTAAAAATGGTGCGGGAGGGCTCTGAGCCCTCCCGCAGCCCCGGGGACCACCACCTCCCCGGGGCTTTTTTTTTATAGATTATAAAACCTGTGTGGGGGGGGCTCCAGCCCCCCCACACGCCCCGGGGACCGCCACCTCCCCGGGGCACTAAACATTTTAATATGGGGGTCTGTTACGGACCCCCAGATCCCCGGGGACCACCACCTCCCGGGGCTGTGTAGTGAATGGGAGGGGGGCCGCGCGGCCCCCTCCTGGAGCCCTTGATGGCCCTGGGGACCACCACCCCCAGGGCCGGCTCCTGCAGTGTCCCGGGGTGCCTACCCCGGGACACTGTAGTTTGCTATGGCAGGACGGGAGCCTCGCGGCTCCCGTCCTGCCATAGCAAACTGCTTTGGATATTGGAAGAGAGGCAGGAAACCTGCTCTCTCTTCCAATATCCAAAGCCGATTGCTTTTCCACATGGGGAGCAGCATGTCAGCTGCTCCCTATGGGGAACAGCAATGCCGGCTCCCAAGGGACGTGGGGAGCCGGCGGGACTGTGGGGGATTGGGGACCCCCACAGTCCCCAACGGAGAGGGCCAGCCCGGGGGATGGGGTCCCCGGGGCAAGTAGTGGCCCGGGAGGGGGGCCACGCGGCCCCCTCCCCAAAAAAGAGAAGAAAAAAAAAAAAAAAATGGAAAGGCCGGCCCCGGGGATGGGGTCCCCGGGGCCTTAAAATGGCCAGAGGAGGGGGCCACGCTGCCCCCTCAAAATAATAAATATAGAGGCCATGCCCCGGGGGATGGGGTCCCGGGGCCTTAAAATGCCCAGGGAAGGGGGCCACGCGGCCCCCTTCCCGTTTTTTTTTTTTGTAATTTAAAAAGGGGTAAGGCCCTGGGGGATGGGGTCCCCAGGGCCCAAAAAGAGAAAAAAGGAAGGGGGGCCACACAGCCCCCCTTCAGGGGACAAAAAAATTTTTTTTTTAAAAACGATCGGGCCCGCAGGCTCCGCCCCCTTCCTTCACCACTCTGCAAACGCGCCCCTGGCGCGTTTGCAGAGAGAGACAATTCCCCTTGAATACTGGGGGTCCCTGGGGGCCAACTAGCCCACCAGGAATCTCCAGTATGCGCCAGGGGCTGCCTTGCAGAGACGTGTAGAGAGGCCACACCCCTTTTACACCTCTCTGCAATGCAGCTCTGTGGCGCTTTTGGAGGTATATGGTGGGCTAGTTGGACTCCGGGGACCCTCAGGATTCAAGGGGACTTAATCCCCCAACTTAAAACGCGCCACGGGGCGCGTTTGCACAGTGGTGAAGGGAGGGGCGGGGCTTCAGGTGACATGTGTGCAAACAGGCCCCGTGGCGCGTTTTAAGATGGGGAATTAAATCCCCTTCAATCCTGAGGGTCCCTGAGGGCCAACTAGCCCAACAGGTACATCCAGAAAGCGCCACAGAGCTGTGTTGCAGAGAGGTGTAAAAGGGGTGTGGCCTCTCTACACGTCTCTGCAACGCAGCCCCTGGCGCATATTGGAGGTTCCTGGTGGGCTAGTTGGCCCCTAGGGACCCTCAGGATTCAAGGGGACTTAATCCCCCAACTTAAAACGCGCCACGGGGCGCGTTTGCACAGATGTCACCTCAGGCCCCGCCCCTCCCTTCACCATTGTGCAAATATTCCTCTAAAATCAGCCGAAATACGAATTCCGATTTACTCACCTGTTATAAGGAGAGACCTCAGTGCTGTATCTTTGAGCCCAGTACTGGTCCTGAAAAGTAATTTTAACCGTACTTACCAGTAACTTCAATTTCCTTCCATAGGCTAACATTGACTGGTTTCACTTGGAAATTCTTCTAAGTGTGGAGTTTTGGAACTTTAAAATATTCCTCTAAAATCAGCCGAAATACGAATTCCGATTTACTCACCTGTTATCAGGAGAGACCTCAGTGCTGCATCTTTCAGCCCAGTACTGGTCCTGAAAAGTAATTTTAACCGTACTTACCGGTAACTTGAATTTCCTTCATAGGCTAACATTGACTGGTTTCACTTGGAAATTCTTCTAAGTGTGGAGTTTTGGAACTTTAAAATATTCCTCTAAAATCAGCCGAAATACAAATTCCGATTTACTCACCTGTTATCAGGAGAGACCTCAGTGCTGCATCTTTCAGCCCAGTACTGATCCTGAAAAGTAATTTTAACCGTACTTACCGGTAACTTGAATTTCCTTCATAGGCTAACATTGACTGGTTTCACTTGGAAATTCTTCTAAGTGTGGAGTTTTGGAACTTTAAAATATTCCTCTAAAATCTGCCGAAATACGAATTCCGATTTACTTACCTGTTATCAGGAGAGACCTCAGTGCTGCATCTTTCAGCCCAGTACTGATCCTCAAAAGTAATTTTAACCGTACTTACCAGTAACTTGAATTTCCTTCCATAGGATATCATTGCCTGCTTTTTGCTGAAAAAGTTTCTAAGTGTTGATTTTTGAAACATACAAATATTCCTCTAAAATCAGCCGAAATCCGAATTCTGATTTACTCACCTGTTATCAGGAGAGACCTCAGTGCTGCATCTTTCAGCCCAGTACTGGTCCTGAAAAGTAATTTTAACCGTACTTACCAGTAACTTGAATTTCCTTCCATAGGCTAACATTGACTGGTTTCACTTGGAAATTCTTCTAAGTGTGGAGTTTTGGAACTTTAAAATATTCCTCTAAAATCAGCCGAAATACGAATTCCGATTTACTCACCTGTTATCAGGAGAGAACTCAGTGCTGCATCTTTCAGCCCAGTACTGATCCTGAAAAGTAATTTTAACCGTACTTACCGGTAACTTGAATTTCCTTCATAGGCTAACATTGACTGGTTTTACTTGGAAATTCTTCTAAGTGTGGAGTTTTGGAACTTTAAAATATTCCTCTAAAATCTGCCGAAATACGAATTCCGATTTACTTACCTGTTATCAGGAGAGACCTCAGTGCTGCATCTTTCAGCCCAGTACTGATCCTCAAAAGTAATTTTAACCGTACTTACCGGTAACTTGAATTTCCTTCATAGGCTAACATTGACTGGTTTTCAGCAAAAAAGTTTCAAAGTGTTGATTTTCACAAACTACAAATATTCCTTAAAAATCGCCTGTATGACTTAAACGCATTCTTTCAACTGTTTACAGGAGATGCACCAGTGCTGGATCCAGGATCCAACACTGAGTAAGAAAAAGTAACGATAACAGTTTTTACCTGCTAAGTGAATTTCCTTCCATAGGATAACATTGGTGATTCTATGAGAAAAAGTTTCTAAGTGTCAACTTTTAAAATACAATAATATTCCTTAAAAATCACGACTGTAACCAAAACGCTTTTACTCAACTGTTTACAGGAGATGTACCAGGACTGAATCTAGGATCCAGTCCTGTGGTTAGAAAAGTAATCCATAAAGTAACTAATTGCATTTAACTAGAAATTCACATTGAGCTGAATGTTGCATTGTGTTTGAAAATGTGTTGCCCATTGCAACAACTGTAACTACTGTACTTAAAAGTCTATTGCCTATCTGCAAAGTATTTAAACTAAAGTAATTCATTCTGAGAAAGTATTTTTTGTAATGTAATGTATAATGTAATTACAATGTAATTTAAAAAATAAAATATGTAAAAAAAAATTGTTTCTAAAAATGTAGTAAATCAGTATGAAAAAAATTTATATAACAATTAATACATTTAAAAATTGTCATTTACAAAACCTTTGAAATTCACTAAAAAAAACGTAGGTTTCAGGCACGTTATAGTTAGAAATTAGCATTTAAAAACCTTTGAAATTCACTGAAAAAACCATAGGTTTCAGACACGTTATAGTTACAAATTAGCATTTAAAAAACCTTTGAAATTCACTGAAAAAACCATAGGTTTCAGACACGTTATAGTTACAAATTAGCATTTAAAAAACCTTTGAAATTCACTGAAAAAACCATAGGTTTTAGGGACAGTTATAGTTACTTGGACATTGCACTCGTACAAAACCCATGAAATTCCCCCGTTATAGTTAGTTCAGCTAACTATAACTCGCGCCCCGCAATGCACTGCTGATGACGTCACATATTACATCACTCATGACATGGTCAGTGACATCACTGATGACATCACTGATGACATCTCAAATGACATCACTGATGACATCATCCACGTGATAATCTGATGCACCTCCTCACACCCTAATATTACCTTTGATACACCCACTCTAAATTACAGACTGCCATTCGCAAAACCATAGACACTCCAACACCAATAACTACATACCCACTCACTGATTCTTAGGTCTACACACACACATCCACTCACTCACCCGTACAGTCACTCATACTTACGGTCACTCAGTACAGGACTATCATATGCACTCATACTCCTATATAGACTCTCAAACACCGCCACTCATCCATAGAGGTACTCACACACCTAGTCAGTCATGCAAATAATTAAACACACTACCATTTACTCACCTATACAGTTATACACACACCAGCTCACTTACTCATACAAATACTAGCACATTCTTACGCTCTTATACAATCACTGATACAAGCACACACTCATCCATACAGCCACTATCACAATCAGTCACTCTCGCTTATAGCTATTTATATACTCCAACACACATATATACTGCCTTTCACATATGTAGTTACTCACACATGTACCACTGGGACATACATTCACTCACTAACACACTCTTACACACACTTACCCACCCATACAGTCTATCACAGATGCACTCTTGAAACCATCCACCCAGTGAATCACCCACTCACACATCTATGCACAGAGTCGCACACACCCCTCCCACACAAACACTCAGGCACCCATACAGATACTCACACAAGCATTCAATAACTCAAATAGACACTCATGTAGCTATTCACAAACACATGCAGCCACTTACACAGCAACAGACAAACGGATACAGACATTCACCCAGTTTAGTCACTTACCCATGCATTCAGTAAGATACGTTAAATCACTCACTTATACAGTCAGTCACGCACCTACTAAATCATCCATACAGACACACACCCACTCATTCTTCAATACGTCTTTTCCTATATATATAAAAAATATTTAAACTTTAGAGAAACACACAGTCACTGGATGATGTCATCAGTGATGTCATCAGTGATGTCATTTGAGATGTCATCAGTGATGTCATCAGTGATGTCACTGACCATGTCATGAGTGATGTAATATGTGACGTCATCAGCAGTGCATTGCGGGGCGCGAGTTATAGTTAGCTGAACTAACTATAACGGGGAATTTCACGGGTTTTGTACGAGTGCAATGTCCAAGTAACTATAACTGTCCCTAAAACCTATGGTTTTTTCAGTGAATTTCAAAGGTTTTTTAAATGCTAATTTGTAACTATAACGTGTCTGAAACCTATGGTTTTTTCAGTGAATTTCAAAGGTTTTTTAAATGCTAATTTGTAACTATAACGTGTCTGAAACCTATGGTTTTTTCAGTGAATATATATATATATAGAGTTTGTTTTCGCCCACCTCGAAATTCTTTTTGCAGAAGGGTCCCCATATTTCAGCCCCATATAATGCTGCAGATTGGGCTTTGTATTTGAACACCTCCAATGCTGGAGAAACAGCCTTAGTAAAACTATTTCCATGCCTTTTCATAATAGGCAACGCATTTTGTGTCAAGGTTATCTTACTTTTTTCTATTTGGGTCTTCCATGATAATTTAGTATCCAAGGAAATACCCAAATAGCTAATACTCTGTACGTACTCCAACTTTTGACCATTCAAAATTATGTTTTCCCGAAAAGTTTTGTGGGGATTTATGGCCATGTATTTAGTCTTACTAATGTTAATTTCAAGGCCTTTGATGTTACAATACGTATGGAATGAATCTATTAAACATTGTAGTCCCTTGGGTGTTTGCGATATTAATATCGTATCGTCAGCGAATAAAAGTGCTGGCACCAATTCACCCCTTAATTTTGGTGCATCATTTTTACAGCCATTCAGAAATTTCGGAATATCGTTGACGTATAATGAGAATAATGTGGGTGCCAGTACGCATCCTTGGCGAACGCCCCGTTTTATGTGGATTGGTCCTGTTAGTTCGCCCCTTGGACCCCATCTAACCTTCGCGTAATTATTTTCATGTAGCCTCATAATCTGTTCGAGTAGGTTAGCTGGCAACCCTTGACATCTCAGTGACTCCCATAACAAAGCCCGTGGGATAAGATCAAACGCAGCCTTTAAATCTACAAAGGCAACGTAAAGATGACCCTTTCTTAAGTTCACATATTTCCAACATAAACAAGAAAATCTAAAGACCTGATCTATTGTACTGGTTTTAAGTCTAAAACCTGCCTGAAATTTAGAAAGTATAGTGTTCTCCTCAATCCATGTATTTATACGATTTAAAATATGCCTTGCAAAAACTTTCTGTAAAATATCAATTAAACTGATAGGGCAATAATTTATTGGGTCATAGCGATTACCCTTTTTAAAAATTGTAAAAATTTCCGCCCCTTTCCATGTTTCTGGAATTTCTGCGCCCGCTACTATGGCGTTGCATAGATAGTTGATGTAGGGGCCCCAGACACTGATATCGTGCTTGAATAAATCTCCCGGGATTTTATCAGGTCCGGGCGCTTTCCCTAATTTAACTGCATTAATCGCCAATATTGTT
The DNA here is from genome assembly GCA_963921515.1 of Calotriton arnoldi. Classification (NCBI taxonomy): domain Eukaryota; kingdom Metazoa; phylum Chordata; class Amphibia; order Caudata; family Salamandridae; genus Calotriton; species Calotriton arnoldi. The sequence continues at coordinate 647,126 of CAWUFW010006241.1, read as the reverse complement.
TCTTCTTGATCGAAAACTAATTTGTCTTCATTTGGACTGGGTGGTAACCCGGCATTAGGTAAGACCATGTCACTATCTGGTGCTGCATACAGCCTTGAGAAGTGGTCAACCCAAGTGGCTGCATCAAGATAAACGTCCTTTACTTCCTTCCCTGTTTTGTTCCCTTTGGCCTCTAGCCTCCAAAAGCCCAATTGGTCCTTATTTTTAGCTGCTGTAAGGAGATCGGACCAATTTTCATCATCCCAAGTTTTTTGGCCTTCTCAAGAGTTTTCCTATATTTGATCCTGGTATCCTTTATGTTAGACAAACTACCATTTTTTATTGCCAATATTAATTCTGTCTTAACATTACGACAACCCTTGTCGTACCAGGGATTTGCTTCACTACTGAGAGTTTTTACTTCTCCATTCTTCCTTTTTGACATTTTAGTCACTATCGGAACCAATGTTGTCAGTAAATGTTTATGTAGTTCTAGGAATAAATCTTTCCCTAGTAGTAGATTTGAATGGGGACCAAAAATATCCGCAAATGTATTATACATTTTTGCCAATACCTCGCTATGCTCTAATATATGTGCCCATTTTAGAGAACGGCGATTATTACTAACTATAATATCGTCAGGGCTCACATCTAAACTCTCAATATTCTGCGAGGCAGAAGGAAGAAACTCATCAAAGAATGACAATTGGAGGGGACGATGGTCACTCTCTATTCTCGGGACCACTTTTAGATCGATTACATAAGGCCAAACATCGAATGATAGTAATCTATTTTACTCCGGGATTTACCCCTACAGAATGTATGGGCCTTTGGCGTGTCTGATTGTAAGCGGCCATTGCATGCTCTCAAGCCATACCCGGCCGCCAGTCTCATAATTTGAACCGCTGCCACCGTGCACGGCACTGTGTTAGTGCTATCCAGCGCGGGAATGTTATTAGCGATGTCCTCATCTTCAAAAATATTACAGAGCCCTACAATTGGTTCAAAATTACAATTTAGATCCCCACCTATTATTATGCCTGTTTTTATATCTAATGAATTTAGAATAGAGTCCATATGTTCAATTACCAATGACTCTTTCGAGGCTAAGCTAGGTCTATTATAGACATTAAATAAGTGCAGCACCCTTCCAACTTTAGTTGTAATTTTTTACACCAACTATATCTTGTGATTTTATACGCAGTTGGGTGATTTCAATATTGAGGGTTACTTTTATCCATATTACAAGGCCCCCTGAAGGCCTCCCCCTTGCTGATGGAATTGCATCCACATTAAATGTCTTATAGCCTGCTCTGTGTGGGGTTTCTAGGGCCCAAGTCTCCTGTAAGAGACAGATATCGCTCTGTTCAATATATTCATTCCAATCTGCATCCCTGAGGTTCTTGCCGAGTCCCGCTATATTCCACGAAATGAAACAAAGCCCTGCTAAGTTACTAGCTATAATAGCTATCTTGGGCTCAGCTGTCAAAATACAACTTGTATTATATATATCATTTGTCATTGTGACCTCATCTGGTGGCTTTAATACAACACGTTGGATAACAGGTACAATTCCAACACCATCCCACTCTTTCCGCTCTTGTAAATCTTCCTGGGTCTCTTCCTGTATATTCCAGTTTTTTAAGATAAGTTGCCCCTCTATATTTGAGACAATGTCTTGATTCCCTAATGCCTTGCCTTCCATCGTTCCAGATAATACTTCCCTTGGGAATTCTGCGATTTGTAGTCAATCGACAGCCTCCAAGGATGTTAATTCCTGGTATCTGTTAAAAATAGATAAGGGGGGAATATTATCATACTTAAACTCAATCTTCCCACTGGCTGGCCTGTAAAAATAACCCAGGGGTAAGGCATGGATACAAGTACTCTGCACCATAGTCTCCTCATGCGCTCTTAACAGATTGCGGACCAAATATGGACGCCTGAAGTTTATAACAATACAATCCCCTTGTATGTTCTTAGTGGAATCACCTACCCACCCTAAACTGCGAACCATTAAGATGTCATTCATTTTTTGAGGATTACATTTTTTAAACTTGGATAACCAATCAACAGTTTTATTTCTGAGATTGTGCCAAGATTCTTTTTGTTCTCTTTTCAAGGTAGGGACGCCGGCTAGTATCAAAACATATGGACACGCAGCTGGGGGTAATTTTAGGATGTCTGTATTAGAAATTAAATCAGTTCCTCTTGGGCTATGTACAGTCCCTACACTATTACCCGTATTTGAATGGTCAGCAACCACCTCAATTCGAGAACCAACATTTCGACCTACCTCCCAGATTTCTGTTGGCTTTGAACTAACCCTCACAATTCGACCCCTACTAAGTGTGTCAGTTCTAGCTTGCTCTGAAATTTGTTCACCACATATATCATTCTTTCTACTTATAGATACATTTCTAGCTTCAGCTATTAATTTTGCCCCTTCCTCGAATGTTCTTTTACCATCCTCAATTAGAATACCTAATTGGTCTACGGCCAAGTTTAACTGGTCTATTTTTCCATCCAGAACCCCAAATTTAATGTCCATACGTTCATTAATCTTGGTCTGTATATGATCTAATGCGGTTTTAAGAATGGCCTCGACAGTTTGTTCTACTGTCCCAACACCCTCACTAGATAAAGCAGAACAAGAAGTACAGTCAGTCTCAGTTTGTGTACTAACAGTATTACATAAGGACACCTCTTGTTCATGCTCATCTATGATTTCCTTGGATGAGCTAACTGTTCCCCCTTGTTTCTGTTTTGTTACACCATTCTTAGAACCGTTTTTTTTTACTCTCTGTGTCTGCTTAGTTTTTCCTTTTAGGGCTCCCACCTGTTTTGATACTCGTAGTCTCGACGATATTCCAGGCCTAATTAGTTTCAGCTGAGTTGGGAGACATCGGCATGCTTAGTGTGGATACTACAACATGAGTGTTTTGATCAACAGGGGGAGTTGGTGTTCGACCACTCAAATTTGGTTGTATCGTGTTAGTTGATATTGGTGAACTAACTTGTCTATATGTTGGTAACCTGGCTGGGTCAAGTGACAACCTTCTCTCTGCTAGTTCAATTTCGTGGCTTAAAAGAGACTCAGCTCGTGTGATGAAGGCATCAAGGGTGCCAGCAGCACCCTTTCGCTTATTCATGATTATATATTTCCTTACTGAGCCAATATGTAACCCCAAGCAGCAGAAACGTAATTGCAACTAAAACAGTGACTGATTTTATGCACTAACCCTAAAAAATAAACCAAACTTAACTTTTGCCCCTTCAACCCCCTTCAGACTCTACCAGACAAATGCTTACCCCGAAACATATATATAATTAGTTCTTGGGGGGGGTGGTCCAGTCCAGTCCCAAACAGTCGCAGACGGGCCTGCCCTTGGCCCGGGCTTTGCCCGGGCACGCCTGCACTCGTCCCGCGCTGCGGGAGCCCTAGCCCCGTTTTATGCGCCTCCTGGCGCGAAGCGCGGCGTCAGCGCCGCGAGGAATGACGGGCAATGTAGTCCTCAAATCCCCCAAGCGTCAGCAACACAATGGCGGCACTCGGCGTCCGTGCAGCAGGGAACAAGCAGGCAGGAGACAACAGTGGGCGGCAGCAGGTGTAGACTCTCAAGAACGGGCTCCGTTCATTTCATAAACGTACTTTATATTTTGGATTGAATCAATAGACTTGTGATGCTTGCCATAACAGATCCAGAACAGATTGGAAAAGGAAGCTTGCAAAACACCCTAAAAGGAAGTCATGCAACCAAGAGATATGCAGATTGTCTGCCAGTGGGGAGTGCTATCCTTTAGGAAGGCAATACAATATCTCTCCTCATGAAAAGAGGCAAAATAACCTCACTTTTTTGTTAAATGGTTCATTCTATTGGCCTTTTTGGTCAGCTGCATAGTAGCAAAAGAGGTTGCATTTAAATAATTGAATCCCTTATGCGTGTTCCTTTATTTAAGGTTCATTTTTGTGCATGTGGTATATTTTGCTCTGGCTATCAATGCCAGCTGTATAAGAACAGCATGATCTCCATTGCTAAATGTATGTGGCTGCTTGTGCAGAAACAATAGTGATGATAGGATGAGAATCTTGACTCAATTTACTTGTCTCAGAAGACCACCTGAATCCGTTGACTACTCCAATTCTTGATACTCACTTATGCTGCAGTATTTGTATATGTCCAGTGCATGGATGCTGGGGTTATGAAGTTATGACTGTGCTTTGAGTCATCATAAACATTGCACCCCTGTCTAAGATAATGTACTTAGGACTGGTGACATTACTGATTGGGCTTCTACTACGACCAACAACTGAAGCTTCTCAAATCCTTTTGAACAAGTTTTAAGAGGATTCAATTTCACCATGTTAATAACTAAGGGCCTGATATAGATCTTGGGGGGTGGTTACTCTGTCACAATGGTGACGGATATCCCGTCCACCGAAATATGAATCCCATTACATCCTATGTGATTTATATTTCGCCAAACAGAACATCCGTCAGCTTTGTGACGGAGTAACCTGTCCGGCAAAACCTAAATCAAGCCCTAAATCTATGATCCCTGGGTCTATGATCCCAAAAATCCTGAAGATATATAGCGGGGGGTTAATATTGATTCCAATAGACTTCCACTAGAGTGATTCACTCTATTAACTCAATAATCTATACTGTTTATAAGCTTTTCTTCCATTATACTCTTTATTTCAATGTATTCCATTCTGAATTGTGGATCCACACACTTTCTAGCAGCCCCTAAGAATATGTTTTAAACGTGACCCATTTGAAGCAAGGATGAGACACTGATACTCTAAGGAGCTCTTTTTCTCTGTTAGGTTATCCTGAAAGTCTTTTGCAGGAGATTAGTCGTACCACTTAAAAACGCTTTTGGCACTCTCCCGCACTTGGCCTGACAAGAGCATGTTACCACATTTCAGCAGACAGGCTTTATGCAGCCTATCCAGAGAAGGAGTCAGCAGCACAAAAGGTGCTTGTTCCTCTATTGACTTTCAATTGGACCTTTACAACCACAGTCAACATTTTAGAGAAGAACAGGTATTCACATTTGAAATTTGTCTTTGAAACAGCAAACACCTGGTAAAATGTTGATCTTTTTCATTGCATCATTCTGTTCTATATCCTAAGTTCCTTGTTTGTGGAGCAGATATTCTCTGTGCTCAACAAGTGTGGTAGAAGCATGAGGAGTATAGATACGAGCTACATAGTGATCCTCCCTGCATAGTTCCTTGCACCTAAAGTGAACAGCAGTTAGCATCTATAGAAAAGCCTTTGTGTCACCTCAAACCATCACTAATTTGCTGGACCCAAGCCTTTGTGTGTAGATATGACCGCAGCAAAATAGTCTGTTTTTTTATGAGTCCAAGTCCCCTTGTTCAGTTCTTCAAACCCTAGCTACAACAGGGAGTCAGACTCTCAGACCCATACAAGTCATGTGTGTTTATTATGTCATTAAAGTCACCCCCTAGTATCGTCGTTGCCTGGGGAAGGGTGGCCGCTAAGTCTTGGAGGGCCCTCAATTTGGATTGGTGCATGGTGGGGGGAACATAGATGCATAAAATATTATATAGGGTGCCCTCCAGTGAACCCTCCAACTGTATGTATCTACCTTGAGGGTCTAGTGTGATGTTAGTAATAGCCATCGGGAGGGATCTGTGGAGGAGGATAGCGAACCCTCTGGAGCCCCTGACATACCCAGCATGGAATACCCTGTCATATCCCTTATGGGCCAAAAATTGACAGTTGGTGCCCTGGAGATGCCACGTGTGGATAATGGCGGTGAAGGAAAGGAAATACTGCCCCTCTCTTAATGTGGTCTAACAGGCAATTGACTTTCCAAGTTAAAACCGTGAATGTGTGAGCCATGGCGAGTTGTAGGAAAATAGGGGTCAGTTAGTTCATGTGGGATGAGGAAGAAGCAGTGAAGGCAGTGGAAGGGAAATGGCAAAGACCACCTATTAGAATATTTGATGAGGGATTCCAAAATCTGCAATCATCCAAGATACAGGTAAGGCAAGAGGAAACTGCAATACAAACTTAATCGAAATGTGGTAAACAATTCCCATTCCCTCCAACATCCCCCACCCTATACTTCCCACCCAAAAGAACTATCTGTTGCTCATTCCCAACACGAAAATAAAAATAATTATTTGGGGGAGATGCCACTAAATGGACCAAAGAGTTCCCTGTCCGGTGCCCCCTTGACCATAATTAACAGTAGCTGTTAGGATACAGCGGTGCTGGCACGCAAACAAAGTACAGCAGGATGTGAAGTGGTCAACCAGAGTGTGCATTTGTAGTGGGATCAGGAATTGGATGTCCCTCAAGCGGAGCATCCCTCGACCATTGGCCCCTCTCCCCTTCAGAGTCTGTAGTAGCATCTATGTCCAAATGGCCTGTTGGGCAGTGGTGTGACCATTTCCTCTGGCCTTGATTCTTTGGTTTCCCCCTAGGTGCTGGTCATCGGACTGGGGAAGGTCGGACGCTCCCCAGGGGAGGGAAGGATTGGTAGTGAGTGGATGCTGTTCTGTGACCCAAGTCCAGGTCTCCTTTGGAGTGATGAATGATTCTGAGTTTTGTAGGGTAGAGGAGCATATGGGAGATATGCATAGTCCGTAACTTGGCCTTGACTTGGTCAAAGGATTTGCATTGAGCCTGAACCATGCGGGTGTAGCCTGGGAAGATCAATATTCGTCCTGCCTGAAATTTGAGATCTTTAGTCTGGCGAGCCCCCCGAAAGACCGCAACACAATCTCTGTGGTTGAAAAAATAGCCAATTAGAGGCCGGCGAGGGGACCCTGGAGGGGGCTTAGTGGCCAGGGAGCAATGAGCTCGCTTAAGAACAAAACAGAAAGATGAGTTCCTCAGGTTGTAACCAGGTGCGGATCCATTGTTCGAGGAATCTTTTGGGGGACTGCCCTCAGACCCCTCGGGAAAGCCAATAAAGTAAGCCTGGGCGTAAAACTCCACTCCGCTCACGGAGTTTGCGAATTTTTGGCAACTCCGCGTTCCGCTAGAACGCGGAGTTACCAAAATCTCCGTGGTCCGCACCTGAGCGGAGGTTTTTTTTAGTTCACGCGGTCAAAATGCGTGCGATCGCCGACGAGATTTCCCATCCATTCGCGAGCGCCATGAGATTTGGTAGCCAGCCGCACGGTCCAGCGAGAGTGTGCGATCACGAACACGTCATTCGTGCGCGCCATCGGACTTCCGGCGGAAGTTTTGTGAAGATCGCGATCCTGAACACGCAGAATTTGCAATCTGGAGAAGAAGCTCTCTCAAGCAGCATCAAAACCTTCTCCAAATGATGATTTGGATTAAAAAAAACTCCTCAGATTGAAATTTGGGTGTACTTTTTTGTGCAAGAAGTCCTTTTTCTTTTTTTACTTTTTTTTTTAAGGGGAAGGAAGTGCCCCAGAGTCTCCAACTTCCTGTTCCTGTCCAGCAGGCTCCTCCCAGTGCTTTGTCCCTCTCCTGTTCACTTTTCATTTGGATTTGGAGCTGAAAGGATCACTCTTTGTGTCTGCTGCATCCTATATCATTGGATTTGAAGACTTTTGGATTTGAGATTTCACAAGTAAGTTGGAAAATTTGTGTTGTTTGTTTGATTGGGACATTGCACCTACATTTTTTTGTACTTTTAATCGTTTTTTTTAAATGTATTGTGGTGGGTGGCATGTTGTTTCTTTGTATGTCATTTTTCTTCTAGTTTTCTTTTATAAAGGAAACATGTTGCAAATTTCACTACATTTTCTCCAACTTTTGAAATTAATTTGCAATATTTATTTGATTCACTTGCCCAGTAGTCTGCATATAGGCCTTTCAGCCAGTAGGTCCAGAGCTACTCATGGGTGCATGAAACAACTATTTATCTGTTGTCTGTTGAATTTAAACATTATTTAGGGCATGGATGGCATTGGATTGAACTGCAAAATGTGTTTCTTTGGTATTTCACTTTTTATGTGTGTTAAATAAATGCCTTTGTTGGATGTGTGTGGTTGTAACTTGCAAACCTTTTTTAGCCCTTCGGATTTTCGTTTTTGGCATTGTTGCATTAAAGCTGTGTTGTTTAGCATGCCTCCTTTGTCTGGCCAGTGTATGAGTGTGTTTGTAATAGTGGGCCAGCATTTTCCTTGGCTGAGCCTCCCCGTGTGGCCAGGGGCCATTTTGTAAAGTCTGTGTTCATATAGGCCTGCTTGAGTTCATTGTTTTCCAGGCCTCCTGCTTGTTGTTGTTGTGAGAGACCATGTGCTGGTGGCCATTTTGTGGTGGTGGTAGTGCTTTTGCCATTGACCTGCATGTCTTCTTTCCTTTGTTCCTCTTGGCTTATTGCTTCTTGTTGTGGCCTGCCTGGCCATGTGGCTGGCAGCCAGTTTGTGAGGGCAGCCAGTGTGCTTTTGCCATAGGCCTCTATTGTCTGTCTTCCCTTTCTTGTTGTTGTTGCCTGCCTGGCCATGTGGCTGGCGGCCATTTTGTGAAGGCAACCAGTGTGCTTTTGCTATAGGACTGCATTGTCTCTCTTCCCTTTCTTGTTGATGTGGCCTGCCTGGCCATGTGGCTTGCGGCCATTTTGTGAAGGCAGCCAGTGTGCTTTTGCCATAGGCCTGCACTGTCTGTCTTCCCTTTCTTGTTGTTGTGGCCTGCCAGGCCATGTGGCTGGCGGTTATTTTGTGAAGGCAACCAGTGTGCTTTTGCCATAGGACTGCATTGTCTGTCTTCATTTTCTTGTTGTTGTGGCCTGCCTGGCCATGTGGCTGGCGGGCATTTTGTTAAGGCAACCAGTGTGCTTTTGCCATCGACCTGCATTGTCTGTCTTTCCTTTCTTGTTGTTGTGGCCTGCCTGGCCATGTGGCTGGAGGCCATTTTGTGAAGGCAACCTGTGTGCTTTTGCCATAGGACTGCATTGTCTGCCTTCACTTTCCTGTTGTTGTGGCCTGCCTAGCCATGTGGCTGGCGGACATTTTGTTAAGGCAGCCAGTGTGCTTTTGCCATAGACCTGCATTGTCTGTCTTCCCTTTCTTGTTGTTGTGGCCTGGCCATGTGGCTGTCGGCCATTTTGTGAGGGGGCAGCCAGTGGGCTTCTGCATTAGGCCTGCAAGCCTTCTTTGTGGTGGCCATGCCTTCTTGCTGGTTGTTGTTTTGCATGCAATTTTTTCTTCTTTTATCCAGCAAAAAATGTTGCACAGTTCTCTACATTCTCTAATAAATTTGCAATATTATTGATTTGAATTGATTCACTATGTGGCCTAGTCTGCTAATGGGTTTTCCAACCAATAGGCCCAGAGCTACTCATGGGTGCATGAAACAACTGTTTCTGTGGCATCTGTTGAATTTAAACATCATTTAGGGCATAGATGGCATTGGATTGAAATGCAAAATGTGTTTTTTGTGGGTTTTTCACTTGTTTTCATGTGTGTTAAATAAATGCCTTTGTTGGATGTGTGTGGTTGTTGTGTAACTTGCAAACCTTTTTTAGCCCTGTGGATTTTCGTTTTTAGCATTGTTGTATTAAAGCTGTGTTGTTTTGTTTAGCATGCCAGCTTTGTCTGGCCAGTGTGTGAGTGTGTTTGTAATAGTGGGCCAGCATTTGCCTTGGGTAAGCCTCCCCGTGTGGCCAGGGGCCATTTTGTAAAGTCTGTGTTCATATAGGCCTGCTTGAGTTCATTGTTTTCCAGGCCTCCTGCTTGTTGTTGTTGTGAGTGACCATGTGCTGGAGGCCATTTTGTGGTGGTGGTAGTGCTTTTGCCATAGACCTGCATGTCTTCTTTCCTTTGTTCCTCTTGGCTTATTGCTTCTTGTTGTGGCCTGCCTGGCCATGTGGCTGGCGGCCATTTTGTGAGGGCAGCCAGTGTGCTTTTGCCATAGGCCTCTATTGTCTGTCTTCCCTTTTGGTTGTTGTCCCCTGCCTGGCCATGTGGCTGGTGGGCATTTTGTGAGGGCAACCAGTGTGCTTTTGCCATAGGACTGCATTGTCCGTCTTCACTTTCTTGTTGTTGTGGCTTGCCTGGCCATGTGGCTTGCGGCCATTTTGTGAAGGCAGCCAGTGTGCTTTTGCCATAGGCCTGCACTGTCTGTCTTCCCTTTCTTGTTGTTGTGGCCTGCCTGGCCATGTGGCTGGCGGCTATTTTGTGAAGGCAACCAGTGTGCTTTTGCCATAGGACTGCATTGTCTGTCTTCATTTTCTTGTTGTTGTGGCCTGCCTAGCCATGTGGCTGGCAGCCATTTTCTTAAGGCAGCAGGTGTGTTTTTGCCATAGGCCTGCATTGTCTGTCTTCCCTTTCTTGTTGTTGTGGCCTGCCTGGCCATGTGGCTGGAGGCCATTTTGTGAAGGCAACCTGTGTGCTTTTGCCATAGGACTGCATTGTCTGCCTTTACTTTCCTGTTGTTGTGGCCTGCCTGGCCATGTGGCTGGCGGACATTTTGTTAAGGCAGCCAGTGTGCTTTTGCCATAGGCCTGCATTGTCTGTCTTCCCTTTCTTGTTGTTATGGCCTGGCCATGTGGCTGTCGGCCATTTTGTGAAGGGGCAGCCATTGTGCTTCTGCATTCGGCCTGCAAGCCTTCTTTGTGGTGGCCATGCCTTCTTGCTGGTTGTTGTTTTGCATGCAATTTTTTCTTCTTTTATCCACCAAAAAATGTTGCACAGTTCTCTACATTCTCTAATAAATTTGCAATATTATTGATTTGAAGTGATTCACTATGTGGCCTAGTCTGCCAATGGGTTTTCCAAACAATAGGCCCAGAGCTACTCATGGGTGCATGAAACAACTGTTTCTGTGGCGTCTGTTGAATTTAAACATCATTTAGGGCATAAATGGCATTGGATTGAAATGCAAAATGTGTTTTTTGGGGTTTTTTCACTTGTTTTCATGTGCGTTAAATAAATGCCTTTGTTGGATGTGTGTGGTTGTTGTGTTTCTTGCAAACCCTTTTTAGGCCTGTGGATTTTCGTTTTTGGCATTGTTGTTTTAAAGCTGTGTTGTTTTGTTTAGCATGCCACCTTTGTCTGGCCAGTGAGTGTGTTTGTTTGTAATAGTGGGCCAGCAATTGCCTTGGCTGAGCCTCTCCGTGTGGCCAGAGGCCATTTTGTAAAGTCTGGGTCCATAATAGACCTGCTTGAGTTCATTGTTTTCCAAGCCTCCTGCTTGTTGTTGTTGCTTGTGAGTGACCATGTGGCTGGCGGCCATTTAGTAGTGGTGCTAGTTAGTGTGCTTGCTTTTGCCATAGGCCTGCATGTCTTCTTTCCTTTGTTCCTCTTGGGTTATTGCTTCTATCCATTGTCAGCTGCAGCTCCCTGAATTCTGAATCCCACGTGATGCACAATGCCAAACAGGGTCCGTTACATTTGTAATTTTGTTGTTGTTCTTCTTCTTTCCTATCCTTCCTCAGTGTACTGTACACTAGTACACCAACCATGAAAGCGCTTGTTTTTGTCAAAGTCTCACAAATGTCCACACTGTATTATGTTTTTTTAATAACTGAGGTAATACATTTAATAATACTAATAAGTGTGACCACACACAAAGTTATATATTATATTTGTTTGTTTGTACTAGTAGTAATTGAACCACAACAATGAATACCACGTTTCACTGATGTTCTTCTTGCTTCTTTGCTTTTAGGTGCACAAAAGAGGAGGAGGCGTCATCACCCATTGTACTGCCAGACAGAAGTCCTGCTGCGCATGACGTCACGTGACGTGTGACCACAGACATCTCTTCAACTTGTACTACTGCGTGCTGCTGACATTTGAAGAAGATGGCCCCAAAGAAAGGTACCAGGTCCTCCAGTACCAAGAAAGTTGCAAGTCAGAAGAAGGAACAGCCACTTACGAAGACTGGTGTGCCGCCCAAGAAGTAGAAGATACGATCGCGGTGTAAGGTGAACAAGAGGGAGACATTTTCTCTGGTACACAAAATAGCCCTTTCCCCAGCAGTGCAGTGGTACCGCCCACATCCTCATCAGCAACATTGCAGTGGCACAAGAGTAAGAGTTAGGTTGAGAGTGAGACACCAACAGGTCCATGGCAAGAGAATACTGCAACGAAAAAACATGTGTTGAGCCTAACAACATCTGGCGTCAAGAAGTCACCTGCATCAGTGGCACCAGAAAAGAAAAAAATCCAGCCTACCATTCTCAGCATGTTTAGGACGGAGGGGCAGTACGAACGCAACCACCCAACGCACGTTTGTTCAATGCGAAGCTGGCTAAAATTTAGCACTGGACCTCCTCCCTTTTTCTTTTGTGGAAGGGGTGGGTTTTCTTTAATTTGTGACAGCCATCTGCCCAAAATGGAAGGTTCCCAGCCCGTCCTATTTTGCCAGAGTTGCTGTTCCAGCACTACATCACGACGGGCTGGAATTTCTTGGACAAGCTTTGCAGCAGAGTGCTGTTCACACTATCCACCTGACAACAGACATGTGGACCAGTTGCCAAGCCACTGATTACATGTGCATCGCTGCACACTGGCTCTCTTTTGTGGGGGTTAGAGAAAAGATATCTGCAGCAGATGTTGTTGACACTGCTGAGATTTTTAATGCCACTCGGAAACATGCAACTGTAGCCATGTTCGCCATGGAGAAATCTCATACTGCTGCAAACATTTTGGAAGACTTTGACAGCAAGGTCTTTGAATGGCTGTGCCCAAGAGGGCTTAACATTGGTTTTGTTGCCACGGACAATGGCAGTAATATAGTTAAGGCCATGTCCGATGGTGTCTATTTCAGGGTCCTGTGTTTGGTGCACTGCATTAACATCATTGTTCAAGACTTTCTGAAAAAAGAAGACTGAGTCAGCAACTTACTGACCACCTGCAGAAGAATATGCTCACATTTCAGCCATTCTTTTAAGGCCCGGAGGCAGCTGACGATCATTCAACGTGAGCATAGAATGCCAGTTAAAGCACTCATCCAGGAGGTGCCAACACGTTGGAACTCAACTTATTACATGCTTGAACGTCTGCTTGAGCAGTACAGACCAATCAATGAATATGTCATGCAAAGAGGAGATGCTACTGTGAAAGGCATGATCATTGAGATGGACCAATGGGGCCTAGTTAAATGCCTGACAGAGATGCTACTTCCTTTTGAGCTCTTCACAAGTGAAGTCAGCAAGGAGGACTGTACTATGGGCCAAGCTATCCCATTGTTGCACATGCTACATGAACAGCTGAAGGGGGTGTCAGCAATGTACGCAGGTGTGGAGGAAAAAAAGAAGAATATGAGTTGGTGGAGAGCTTAACCATTCGCTTATCTGAAAATACAAAGGTGCAAAAAGGCATTGTGTCATCCAACCATTAAAGTTCTGCCACAATTCTGGATCCACGGTACAAACCAGTACTGAACACATTGATTCCTTTTTTAGAAGGGTATGTTGCCAAGTACAAAACTTGGATAGCTGGGAATTAGAGGCCCACTACTCCAGGCCACAACAAGTACTCCAGGGCAGCCGGCGTCAAGTTCAACTTCAGAGCCTGAGGGCAGTGCGGTTGGCTCACAGCAGTCAAAACCACCAACAACGCCAAGAACAACAACAACAAGAACAGGAGCATCGGGGGCGCTAGAGGGCGCCAAGCAAGATGGCCGCACTGATGTGAGGCTCCTGCAGTTCGGGGACACAATCCGTTATTAATCAGTACTATCCCGGCATATTATGCGACGGTGACCACTCCCCAGGCTCTGTCGGATTCCACTCCATATTAAGAGCCCGCTACAACAACTGGCTGCGCCCTACAGACGACAAAAATACCGCCAACTTTCCCTGACCACGCTCCCTGCAATGGCGGAGGGCCGCGCGGCCTAGACTGGCTACTGCGTGAGGGGAGCTGTCTGCTGAGACCGGGTGCCTGTGGCTGTACAGCGACGAGACTCGCACGCATCGCCTGCCCCGCTGACCCCTGGGGAGCGCCTGGACGCTGCTGCCTGCTGACTGGAGGCTCGCCGAGGCGTGGGCCTCGGGCGGAGAGAGGACCGATCGGAGCGGGACGCCGGAGGCGGATCGGAGGAGCCCCTCTCGATGGAGGTGAGTGCTGCTGTGGCTCCCGCACACACCACCCGGCCCAGCTGTTCCGGTGCGGGGGAGCGGCGCGCGCGGCGCCCGGGGGCCCTGTCTGGAGACTCCGTGACTCGCTGCCGCGGCCCTCCGGAGCGCCCGGCGGCCCGGGGCTGAACAACTGCGACGGCGCACGAGACACTACGGAGCTGCCCGGGCCCCGCTGGTACTGCTCGGAAGAGGCCGCACCGCGTGAGTGCCACAAAACCCTACCTTCCTCCGCTGCGCTCCCGGACCCATCTGAGGGCCCCTGCTGATGCCGGAGAGGGGGAATAAGTCTCTGCTTCCCACACCGGAGGGAGAACTCCAGCTGCCGGATCCGACTTTCCTGCGGCCTGGCCGGCGAGCAGAGGGGGCCGACACCATACCTGCCCAGCTCTCACGAGGCGCCCTAACAAGGAGGCGCTACATGGGGCACTGCAATACGCTTGTGTGACAACGCCCAATGACCGCTTGTGTTTCTCTGCGACTCCACTGCTGAGGCCGCCGGGAGCTCGGGTGTGGGAGCGGCGGCTGATGGAGCATTGAGTGGACCCAGCGGGCTGCGATATAACCGGGGACGAGCTGAGACGGCCGCCCGCATTCCGCGCATTAACACTGCTGGACGGCAGATACCATCCGCTGCGAGGAGGGTTTACCGCACTATTCACACGGAGCCTACACCACTGAGACTGCGTACGTGGAGCACCGCCAGAAGAACGTGAGGCCTACCTCCCCCAGCTGACCAACCGAGCGGCGCTCCTGCTTCGCGCCATCACCTGTGCGACACCTCCGCCTGGAGCGCAACGCAGATTTGCCTCAGCCTCGGCAATGTCTGGGACTATTCGATCTACCGACCATGGGTAAACCTGACGGACGACAACCCAAACTATCCTTTGATACCCGGAAGACCTCCCGCTCTCAATCAGAGCCAGATGATGACCGAACGGAGGCTCCAACAACCTCAGCGGCGGATCTGAAAGACCTGTTGCTTGTAATGCAGTCGAGCCTCACATCTATAGAGTCCAAAATGGACTCTATGTCAGCCAGAATGGATGGCCTCACACACAAAGTTGAAAAACATGACGATCGTCTCGCTGAGGCTAAAAGACGAATATCCAATCTGGAGGACACGGCTAGCGCCACCACCAATCACACCCTTGACATGGACAAAATACTGAAAGTCATAGCTGCCAAGAATGAAGAATTAGAATCCCGCTCGAGGAGGAACAACCTCCGAATCCTGGGAGTGGCAGAGTCAACGGCCACCGGAAAGATGGAGACGTATGTTGAAAGCCTGCTCATCACCCTATTCGGCAGGGAAGCATTCTCCTCAATCCTTGTGGTGGAAAGGGCGCATCGCTCACTGGCGTGTCGCCCTCCTCCAGGGGCCCCCCCGCGACCCATCATAGCAAGGATATTGAATTACCGCGATAGAGACACGGCCCTCCGGCTCTCTAGAGAAAAAGGACGTCTCAACCATCAGGGGATGGAGATCTCTATCTTTCCCGATTTCACCATGGCCATACAGGAGCAGAGGCGGAAGTTCCTCCAAGTCAAGAAGAAACTCCAACAGCTCAACATCCCATATGCTATGCTCTTCCCAGCCCGTTTAAAAATAATCTCTCAGGAACGTCCACACTTCTTCACTAATCCTCAACACGCTCTGGATTTTATAAAAACTATACCTACGCCGCAGGAGGACCGCTCACTCCCGAGGAACCCGGCGGACGAACAGGGAGGCGTATCTGACATTGAATAGCCTCACACCACGTGGCAGCGAGACCCCTGTCTCTGCCGTTAGATCTTCTGCTGACCCTGAGGCACTCCTGCGCCGACAGGGGGGAGTGTCGGGCCCGGCCGCCTCATACACACGCGCCTGCAGCTCACCTCACATTAACTCTATACCAGCTAGACCCTATGCTGCCTCCCCTTGCTTACCAATCCGCATAGCTCCTACAGTGCACTAACAAGGACACGCCATAGCGGATTGGACGCACATCCATCCTCATCAGACCGCAAATCCCAGAGGGAGAATCTGCAGGGAGGGTGTGCCTGACTGGAACTCTCTCTTATGGAGCAGTGACGGGGAAGCTGGCAGAGGGTACCTATATTTGCATATTTGTGTGAGGCCTGCCCTCTTGTCATGGGCTAACACTGTTCATAATGATGGCCTATACCGTACTTTAACAATGCCGGACTACCATCACTATCCCCGAACACCCTCGCTCTTGCGAGGAGCACCTGGCTGCCCTCTGGCCGCTGCCCACCAGGTGAACCCTACATTTTACTGAAATGGGATTTAGTTTATTACGAAATCCCCGGTTGGGACTAATTTGTTCAAAGTGGGATGGGAGGGGGGAGGTAATGGTCACGGCAGGTTGGGATTGCTGTTGTGGGCGGAGGGCGGGCTTGGGAAATGTTATTATGTTTTCTTTTTTAAGTATTGTTTTACGTTATTGCGATAAGAAGTGGATGCGACACACAATGACATACACTGATACACACGATCATTTTAATCTACTGACCGCATGATGGCATCCCGACCTAACATACTCAAATATAACTTTCTGACGTGGAATGTGCGCGGACTGGGGGATCCCCGTAAACGCCGCCGTATTCTTGCGTATTTGGACCGACACGACATTCATTGTGCCATGCTTCAAGAGACCCATTTGCGTCCTCACGTCTCCCCCTCCTTTGCCACTCGATGGGCTAGCCATAGAGGTTTCTCATGCTACTCCTCCTACTCGCGAGGGACCGCGATCCTTATAAAACACACACTCCCGTACACCCCTCTTGGCTCCTACGCAGATCCACAAGGTCGCTACATTCTCTTATGGGGTAGGCTCTTGGCGCAAACTATCACGCTGGTGTCCTGTTATGGCCCGAATACGGATGATCCGGATTTCTACCGGGTATTATGGGGTAAAATCCAAGACATTGGCACCACCTACTTGATATGGGGAGCGGACTTTAACGTTACTATCTACCCGCACTTAGACAGATCACACCCACAACCGCACCATTACACTGCTGCACACCTAGCTCTGAGAAACATTGTTGAAGATCAAGACCTGGTAGACCCCTGGAGAGCACAATGCCCGCTGGATCGTCAAGGGTCTTGTTATTCCACTGTTCACTCCTCCTGGTCACGTATTGACTACTGGCTGGTGGACAGGGGCCTGGCGACCTGGGTATCACATACCTCGTATCTCCCCCGCACCTACTCTGATCACTCCCCGGTCCTACTGTCCCTCAGCCCACCACAGACGGAACCCCCATACCTATCCTGGCGCCTCAATCCGCAATCGCTTCTCGACCCAGTTTTTAAGGCGGAGATAGAGCAAGAGATAACTGACTTCTTCCTCCGTAATGAAGGCTCGGTCTCGCAATATTCTACCATATGGGAGGCTTTCAAAGTCACCATGCGGGGCATATGCATTGCCAAAAGTGGAGGAGTACTCAAAGATATCCGCAACCGACTTCATAAGCTGGAGGCAGATATCAAACAGACCGAACTACATATACAAGACACCCCCTCCCCTGCACTGCGGGCGCACTTGCGCGCACTACTCACTGACTATCAGGAAACAGCGGATCGAGAGTGTAAATTCAGAGGGAAATACCACACAGCTCGCCGTTATGGCGAAGGGGATAGACCGGGGCGGGCTTTGGCCTCCACTATTCGACCCCTCGATTTGCTAACACAGTGCTTGCTATTGAGGACGAGGATGGTCAGACACACACAAACTCATCCGACATACTCGCAGCCTTCAGAAGATTTTATAAAACATTGTACACCTCTCACCGACAGACCCCGGCAGACTTTGATCCCTTTTTTGAGGACACTGCCATAGCCTGGTTGGGAGATGGCCAAAGAGAGTTTCTCCTGGCACATCACAAAGACGAAGAGATCATTTCTGCAATTATGCAGCTACAATCCGGAAAGGCTCCAGGCCCAGACGGCCTCCCAGCCGAATTTTATAAAACATACCGGCACTTACTGCTTCCGAAATTGAGACATGTATTTGAGGAAGCCCGAGAGACTGGCGCTCTTCCCCCCTCCATGCGAGAAGCACTCATAATTTCTCTGCCCAAGCCCGGCAAACCACCCTCGCACTTAGATTCGTACCGGCCCCTATCCCTAATAAATACGGATGCTAAAGTCCTAGCTAAACTCATTGCCAACCGCATCCATCCCCTGATGCCGGTGCTGGTCCTCCCGGACCAGTCGGGCTTTGTTCCCACAAGAAGTACAGCCCACAACTTGCGAACCCTATTTGCACTGATGCATGACATTGACCCGGACGCTAATGCGGCTGCTATATTCCTAGATGCCACCAAGGCATTTGACTCCCTAGAATGGGACTATCTCTCCTATGTCCTGGTGCGCATGGGATTTCCGGCCCCCTTTCTGGATTGGATTGCCCTGCTATATACTGGCTTACGTGCCACTGTAGGGGTAAATGGGCTCCGCTCTCCCTCCTTTCCACTGGGCAGGGGCACTAGGCAGGGGTGTCCATTATCCCCCCTCCTTTTTGCCATAGCAGTGGAACCCTGGCTGCTAAAATCCGACAACACTACCGCGAACATGCCATAATTTACCCGGAACGGCAAATACTAATATCCTTATATGCAGACGACATCACGCTATACCTGCGTAACCCTGAGATGAGCTTAAGTCCCATTCTTCGCCTGTTTCTGTTGTTTGGACAACTGGCTGGAGTTAATATCCACTGGAAAAAGTCTCAGATCTATCCCCTCACTGCAGCCACACAAAAGTTCCATCCAGACTTCCCTCTTGATTGGAGCGCTGACACTCTCACTTACTTGGGGATAGTCATTTCTCGTAGCCGCGAAGAACTCATGCGGGCTAACTATGGACGGGCACTGGACTCTATCACTGATAAAATAACACGCTGGATCGCGATGCCCCTGTCCATGGCGGGTAGAACGGCTATAATTAAAATGGTGATTTTACCTAAACTATTATATCTCTTTGTGAATATCCCGTACGCTCCCAGCCGGCATTTCTTTTCCGCAATAAAGACTCAACTTATCAGACTCACATGGGGGGGTAAACAGGCCAGGCTTCTGTGGGACATACTTACACGGCCGTTTGAAGATGGCGGCTTCGCCATTCCAGACATGGAACTATACTTTAGTTGCACACAGGCACACTATGCCACATATTGGATGAAACCCCCTCCTTTCATGCCACATCTGGCAATAGAAGATGGATATATGAATCCCACCCCAAGCGCTGCATATCTTAGTATCCCAACAGTCCCGCACTACCTAGCCTCCACCACTGTCCAGTGCACCGTTAGCGCATGGCACGACCTCGCTAAAGCTACAGACACCACACTAATGTATTCTCCGCTTCTGCCCCTTTCTGGGCGGAAAGACATCCCGGTTACGGAGGAGGGCGGCTGCCGTTGACTCCTTCGGAAACTCTCCATCCACACCTGGGGCCATTTATATACTAAAGGAACATTTAATACCTCTGAGGAATTCTTTAAGGATGTTAATCCCACCCCCTTGGAACGCTTCTACTATATAAGGCTCCGACAAAACATAAGATCTCTTACGCCCACCTTCCCCCTAGAGCCCCCACCCATGCTTCCGCTTCATGCGCTACTGCAACAGGACACCCCCGCACATGTAGTGTCACTTCTATATCGCACGGTTCAGAATGCTAGGGAATATGGTCCCCCCCTGGCTCGTCAACGGTGGGAGGAGGAATTGGGATACCCTCTGACTGAGGAACAATGGACATTCTGTTATAGGCAAACGGGCGAAATCTCCGCTAGCAGTAGATTCCGCATGATACACTATAAATACATACACCGCCTGTATTACACTCCCGCACGCATGCACCGACTGAAGCTACGAGACAACGCTCGATGTGAACGCTGCGGGCGTGAGGGAGCGGACTTTATACATCTGGCCTGGGATTGTCCCCAGGTACAGGGATTCTGGGCGGCGGTCCTGACTGCACTAGACCTCATGACGGGAGTTCATATCCCTACCGATCCCCTCTCTGCCCTGCTAGGATATACTAAGCCCCTCGCAATTAAAATACGCAGATACGCCTCCCTTGCGCTCCTTCTAGCCAAACGGAGAGTTGCTTGTAGATGGGGCAGGGGACGGGCGCCGAAATTTAAAGACTGGATGCATGATCTGATCTATTGTCAAGAACAACTACATACATATGCCGACCTTCAACCCCCTTCATCACGACCAAGAGATATCTGGGGCCCACTACACACTTATCTATTAGAACATACAGCAGACGAAGACGACACAACGTCACATTAGACGCATGGCACCCCCCCCCTTGATGGAGTGGACACCCTTGCCCTGGCACATATCCCCCAATGACTGTGACGGGACACCGAAGCAGTTGCTCCGACTATACTAAATGTCTAAACCCGGTCATAATCTACGTCCTACATCTGATGGTTTCTGTGTATTGGTGTATGCATCTCTTTTAATTGCTCTTATTGTCTTAAGGAAACTACTCCGCTAGAGCTTTACGCAGCCTGAGTATAACACACTTGCCGTTTACATACCCACACTATCCTCACAACGCGGCCGGCCCGAGAGGGTTGTAGGCGACTTGCTGTGTATCTTCCCACCTGACTCAAGTATCGCCTACACACAGATGCTACTACGATGCCGGCCACAATGTGGATGTAGGCAGATTGCTGCGCATTAAGCCTTATTTTGGCTGTTTTGTATCTTTTATTGTTTCAATAAAGGTTTTTGAAACTAAAAAAAAAAAAAAAAAAAAAGAACAGGAGCATCAGCCTCCCCAAAATCGGCACAGGAATGGTTTCAACAGCAAGGGCTTGTTAGGTCCAGTGCTGAGGCAAAGGCAAAAGAGGCAGAGCAAAGGGCTCCTGAGCATTGAGCGGATGGTCCAGGCCTATCTGGATGACCCAACAGAGGTCTTCATTGATCAAAACCCATTGCTGTATTGGTATGGGAAAAGGCACCAATGGCCTGTGCTCAGCAGGCTGGTGATAAACTATCTGGCTTGCTTTGTCGCAAGTGTCTCTTCTGAGCGTGTTTTCAGTGCTGCTGGTGCCGTACTGACAGTGAGAAGGACCAGTCACTCGTCCCAAAACGTGGAGAGGTTAACTGTGATAAAAAATGAATCAGCATTTTATACCACTGGATTACACCATACCTGAAGTAGCACAGCAGGAAGATGGTGACGGCGACTTAGGTCATGGAAGTAGTGTGTTAGATGACCTACTTCTGGCGTGAACTACCAGAGTTTGAGGCGAGCTCTACTTGCCTGACAACTAGGCTCTTTCAATTTCCAGTTACTTTCTTTCTTTCTTTGACACCCCCAAAAAAAGATATAGCTAAGTAACATTATTTACTTTATTATTTGTATGTGACACTGTCTTTCTGGTTCACAAATCCATCCCCACCGTCTTACTCTTTTTATTGTCGGATCAGAGTTGCAACTGTGTGCAGTCAGTGAAGAAGTAAGTCCACTCCTCCGAGTCCTGCTCCAGTCCTGACTCACCCTAAATACATTTCCCTCAAGCCAGACAAAGGATGGAGAAAAGTACAAGAAATGTGAAATGTGTGCCTGCCTCATCGAGTTCCTCCAAAGAAGCTGACTATAGCTATCCTCCTTTCCGAGCCTAGATGGACTGCCCCGTAAGAACAGGTAAATGATGGCATGCATTGGACACTGACTTTGAGTGATCTGTGTTTGTGTTGTTGTTGTGTATGATGTCTACTAGTATTAATCTACACAAAAAAGTGACTCAAGTCAATGTTTCCCTTCTTGTTGTTCAATAACAAAATTGTACTACTGCAGGCCGATCCATTGCATTTTTGATTCTGGACTCACTCGGTACACTACAGAGTTGGACACCATGATGACCATACCATACTCGCAGTCAGTCAGTAGGATCGGAGATGATTGATGGAATAACTCGGGGCATTTCATGAAGTGGCCTAAAAGGTAAACAAGTCAACAACAACAACACCAGACCTACATGTCTGTGTAGTGGTTGAGGCGAGTGTAGTGGTATGACTGACAGCGGTGCATTGATTTAGTTACTTAGGGGCCCATTACGATGGCGGGCGGAGGCACGACCTCGGTGGCGGCGGTGCGGAAAAATGCCTTTTTCCGCCCGCCAGCAGCGGACTCCACGCCCGCCATATTAGGATGGGAAAACATAGGCATTTACCGTCCGCCACGGTGTGACGCCGACCTCCATCGAACAGCGCCCGCCACCGCGGCGGAGTGGGCCAATCACCACACACCGCCGTGCGGAATGACGTCCCGTACGCCGAAGACATCACGATGCCGGAAACAGGGCAGCGCACCGCGACGGAGAAACCGCACAGCGAAATACGGCGGAGACATCACAGCGGAGACAGAAAAAATAACACCCGGAACACACCGCGATGGATCCTGCCCTACACGCTCTCCCGGTGCTGTACATGATCCACTACCTGCAAGTCATCCACCGCCACGGACGCCTCCACAGGTACGTACAGACACAACAGTGCAAGTAACACAATACACAGCTCCAGGGGGGAAAAACATTGCATGGGAACACCACACACCCCTGTGGGGACAGGCACACAGCCAGCACTGCACACACACATGTCCCACCTGTCACAAAAACATCGCGCCACATACTGCCCACCCATGTACCGCATTCATGAACAAATGTCCCGGTCACGTAACCGCCGCGGTCAGTGTGCATGAAAACATGCACACAACGCAGAGCACAGGGCCAGCGCATGCCAAGGGCACCGTACAAATTGCACAGAGCCACAACTACATCCACAACACACCAGCAACCGCCCTGAAGTGACACAACATGTGTCTCACAAGTGCCACTCCTGCACAACAACAACACAACTACAGCCACACCATGCCCCACGTCCCAACAACTGCATATACAGCCACAGCAGGACCCTTTGCAAAGGAACACATAGCACAGAAGCCCAGGCCCCAGCCAACACACACACCACAACAACATCACACACAAGCCAAGAACACTGAGGCCAGGCACAAAATGTACACACACACAGATGAGGACCAAACACTTCACTGCACACACCACCTGACAAGTCACACACACACACACCACCCAGACTCACAGCTACATACACACACCACATGCCAGCAGTAATGGAGGACAACATATAGGAAAGCCAAAGTGAGGTGCCCACAAATGGAAGGGCAGTGAGTAAACCATCAAGCATGTGTGATGCACATGCAAGACAAGACACATGTGAGAACACACACAGCCCATCACAGCACACATGGCTGACACAGTCAGGCAACACAAACCACGGTCACCCCAATGCTACAACACCTGGAGACAGCAAGGACACCCATGTATAGGCACAGGGATGTAAGGAAGGCCCTGAACACAAACACTGACCAGCCACACATAGGCATCCAAATACTGGACAAGGCAACGTCTGCTGCACAACACACAGGGCCCAGTGACACACCACATGACAGCCAAGCACAAGTAGGATATGTCACACATACCTCCTCCCACAACAGCAACACACAATACTGCCATGTGCACAAAACACTACCACAGGGCTAAACAAGTACACATACAGGCACACAACTCCAGGGTCACACATGGCAGTAGTTGACAATGCATGTGCACACACATCCACAGTCACAACAAAGTCACCCCCTTCACACCATACACTTCTCCACCACCCAAGTGCACACATTGGAAGTAAACCATGGCACCTGGATAACTCATCACCACAAGATGTCCATACACCGACACTGATTGGCACACAGAAAGGAAGCTCACACAGACCCCATTACCCTGGCCTGCCTGCCTGTAAGCCTGTGCCCAAACTCCCACCCTGTGCTGCCATTGCCCACAAACCTGACATGTGTCCACCATAGATAACATGAGCCAAGAAGGAAGATGACTACAAGACTCCATTACCAACCACCTGCACTGCACCCATAAGTATCACAGTCATGTAGAAATGAAGTGCCTCCCACCCCTGCAAAAAAATGAAATGTCAGACAACCCATTGGCAATGTCGAAGTGGCATACTGAGCCTGTGACACAGTAAACCATGCACACACAGAAACAACTTCATACAGGAAGGACACTGACACAACTCACTGCAGGACCAACTGTGTTTATTCACTATTGGCATATAGAGCCAACAAATGTGGGCAACAGCAAAGCCAGTGGGCATTTCAATATGCACAGTATTTACATGAAAAGCTGCACAGGCAGGGGGCAAACAGCAGTGAACAGCAAGGCCAGTGGCCAGTCCAAAGTGCAGGTGAGGTACATGAGAAGCTGCACAGGCAAGTGGCAAACAACAGTGAACAACAAGGCCAGTGGCCAGGACACAGTGCAGGTGAGGTACATGAGATCCTGCAGAGGCAAGGGGCAAACAGCAGTGAACAACAAGGCCAGTGGCCAGGACACAGTGCAGATTAAGTCCATGAGAAGCTGCACAGGCAGGGGGCACACAGCAGTGAACAACAAGGCCAGTGGGCAGGACAAAGTGCAGAGTGAGTCCATGAGAAGCTGCACAGGCAGGGGGCACACAGCAGTGAGCAGCAAGGCCAGTGGCCAGTCCAAAGTGCAGGTGAGGTACATGAGAAGCTGCACAGGCAGGGGGCAAACAGCAGTGAACAACAAGGCCAGTGGCCAGGACACAGTGCAGATGAAGTCCATGAGAAGCTGCACAGGCAGGGGGCACACAGTAGTGAACAGCAAGGCCAGTGGCCAGTCCAAAGTGCAGGTGAGGTACATGAGAAGCTGCACAGGCAAGTGGCAAACAACAGTGAACAACAAGGCCAGTGGCCAGGACACAGTGCAGGTGAGGTACATGAGATCCTGCAGAGGCAAGGGGCAAACAGCAGTGAACAACAAGGCCAGTGGCCAGGACACAGTGCAGATGAAGTCCATGAGAAGCTGCACAGGCAGGGGGCACACAGCAGTGAACAGCAAGGCCAGTGGCCAGTCCAAAGTGCAGGTGAGGTACATGAGAAGCTGCACAGGCAAGTGGCAAACAACAGTGAACAACAAGGCCAGTGGCCAGGACACAGTGCAGGTGAGGTACATGAGATCCTGCAGAGGCAAGGGGCAAACAGCAGTGAATAACAAGGCCAGTGGCCAGGACACAGTGCAGATTAAGTCCATGAGAAGCTGCACAGGCAGGGGCACACAGCAGTGAACAACAAGGCCAGTGGGCAGGACAAAGTGCAGAGTGAGTCCATGAGAAGCTGCACAGGCAGGGGGCACACAGCAGTGAACAGCAAGGCCAGTGGCCAGTCCAAAGTGCAGGTGAGGTACATGAGATCCTGCAGAGGCAAGGGGCAAACAGCAGTGAACAACAAGGCCAGTGGCCAGGACACAGTGCAGGTGAGGTACATGAGAAGCTGCACAGGCAAGTCCAGGACATCAGTCGACAACAAGGCCAGTGGCCAGTCCAAAGTGCAGGTGAGGTACATGAGAAGCTGCACAGGCAAGTGGCAAACAACAGTGAACAACAAGGCCAGTGGCCAGGACACAGTGCAGATTAAGTCCATGAGAAGCTGCACAGGCAGGGGGCACACAGCAGTGAAACACAAGGAAAGTACAATGTGCAGAGTAGTTACATCAGAAGCCACACAGGGAATGTATGCAACTCTACCATGCCATGCCCAGCAACAGAGTAATGGGTCTGACAATGGGCATCACACGCACCCCTGTGGACAGACAGGTGTGTGAGGGTGACCACCACTCAGATGGGGCTGTCTGTCGGACTTGGAGCTGACTGTGTGTTGGGGTCTGTTGGCGGACTACCCTGGGCAGTGGGAGTAACAACTGTGGAAGAGCCAACTGTGCATGTGGTAGCTGGGGGCTGCTTGGACCAGGTGGGGTGGTGGCCCGGGAGGTGGACTCATGCCCTGGTGAGACACAGTGTGTGCCGGAGATTGTGGAGGGGTGCCTCTCCACTTCTTGGGGATCCTGAAAGGCTTCCCTGTCAGGGGATTGAGGGGAACTGGGGCAGACACAACAGGTGACCCCAACACCAAAGATGATTCTGGTGTGGATGGTGACCCCCTCTGGGGACATGCTGGAACCCGCTGTGCGCTTGCCTGGTGTTTGCCGCCGCCCTGCCTCCCTCTGTCCACCAGCCTTGCCCCCTACAGTGTCCTCCCATGCTGGCTTCACAGGGCTTGGGATGGGAGTGGAGGTCAAGGATGGATTATCCATGTGGCCCTCATCCTGTGTAATGTTTGCAGGCAACACCTTCTCAGTGGGTGTGGAAACTGTCTTTTTGCCTCTGCGAGACGTCTTTGGGACAGGGAGTCTTTGGCAGGGGAGGAAGGTGAGGCCTGTGACCCTGATGCTTTTTTCTTTGGTTTGTGGCCCTTGCTGTCGCCTGATGGGCTTTTCTCTCTGCGCTCTGGGGTGGCCTTACTCTTATGTGGGGATGGTGTCTGTGCCCTAGTACGTTTGGGTTGCTGCTGCTCCTGTGTGCTGCGGGTTCTGTATTGGGACTTTGGGGTCCGTTGGGCATTGTCACTGTCGTCAGAGGTGCACAGTGACACAGGGCCGGACTGAGTGCTGGGAGCCGCTCCCTGACTATGTGCCTGTTGCAGGGCTGCTGTGACAGTTGATGACAAGGACTGCACAGTGCGGTGTAGCCCACCTACGTCGGAATGTAAGCCCTCCATGAAAGCTATAACCTGCCCCAACTTTTGTCGTGCTCTTGGAAGGCATTGAGAAGTGCTGTCTGCCCCACACACAGCTGGCGCAATAGCTCGACTGCTTCTGCACTGAGGGCAGCAGGGCTGACATGGGCTGGGGCAGCTGTGCCTGGGGTGAAGGTGACTCTTCCCTTCCTACTTGTGCGGACACGGGCAGCACCAGTGGAGGTTGAAGGGAGGCTGGGCACTGGACGCTGTGTGGCAGAAGAGGAGGCAGAGTCCCCGTTCCCTGTACCCCCCAACATGAATGTGTCACCGCTGGCGTCAGATGAGGTAGAGCTTTGTGTCTCCAGCAGTGAGTCCTCCAGCAGACTCCTGTCCCCCTCCTCGGCGCTGGTCACATCTGTGTCAGTCAGCTCCGGTGCGGCTGTTGCAATGGAAGCCTCACCACTGGTGTCCGTCCCCTCTCCCTCTGCACATACGGGAGCTGCTGCATAGGAGAGAGAAGTACTGTGAGATGAGTGGCATCAACAGAACTAACACGTGCCAATACATCTGCATCCTAGAAAGAGGAGTGCAGCACATTGCATGCCACCCTGTGCACACATATATCTTGACACCCACAATTTCGACACAACGGTGCATGTCCGCCACACGTCCTGCCATAAGTGACCCAGGTGATTCACACAGCACACCATCCTGCAGTTGGCTCACATCAGACACAGCCCCAAAATGGCCTGTGCACACACACTGTCCCGATGTTGGCAAGGATGAACACCACCACATGGTGCACATCACCTACATGTGCGGAGCAGTAGGGGACCACACAGACTACAACATACCAGCCCACAATGACCCTGCACACATGCCATCCACCATATCGAGTCCATGGGCACATCTACTGTTGCACATTGGCCTCAGATGTCTGACTGGCAGACATCTGAGGTCTGGAATTGCACGCATTCATTGAAACGCATTCACAGTTGGCATACTGGCATTACCATTCTTCAGAATTCACACACCACCCCACAGCAGAAGGTACCTGAAGGCCACAACTCCAAATGTAAGAGAGATGCACAGTGCTAAAAATCACTTCATGAAGCGCCGTTTGGGCAAAAGCATGGCACATACACCCAGCACAGAGGCCACTCACAAAACATTGCACCACACAACCAACGTCACACAGCTGACAATTTGCACACTCTGTAGACACATGCACCCACTCCCAGCCAAAGGCAGCCTGCAACACATACTCACCCCTGGCTCGCTGCTGATGCTCCCCAAGTCGTCTGTCCAGCTCAGGTTGTGTGACAGCCAGGATGCGGGCCATTAGTGGTTTCATGCTGCACCTAGCCAACCTGCCAGTCCGAGGGAGCAGCCCCAGCGTCATCTCGGCCACGTTCTTGCTCAGCCGGCAGATGTCGTCCCACCTTTTATGACAGTGGGTGCGCCTTCGGTTTGACACACCCAGATCCCGGACTCTGGAGGCAATGGCCCTCCACACGGCTTTACGCTGGTGGACCTTCAGCTGCAGGCATGGGAGACAAGAGGGGTGATGTGCCAGTGACACAGTGCACAATAACAACACAACGAAAATGCAGTAGCACGACAGTGACTCATCCAAAACTCCAGCTACAACTGTCACATAGCCAACAATTGCTCTGAACATGATGCAATGTCATTGGTCAATCAGACGTACAGGCATGCATGTTCGATGGTGGACAGAGTACCTCCACATCCCATTCACATGCAGGATACCGACACAGCAAGCAACGTGTAGTCTGCCTGCAGCTACTGTCTGCAGTCACCTACAACTACACATAGAGAAGATAGCACACCATGTGTCATGTTGTTGGACTCACTGTGTCCAACACTGCGCAGACCCAAGTGTCCTAGCCCTGTGAAAGCCTCACTGTGTCTTGGAACTCACATAGAGTGACAACAACTGTCATACACACACCCTTCTCCCACGCCTGCTCCTGTGCAATCTACATGGCAGAGATGGGACTTAGATGAAGAGGCGTGAGCCAAACACACATGGTACACACTGTACATGCATTGATGTGGACATGTGGCATTCGGTGGGGACTGTGCAGGGCAGGTCGACTGACACTGAGTGGGTCAATTGGGATCACCACAGCCATTCACACAAACGCCAACTGGCCAGACTCCTGCATCACCAAAATGCAGCTGCACTGTATGGCTGACACTACAGGACATGTCCCTCTACTCAGGATAGGCATGCAGGGTAACGTGTGAAAGAGCCCACCAAGCCCTTCCCGCTGTAGTAAACATGATAGGCAGTGCATGTCAGAGCCCCACAACCACTGACACATACCGAAGCACCTCCACCCCACGTGTGCACACCCTGCACTCTCACTCACAGTCTGGGAGACTTACCACGACATTAGGGCCACCATAAAGCCTTGGGTACTGTGCAAGCACCCCGTCTACCAGGACCCCAAGCTCCTCACTGGTGAAGGGACTGGCACGGATCTTCTGAGTCCTCGACATCACAATGGACATGTGGCAGCAGCAGCACATTGAGGGTGGCAGTCAGCAGTCCCTTGAGGCAGCAGGTGCAGGGTGGCAGCCAGCAGTCCCTTGAGGCAGCAGGTGCAGGGTGGCAGTCAGCAGTCCCTTGAGGCAGCAGGTGCAGGGTGGCAGTCAGCAGTCCCTTGAGGCAGCAGGTGCAGGGTGGCAGCCAGAAGTCCCTTGAGGCAGCAGCAGCAGGTGGAGGGTTGTCAGTCAGCAGTCCCTGGTAGCTGTGGGAATGTGGTGCGCCCTCCCACACATATATAGGCCCCTGGGGCTGTGTCAGTGGTCCCAGGGTGCTGCAATTGGTGTACGAGGTCTGCCTCATTCAAATACATCCAATGTCCGCCTCCGCGGTGACGGTGCACGCCTACCGCGATTTTCAAACTCGCATCAGGCTACCGCGAGTCTGCTTCCCATTGGCTGCAGGGGCATGGTCCATGCCGGTGACACACCGTAGGATGCATGTGCGCGCTACCGCGGTGGTGCATCATTTGAATGCCTCCAGTGACCGCCTCCGCTGGGGTGGTGCACGCCCACCGCGATTTTCAAACTCGCATCAGGCTACCGCGAGGCTGCTTCCCATTGGCTGCAGGGGCATGGTCCATGCCGGTGCCACACCTCAGTGGCCAGGCGGTAGGCACCGCCATATGTCTGCCAGACAATGCCTGGAGTGACCGTGATTTGGGTAGCGGTGCATGGTGACCGCAATTGTCACATACATAACTGGCGGTGTCTCCCGCAAACGTGCATGGGTTATGGGCGGTGCCACACCTCAGTGGCCGGGCGGTAGGCACCGCCATATGTCTGCCAGACAGTGCCTGGAGTGAGCATTAATGGAGTTGTGGAGTAGCTGTGCTGCACCTAACGTGTCCTCCAGCTCTCTGCATAGGCCAACATATACAGTGGCCAGTGTCTCAACAATTGAAGGGTCCTCATGAGGGCAAATGCACAAAAGGGACATGTCACTCCACGTCACCAACACATACCATATATGGGTCGCCAATACATTGCATGGGCACATACACTCGCACATGTCACATGTGCTGTGTAATGAAATGTAGACTGTCCAGTTACTGTGTTGCATAGCATATGGAGATAATGGTCAATGTCTGTGTGTGCAATGTAACGCACAATGTCGTCTCATTGACTGGACTAGGGGCATCAGCAACTGGCACATTGTCCAATGCACATGCACACACGTGTCCCCCACGCTCAGCCGGTGGTCAGTGTGTAGTTGATGTGTGCCATGTGCAACTTGTGTTGGGAGGTGTGTCAGGGCCAGCAACATGGTGTGTTCGGGTAGTATTGCAATTATTAACATATGCTGGGGGTCATACTCACAGGTATGCACACATATCTGTTAGTATATCACACTGTGCATGCGAATGAGCTGTAGGGGTGCACAGATAATTGCTGCTGGTAAGGGGACAGGTGTACGAGTAGTGTGCCTGATGTGAACCTACTTGTGAAGTGCCCTGTTGGTTAATGGTGCATGTTGTAAGAGTTGGGAATGTGTCTGGAGCAGAAATTGATGTGATGCACATTTCATGGGCTTCTGCATTGACATCTGTGCACTGTGATCTGTCCTAGGAGGAGGAGGCCCAATATCCATCGTCCGTTCACAGTCCTGGCAGACATGGAGAATGAGGAAATAATCCGCAAATTTAGGCTGGACCGACAAACCCTGCAGAACCTATGTGCCATGTTGGAGCCCCACCTGCAGCCACGTCGGACATATCCAACAGCTTTCACCGCAACAGCTAAGGTGATGGCATGCCTGCATTTCTTTGCAACGGGCTCATTCCAGCACACGGTCGCAAGTGCAGGCGGGATGTCACAGCCGATGTTCAGCATGGTGCTGAGGGATGTCCTGTCGGCCATGATGCTGTTCAAAGACAGATATATCCATTTTCCCAGGGGGCCTGAGTTGGTGGCTGTGAAGGGCGATTTCTATGCCCTTGGACATATCCCACATGTCATTGGTGCAATTGATTGCACACATGTTGGGCTTGTGCCACCACAGGCACGTGAACAGGTTTACCGCAATAGGAAGCATTCACACTCGGTAAATGTTCAAGTGGTGTGCCTGGTGGACATGATCATCTCACACGTGTGTGCCAAGTTTCCCGGCTCAGCCCATGATGCCCACATCTTGCGCAGCAGCATCGTTCCTCAGTTGATGGCCAATCTGCTTCCTGAGCGTGCATGGCTTGTGGGTGAGTATGTATGGTGGATTAGAGTGGTGTGTGTGTGTGTGTGACATGCTGTTGTGTTGCATTTTGGGACTGCAAGGTTAATCTGTGTCTCTCACACCCAGGTGACTCGGCATATCCAAACCGCCCGTGGTTGCTGAGCCCATTGCGGAACCCCGTCACGCCAGCTGATGTGCGATACAATGATGCCCATGGGAGGACACGTCGTGTGATAGAACGGACATTTGGTCTCCTAAAATCAAGATTTCGGTGCCTGGACCGTACTGGGGGGGCCCTTATGTACTCGCCAGGGAAGGTGTGTCAGATAGTGGTGGCATGTTGCATGCTCCACAACCTGGCCATTCGCAAGGCAATACCCCTGATCCTGGATGACGATGATGAGCAGCCAAGGCCGCCACCTTCAAATCAAGCCGGATCCAGTGACGAGTGCAGTGGAGAGGAGGAAGGGGTCGACATGCGTCGACAGCTCATCACCCGCTACTTCACTTGAAGGTGAGTGTCGATGTAGAAGGGACAAAATGGTCTGATGGTGTCGCTGTTGCTGTCTGGGTGTATGTGAGCTTGCTGACTGCAGCTTGGTGTTGACTCATTGCTGCCTGCCTATGTATGTGTGATTGGTTAGTGTGAAACATATTGTCTCTATGGTGACTGTTGCTCTGTGTAATGTTTGTAGATCTGAGTACCTTGTTGACAAGTGTTGTGTGATGTGTGCAATGCCACACCCATACAAGTGACTCTTGTTCTGCGGTTTTCCGTAGGTCCCTTCAGCATCTCACTTGTTACCTACATTCCATTCCCCTGGACCATGTCCTACGCGGTGAAGGTTGCACATCCTGTATTAAAGACGGAGCAGACACAACAACATGTGTGTAAGGTGCATTTATTAACAACTGTGACATGCAAGGGTGGAGAACATGTGAAGGGGGTAATTGAGGAAGTGAGTTGACAGTCAAGGTAAATGAGATACTTGAGTAGTCCCCACAATGATGTGGAGACCCAGTCCAACAGATGGATGCCATTCACATGGCAGTGTGGTGAAGGATAGTCCAAAAGGTCAATGCTGTGGTGCAGTGGTCTGCCATCATGGCTGGTTTGGGGACTAGCGTTTGGCAGGTGCTTGGGCACGTGAGTCCCCCTGGCCTTTCCTTGGACGGCCCCTCTTGCGCTTCACTGGAGGGGCCACTGCTGCAGGGGCAGTGGGGTCTGAGGACTCACCCCCTCTGTGGACGCAGGGGAGGATGATGAGGTGTCATCCTGCTGCCCAACGGGGGAGGCAGAGGGGTAGAATGTTGCGCTTGCCTGTCCCTCAGAACCGCCACTAGCTGCCCCAAGAGGTCCACAATCTGTCCCATGCGTGTGTCCATGGACCTCAGCAGCAGGAGGTGCTCCCGAGATTCTTCCTCTAACCGGCCCATTCGTCCCTGGGCCTGTTGGTATGCCCCAAGGACTCTGTCGATGTGGCCCAGGGCTTCCGTCCCAGGATCAGTCCCCCTCTGCATGAGCCTGTCCCGTCCAGCTGCACTGCTGCCACGGTCCTGTCCGGTCCTCACATTGGCCCGCTGCATCCTCTCCCTGGCCTCCGCAGTCGATGTGGTGGGCTGCTCAACCCCTGGGGAAGGGTGGGTGTTTGCGGACAGCTGTGGTGGTGGTGGTGGTGGTGGTGGTGGTAGTAGTGGGTGACACACAGGCCGTGACAGCAGCTGTCAGAGGATGGTCAGGGGCTGCAGCTGATGTGGTTGGGGGGACAATGGGTGCCTGGGACTGGTTGCGGCCTGCCACACCAGATGGGCCAGCGTGAAGCTCCTCATCCAAGGAATCCAGGGAGTCCTCATGCAGTTGTCTCTGTTCCGGGGGGGGGACTGGCTCTGCAGGGTGGTGTCATCCTCTGCAGTGAGTTCTTGGTCACCTGTGGGTCAGATGAGAAATGGTCATTGTTTTGCACCCATCAAAGTTTGTGTTAGCAGTGTTACATCAACTGTTTGTACATCCAGCAGTTGTTCACTGTACAAATTTGCATTGACCGACATCCAGTGATGCATTACAAGCTGTTGTGGTACATACATTACTTGTCCATTTTGGGAGTTGTCAAGACATGACATGCACAATGTGATATTTTGACATTGACAGTCTCATGTTGGCATCCTGTGATTGATCAATCATATGTCATCCATTTACGCGTATGTGTCACTTGTAGAGCCCTTGTAGCGGTTCTCTCTGCACAGTGAGTGAGCATTGTAGTTTCATGCAAACCTTTTCAATGTGGTGTAGATATCTGTATTTGCAATTCCAGACATGCTTATGTTTGCTTTAAGTCGATCCTAGGTGGTCTGGTCCACTGCTACTGTCAGATGGCATGTGGTGGTGTGCATGGTTGTGCTCGGAGTTCCATCGACATGTGTTTCAGTCATTCACACTTTGGTTGCTGTCACAGTTTCATTTTCTTTGGTGTGTGCATACTATAGTTGCCAATGCTATCTGGGTGTGCAGTTGTGCATTGAGAGGCCTGGTGTCCTATGCCAACATGTTTTTTAAATGCATATCTGGCTTTATGTTGTGGCTGTGGATATGTTGTGTTTGCTGTGTTTTCCTTGTATTTGTGCGACCTCTCCTTGTGTGTAGGATGAGGGCTTCCATCTTGGTCCAGTGTGGGACAAGTCAGCATGATATGTCCACATGCCAGTTCTTTTGCAGTGTACATTGCAATGACTGACACATGCATGTTGGTGCCAGGAAGTAATGGGTCTTGTGTGCTGGCGGTCAGGTGGGCCCGTGTGAGTTGTTGTGCAAGCTTCCCAGCCCCACACACCATGACCTGTGAGATGCGGTTACGTACCTGTGAGTTGGGTGGGTAGCATACATTGCCTGCCACATGCTTCTTATTGGGGGTGTAGTGTCCCATCCTCCATAGTGGTGGGACAGCATGCATGTTGCATTTTGTGGGACGGATAGCCAAACACACTGCACCGTCTCACTGTGAAGATGGCTACTTACCTGTTAGGTGAGGGTGCAGCACACAATGGCTGAGGCATGCTTCTGGGTGGGGGCAGTGCTCCATCCTGCTCAGCTGTGGGCCAAGGGGGCCTGGTGGGAGTTGTAGTGCAGGCCTCCCAAACACCCACCCACCTCCCTGTGAAGATGGCTACCTACCTGTTAGGTGAGGGTGTAGCACACAATGGCTGAGGCATGCTTCTGGGTGGGGGCAGTGCTCCATCCTGCTCAGCTGTGGGCCAAGGGGGCCTGGTGGGAGTTGTAGTGCAGGCCTCCCAAACACCCACCCACCTCCCTGTGAAGATGTCTACCTACCTGTTAGGTGAGGGTGTAGCACACAATGGCTGAGGCATGATTCTGGGTGGGGGCAGTGCTCCATCCTGCTCAGCTGTGGGACAAGGGGGCCTGGTGGGAGTTGTAGTGCAGGCCTCCCAAACACCCACCCACCTCCCTGTGAAGATGGCTACCTACCAGTTAGGTGAGGGTGTAGCACACAATGGCTGAGGCATGCTTCTAGGTGGGGGGAGGGCTACATTCTGCTCAGCTGTGGGACAAGGGGGCCTGGTGGGAGTTGTAGTGCAGGCCTCCCAAACACCCACCCACCTCCCTGTGAAGATGGCTACCTACCTGTTAGGTGAGGGTGTAGCACACAATGGCTGAGGCATGCTTCTGGGTGGGGGCAGTGCTCCATCCTGCTCAGCTGTGGGCCAAGGGGGCCTGGTGGGAGTTGTAGTGCAGGCCTCCCAAACACCCACCCACCTCCCTGTGAAGATGGCTACCTACCTGTTAGGTGAGGGTGTAGCACACAATGGCTGAGGCATGCTTCTGGGTGGGGGCAGTGCTCCATCCTGCTCAGCTGTGGGCCAAGGGGGCCTGGTGGGAGTTGTAGTGCAGGCCTCCCAAACACCCACCCACCTCCCTGTGAAGATGGCTACCTACCTGTTAGGTGAGGGTGTAGCACACAATGGCTGAGGCATGCTTCTGGGTGGGGGCAGTGCTCCATCCTGCTCAGCTGTGGGACAAGGGGGCCTGGTGGGAGTTGTAGTGCAGGCCTCCCAAACACCCACCCACCTCCCTGTGAAGATGGCTACCTACCTGTTAGGTGAGGGTGTAGCACACAATGGCTGAGGCATGCTTCTGGGTGGGGGCAGTGCTCCATCCTGCTCAGCTGTGGGCCAAGGGGCCTGGTGGGAGTTGTAGTGCAGGTCTCCCAAACACCCACCCACCTCCCTGTGAAGATGGCTACCTACCTGTTAGGTGAGGGTGTAGCACACAATGGCTGAGGCATGCTTCTGGGTGGGGGGAGGGCTACATCCTGCTCAGCTGTGGGCCAAGGGGGCCTGGTGGGAGTTGTAGTGCAGGCCTCCCAAACACCCACCCACCTCCCTGTGAAGATGGCTACCTACATGTTAGGTGAGGGTGTAGCACACAATGGCTGAGGCATGCTTCTGGGTGGGGGCAGTGCTCCATCCTGCTCAGCTGTGGGCCAAGGGGGCCTGGTGGGAGTTGTAGTGCAGGCCTCCCAAACACCCACCCACCTCCCTGTGAAGATGGCTACCTACCTGTTAGGTGAGGGTGTAGCACACAATGGCTGAGGCATGCTTCTGGGTGGGGGCAGTGCTCCATCCTGCTCAGCTGTGGGCCAAGGGGGCCTGGTGGGAGTTGTAGTGCAGGCCTCCCAAACACCTACCCACCTCCCTGTGAAGATGGCTACCTACCTGTTAGGTGAGGGTGTAGCACACAATGGCTGAGGCATGCTTCTGGGTGGGGGCAGTGCTCCATCCTGCTCAGCTGTGGGACAAGGGGGCCTGGTGGGAGTTGTAGTGCAGGCCTCCCAAACACCCACCCACCTCCCTGTGAAGATGGCTACCTACCTGTTAGGTGAGGGTGTAGCACACAATGGCTGAGGCATGCTTCTGGGTGGGGGAGGGCTACATCCTGCTCAGCTGTGGGCCAAGGGGGCCTGGTGGGAGTTGTAGTGCAGGCCTCCCAAACACCCACCCACCTCCCTGTGAAGATGGCTACCTACCTGTTAGGTGAGGGTGTAGCACACAATGGCTGAGGCATGCTTCTGGGTGGGGGCAGTGCTCCATTCTGCTCAGCTGTGGGCCAAGGGGGCCTGGTGGGAGTTGTAGTGCAGGCCTCCCAAACACCCACCCACCTCCCTGTGAAGATGGCTACCTACCTGTTAGGTGAGGGTGTAGCACACAATGGCTGAGGCATGCTTCTGGGTGGGGGCAGTGCTCCATCCTGCTCAGCTGTGGGCCAAGGGGGCCTGGTGGGAGTTGTAGTGCTGGCAGCATGTACACATGTACCCATGGTGATGTTGCTGACTACCTTTGGGGGCTTCAGGGGGAGTGTCTGTTGTATCTGTGAGAGATGTGTTGGGAGGAGTGTTGTGCACATGAATGAATTTGTACCTAGGAGGTATTATTTTGTGATAGGGCAAGACAGTACATTTGTGTGATGTTAGGCATTTGTTTGTACTTACCAGCCTCCACTCCCCGGGTATTCCTGAGAGACTCTCTGGATGTAGAATGCCAAGCACCTTCTCCTCCCATTCAGTGAATGTTTTGAGTGGAACGGGAGGGCCACTGCCTGTCCTCTGCGCCAGCTCATGGTTCTTGGCTCTCCTCTTTTTGACCACTGCCTTCAGATCGTGCCACCTCTTCATGATTTCATCTCTATTGCGTGGCACGGTCCCTACTGCATTGACCTTCTCTACTATCCTTCTCCACATTTGCGTCCTTGTTGCTAGTGGTGTCTGTTGGACCTGGTTACCAAACAATTGTGGTTCTACCCTGATTATCTCTTCGACCATGACCCTCAACTCGCTCTCAGTGAATTTGGGCATTCTCTGTGGTGACATGGTGTGTGATGTGTCAAGGTGTTTAGGGTGCAGGTTTGGGAGTGGTAGTGGTGGTTGTGATGTGTATGGTGTGTGCTGTGCAAAGGTGTTAGAGGTGCAGGTGTGGGAGTGGTGGTGGTGGTGGTGGTGATGTGTGTGTGTTGTGCAGATTTGCCTCTCCTGTCATCTGTGGTGGATGTCCCCTCAGTTGTGGAGTTTTGCAAAGGATTGTGGTCTGTTGGGGGCTGGATTTATACTGGTGTCTGTGGGTGTGTCAGGATGGGGTATTGGTTGCAGGTGTGGTGTGTGTTTGTACCTGGGATTTGTAGTTTTGGATTTTCCCATGGGGGTGTGTCTTTGGGCTGTGTTAGCTATTTTTGGGTGCATGCCTTGTATGGTTGGTGCACTTTGTGGACATGTTGTGTGTTTTTCTTGCGACCGCCATTTTTTTGGCGGAGCGTCCGCTGTGGTGGCTCGGCTATGGCGCTTCCGCCGTCTCACTGATTCTTCACTGTTGTCGACCGCGTCGGTCGGAAACAGCGCACTGCACCGCGGGGATGTCGGGAATATCATAATTTTGATGGCGGTGTCTCCGCTGTGGTTGCAGGCGTTTGGCCTGTTTCCGCTGCGAATCCGACCGCCGCGGACGGGTTTGGGCCCTTTCTGCAGGCGTACGGCGGATTCTCGGGTCTCCTTTCCGCCGCGGTTGTGGTTTTACCGCTGCGGATCCTAACCTAGCCGTCGGTTTTTCCGCGGTAGTGGCGGGCGGTCTTTTCCCGCTACCATGGCGGTCGGTTTTTTTTCCGTCCGCAATCGTAATGACCTCCTTAGTTTGGAAAATGCTATGTTGCTGTGTATTTGATTTGTGTGTGCTCAGTGCTGTCTGGCTCAAAATCTAAGCTAAGTGGAGATTTGGTGGGTGCCGTGGGCCTGGTCCTGTTGATCTTGTAGATGCTGGAAACAGAGCAGACATGATTTAGCCATGCCGCCTCCGAAAGATTTCTTGTTGCACTCCTCCTTAATTTATGCAGTTTAACTTTACTTTTCTCCTTGATTTTTCAATATCCCTTTTGTTTTTCCATCTAC
The DNA here is from genome assembly GCA_963921515.1 of Calotriton arnoldi. NCBI lineage: Eukaryota > Metazoa > Chordata > Amphibia > Caudata > Salamandridae > Calotriton > Calotriton arnoldi. Next base: position 608,746 of record CAWUFW010006241.1, on the reverse strand, counting down.
AGTTACAGGCCAGCCTTTATCCTCTGCTATACTGGGAAAAACAACTCACACTTACCTTACCAATCTGCATCCACCAGGCAGGCACCCAAGATTGACGGAGGGAGAGTCCATGGAAGGAAGGACCAAGAGGAATGCCGACTGCCGACTCCGAGATGCAACTCCCAATTTGACCATAACATAGTTATAGTATCATATTCTTTTCACTTGATTCATTTTTTCTCTTCAATCATTACGACTGTGTGTGTTGTTGTTTATTATGTTTGCTTATATATTTGACCCCTACAGCTATTTTTTAATTTTCCTTGCTAGCTTTAAAATGAAGCCTGGTACAACAGAACAAAAAATTTATGTAATTTGTGTCTCTCTTGGGGCAGACAGGCAAGGCAATTGCATAAAATAATAATTAATAATATACTGCTGCCCTGTACTACTAGTCTAGTACTACTCATCAGCATCAAGTCATCAACATGCATGCATTTCCTTTTTCTCCCTTAACAGATTTATGATGGTCGTCTGCCAAGATTGTGTGTTGTCCATATGTAGTGTTTGTCTTTGTCAAACCTTTCCCTCAAATATCCCTTCCCAACCATTCATCAAACCGTAACCCTCTTCCCCCGGGCTGTGGTATTTATATTGAGGTGTGACTAAATTAAATTTACACCAATAATTGATCACACACTTGCTGGGGCGGATGTGGTGAAAGCAACAATAACTCAAGGCAGGGCGAGGAGGATCTTCTTCTGCTCTAAGTATGTATATATATATATATATATATATATATATATATATATATATATATATATATATATATATATATATATCGGCCACACTGGCAACATATAGATTAGATTGCCCACCCATGCTCAATATTCGCTACTCAATTTTTTTTCCAGAGGAACATAATTAACCCATCATAATTATTAATTATAGGCATCGATTTATCATCAACCTTCCAGCACTAAAGGTTACGCTTCTCCACTTCATAGGTCGAGTTAACTTCAGTTTGTAACTTGTACTAGGCTATCCCTGCCACCATTATGTTTTTTTTTACTTTAGCATTGCTTATCATTCATCATCATCATAGTTTCTTTTTTGGCAGTCTTCTTCTTGTGTACTGTACATCTACTACTCGTTCCCTAGTCTCCCTCAGGTGACTGACTGTCTCATTATCTTTTTTTGCAAATGCAACTGTCTACTACTGCTACCACCACCCACCATGGCACCTTAAGAAACCAAACCATCACCATGCAGCCATTGCTTTGCGTAACCATCAATCACAGGTAAGAGAAGAAGTGTGGGGGAGGCAATAATGTATATACTATGGAAATGAATTAATTCACACACCCACATCCTTCCGAGTACATACTACAAAGGGGTTTTAGTTGCAGAATGCATAGACTAGGAGGAGAGACTGACAGTAGTAGGACAAGTGAGGGTACTGAATCTATCTGTTGGTGTGTTACACTATTGGCAGATTTCAAAAACTGGCTGCAGCCCTGCAGCAAAAGAAGGAAACAAACAAGGCGATGTAAAAGAGTAACCTCCAGAAAAGATTTACATTATATGTATTGTAAAACTATAAATAGTGTATTACCTTAACAAATATAAACTAGCAGAAGAAACCCACAACACCTGACCCACCCCTCTCCCTAATCCCAACCAATGTCCAGTAAATTAAATAAATGTGAAAATGTCCATGATTATCCACGTCAAGAAGTTCAATAAAACCCCAAGTTTCCCCAACACCCAACATCCCACCCACCAAAAAAAAGATAAAAAAAGGGGCAAGGGTCGAAGACTGTGGTCTAGCGGCGGAGGTGCTGGCTAGTGCGCTCCAGGACCTCCTCCAGTCTGACCTCTAGGCACGCCATCTGGAGGAGCATGTGGTGCCGAAAGTTCCTGCAGGAACAACAGGGGTGGGCAGCAGTGGATGATAAATTTGATGATGGGTGGCGGGCGGCTGCCACAACACAGCGCCGTACCACCAGAGGCACGGGGGGCCTGGCTGAGGGCATTAGAGGAAGCTGCAGCTGCCGCCTCCTCCTCCTCCTCCGCCAGGACAACCAGCCAGCGATATTCTTCCCGGATGGCCTCCAGCTTCCGTTGCCGGGCCCTGGCTGCTAACTCTTGCCTGTTGGGTTGGGAAAGAGTAGCTATATCAAGACAGAAAAAACACAATTCTAACCAATACTCTTAGCAAAACAGTAACACAAAATTACACACATAAAAATTATAGTGGTACAGTAGCACTAGTAGTTGTGGTATCCTCCTCACTTCCTCTGCCCCTAATATTTGGATGTGATGATTAGACTTTCAGGCACTAGGCACTATGGAGTAGACAAGTATTCTTCTTCTCTCTCTTGTTTAGCACAATTAATTTTGCAGGCATGCCAGCTCAGTCAGCTTGTGCCCTAGACAGACACACTCATGTCGCAGACTCACGTTACTTTACTACTGTCTGAGGGTGGGGCAGCTGTACTACACAATTATCTTTATTTCCATTACAGCCATACTCTGTTAAATCAATGGCAAATGCTCAATTTCACTTTCACCCTGACTACTGCAATCAGGCACATGACATGCTTATGAATGATGATGATATACGGCATGATATCACATCACTCATGTGATGATGATGATGACATACTGATTTGTAAGTAGTTACCTTGCAGCCGATAGTCCACCCATGGCTGACACAGTCAAAATGACATGGGTAGGGACTGGAGCGGAAGTGGGACTTGGAGTCGGAGGAAGGCGATTGATGATGGGTGGGTAGGGTACATAATAGTCATGCACAATATATATGTTGTGCTTGCAAACTACTGTGAGTCTAGGGAGTATTCCATTCTGAAATATAACCTCAAACCTTTTAATCAGATTCAAAAACCTTGCAAAAAAAAGTCCTTGTTCTTACCAGGGCTTTTTTAATTGATCATTGCATTGCTCTTCTAGCATTATTTTATTCTTCACCCTTGGCTTTGGTACTCTGGCACGGTTTAATTTTCTTTTACATTCTCTTCATCAAGTCTGACTCTTCACCTACTATGATACCATCCAGGCATCCATCCATCCAAATATGGCTATCATAAACCTTTCACCGACAACATACATTTGTCATAGATATAACCAACCACCACCCATGCATCCTTGCTTGCCTTTGAGTTTGACACCTCAAACCCCCCGGAGGATTCCTTTCACCCATACAGTTTCACCCACCCAGGCAGGCATCCTTTTTGCTTTCTTTCACCTTTCACCCATCCTTCATCTACCCATGCATCCTATCATCAGCCACCTATATGCATCCAAGGGCCCCTTCCTTCACCCACGCTTCCTTCTCTGCCAGAATATATTACATGTCGTCTGATTCTTTGTCTTCGTCATAAAACTTTCTCTGCTGAGTTGAAGATAGAATAGAATAGGCCATTAGTTACTCAACCCCTGCCGCTAATGCTAATGTTAAGTAAAGGGTGTCTTCTTCAACTGTTCAGTGTTCACAACAACTTAGTCTCAGCAGAAGTACAGTGTACTGAGTGTACACCCTTGCAGCAAGTGTATTCATCATTCTCAAAAAGTAAGGAATATGACTTACCACCGCCCGCCACTGCTGCTGGCTCCCCCCCTGCAGCTGCTGCATCCGCTCCCTCCGGAGTGGCATGGCCCTCACCACTGGCCCCGGCACTGGTGGTCGGTATGCCTGGAAAAAACATTTCAAATTTTTTAGATGCCATATACGCCTCCCGTCTTTATTTTTTTCATTAGCAAGATTGAAAATACATAATTAATAATACATACATCACACACATCACCATCTACAATTCGGATACTAGAGTAGAGTAGAAAGTATGTCCTATCAAAAATAACAAAATAATATCCGGTTGGGCATTTTGTTGGTGGCAATTTTTGAAATGCCTCTCAAGAAGAGGACAACCCAAAGGACTGGACTCAGTGGCTAGAGCTATTGGTGCATCTCATTTTTTTAAAAGAAGAAAGAGTGGCCAACTGGGCGGATATGAGGTCTCTCTTAGTTGGAAAATAATGGTGCCGTCCTCCTCCTCATACTTCCTTCCAGCCATGGTGCACGGTAATCAGTTGTTCAGTGTTCACCATCAACTGCTGCTAGTAAAAAAAGTACTACACCTGGACTAGAAAAAGTAAAATACACCACTTTGGGTGTCCAATGTGAGTGACCACCATTTACTGATTGAGCATGAGAGAGTAAAAGAAAGCCTTCTCATCTCACAAACCTGCGTAGAATACCTTACTTACAGATTAGTGCTACTAGTACTAGTAGTAGTAAGGAGTCCTTACTACTACTAGTACTAGTAGTAGCCTAGGACCAATGGGTTCTCTGAGTCTTACAGTACCACTACTAGGCAATCCACATATAAGGAGAGAGGGAAAGTCAGAGGTTAGTCAGAGGCAGTTTGATTTGATGTAAAATAAAAAAGAACATACACTAGAAACAATGTTAGTATTAGGTAATGGAGCAAAAACAAGAATTTAGAAACAGATAGATTGAAGGGGATTTTGGAAAAATTTAAATTAGGAAATGGAAATAATAGAGCGGTAAAAGTTAGGGAAATATTAATATAACAACACCAGGAGGACTTATTGGGGCGAGCAGCAGAGCCATCTGCGCCTTAGGCCGCTTCCTGCTGCTCCTGGGAGGCCACTCTGGCTCCTGCACCTGCCTCCGCACTGCCAGCAGACTCAGTCTTCTTCTTGCCCCTGGATGCTGATCATGTAAGACATAATTAAAGAGACAAAAAATGATTTGTGTTAAATAAATAAATATAATCGCTCAAAAAATATTTTTAGACAGGATACGGCAATTACATTGACCTATCCTAAATCAGATCGACTAGTGGTAGACTAGTATTGCAGTCGCGCACCATCCTATCTTTATTATTCCACAGTTCAATTCCGATTCCTGAATCCTTAACATACCTAGCCCGCCTATTCCAGACTTTGGAATGAATAGCAAAAAAATTATATTTGCTTCTAAGTTCCGATCTCATTCCCAATCATCTCTCAGTCTCAACTCCAACCCCCTTTGAGGGGCCAATTACTAAGTCTGCATTTATTCTTCTTAATGCATAGATGGACGCATGCATATTGCATACACCAAATTGGTTGGTTGCTATTCACTCACTATAAGAACTACAAAAGGTTCTACTAGGACTGAAGTCATGTGAGAAGAAGCGTCACGCAGGCCGCTAAATTACCAAATAATACTAACTAACTAACTACTACCACTCTCTTAGTGACAGGACAGGACAGCCTGACATGACAAAGGAAAGGACTAGAGTCTTTCCTATCTGCATTACCTAACTTAAATTCTCTAACCTCTCTTACATAACCAGCCCAAGAGAGCGCAAAGTTGCAAACAAGTGCGATTAGTTAGTAGCGCCGAGCAACTGTCTGGAAGTATCAATCACATAATGTAAGATTTTTAAACATAAGTTACCTGCATGTAAGCAGCAGCAGCATGTTAGCTATTTGCGAAAAAAATAATGTTTGCAATAACACAGAACAGAAGAACAGAATAGTAATATAATTAGTTACTCACCAAGCCCCGGGACCTCAACACCTAGCAGGTCCAGCAGGTCCTGCTCCCGGTCAAGGATGTCAGACCACCGGTGCATCCATTGGTTATGGGTGCGCCGGGCCCCAGAGCAGTGAAACACTGCCCGGTGTACCATCTCCCACCGCAAGTGACGCCCCAGGAGCCTGTACCCGGACCCAGGCCTGCCGCCTGCTGCCAGGGTTAAGGGGAGGTGCGCTGGACAAAAAAAACCAGTGCGGCCACCTCCACCTCAGAGAATAAGGCCCGTGGCTGCACCCCTTCTGGGCGCCGCCTTCCGCAAGGAAGGCGGTTGTGGCTCCTCGACCTCTTCCCCTGGCCCTTAGTCTTTTTAAGACTCTTCACCATGGTTCTGGGTAGGCGGGGGCGGAAAAAAAAATGTAGGAAGTAAGAAAGTAAGTAAAAAAAAATAAAAAAGCAAGTAATAGAAAAAGAGTGAAAAACGCACTATAAAACACACAAAAAGTAGAAAAAACGCAAAATATACAATCAGGACTAGGGAGGGATAGATAATAATTAAAAAAGATCAGAAAAAAGTTTCTACAAACAAAGGATTGTAAATATATAGGGAGGATAGAAAAACAGGCCCAGAACCATAGCAAAAAGTGAAAAACAAGATGGCCGAGCCCATTGGCGACCACGTGGTGAAGTTCGCGCGATATTTCCCCCTGAGCACGCAATAAGCGTCCCTGAACATGCAATACATGTTCCAGAATGGCAAAAACGCATCGCGAACAGGCGAAACAAGCAACTCCATGCGCTCGCGTGACTCCGCGTAGCTCGCTGAGTTTTTCTACGACTTCGCGGAATTCCGCGTAGCGTGGCTACAAAGAACTCCGCCCAGGGTTAGTGACGTCCCCATGTGCGGACTTCGAGTGGCAAACCCTTAGCCTAAGATAAATAGGCTGCTTTTGAATTTGGCTGAAGGCCATATGCTGGAGGCAGTATCACAGCGCAAAGCCGGCGACCGTCTCAGAAGAAAGTAAGCATCGGAGGGCATTATTTGCATAGGACAGCCCGCTTCCAAGTCCCATTATTATGCTGCAGTTGCCATGTAGCATTACTAGAGGGCAGCAGTATGAACATAAGAGCACACCAAGGCTTTTCTTCTGCTAGCTGACATACCTCTTGTTCATGTTGGTCTTGCAGGGCCTACAGAGTGAAGGACTGCGATGACTGTGTGAATGAGGAATGGCTTGCCTGTATCTGTGGTGCAGGGGGAATGTTTGGAAGGTAAAAAGCAAGATGAAAGTGTCAAAGCGTACATGTTTGCTGAGTGATTGAGTGAGTGTGTCATCTGTCTCTTTGAAGGGACATGTGAGAGAGGGACAGCAGTTCCACAGTCCTCAGATGGGAGAGGAAGCACAGATTAATATTTCCCTCAAATAAAAACACTTACACCACTTTAAAGCTGACAAGTGCGATATGAGGCGTTGCAGGTGTAAGGATTTGCAATGTTTGGTGCATAAATATGCATGGTTAGTGAGGTTTTTCCCAGAATGTGAGTAGCGCACCCTCTGGGAGTATCCTTAGGCCTGAAATGTCAGGCACTCCTTCGGGGGAATGAGGCCAAGAAAAACTTTGGGAAGCTTGCTCCAGCCATCTGCAGGATAGAAAGATACTGGGGAAAAGTTACAGAGGGAGCCAGGCTGCACAACATTTGGTCACGGTTGGACAGAACTCTTTAGCAGGAACTTCTGACCACCCCTCACTGTGGGACCAGGATCCCCATACCTCTGTGCCTCTGACACCTTTTTTCACCTCTGGAAAGTACCATCTCATTACCCCTCAAATATACCCTCATCGTACCCCAGCTTTGGTAGTGCACCAACCACGTTTCAATCCTTTGAGTGACAGTAAACACCCTTCCTATATGCCCTCCATTTACATACCGTCAGTAACCCAGCTGCATCTGTCACTATTCAGTCTCAAATGACCGGTTGGATGCCCATTGCTCTGGTATACAGGTATTTACCGCTCTGTACAGCCCCTCTAAGCATACCCAGACTATACTACTTTAAATCATAAATACATGTTCTGCCTAATAGTTAGGCCTGGCCTTCCCTCTGTGGATCATACCCATCATAAGGAGGAAAAATAAATTAAAGAACACGCCAAACTCTCTACAGACACTGCCAATCCATGCACTGCTGCCTATTTGCATGAAATGAAATACCAGCATTTGTAAAGCGCACACCTACCTCCGGAGAGGTGTCCCGGCACTGGGGGCCCTCGGGAAGATTAAGCAAGCTATTGCCCAGAGTCACATGGTGCTGGACTAACCTGCCGCCGGCACCGGGGATCGAACCATGAAACCCGTGGTGCAGAGTCAGGAACCCTGGCCGCTGCACCACACCTCTTCCACCATGCCATGATTATTCTCTATGGCCCATCCAACCAATTGCCATAGGTACCCTTTCCCAGCCTCATTCATCTGCTCCACTGCCCCCCTTCATTTAGCAAATGTTAGTGCTCTCAGATGTCATAGCGGGAATCTCTATACCGTCTGTTTTCAATAGGAATTTCCAAAGGGTCCCTCTAACGTGCCACATGGGAGGGGAGGGGAGGCAGTAAAATCTTGGGTAGCCCCCCTGCAAAACAAATACCACCACATGCTCCTTACTGTACCTTTCAATACCAGAACCGCAGTAGGATTCTATGGTGCCCCCTTGAGGCTGGTAGTAGAAACTGTCACAAACCTGTTCGCCCCCTAGGCCCCCCCTTGATTGCCCTGTTTGTTTATGATATATCCCATAATGGAGGATGGGAGCAATGAAAACTGTGGGTAGCCCCCCAAAACTTACCCAGAAGCCATGTCATTCTGTGGCCCCATCACACATCATAATGCACCCCCAAGTTCCTTGTAATACTGTTTTCCACCAAATTTGACTTCCCCCCAAAAATCAAAGAATGTAGAAAGATACTGGGGAAAAGTTACAGAGGGAGCCAGGCTGCACAACATTTGGTCACGGTTGGACAGAACTCTTTAGCAGGAACTTCTGACCAACCCTCACTGTGGGACCAGGATCCCCATACCTCTGTGCCTCTGACACCTTTTTTCACCTCTGGAAAGCACCATCTCATTACCCCTCAAATGTTCCCTCCTGGTACCTCAGCTTTGGTAGTGCACCAACCACGTTTCAATCCTTTGAATGACAGCAA